>JAQMYF010000023.1:7302914-7315505 GCA_030014195.1 Neosilurus mollespiculum | reverse complement strand
CATTTTGGACAGTCGTACTAAGCATTTCACTACATATTGTACTGTGTATAATTTGTATGTGACAAATAAAAATTTGAGATACAGGTTTATGTGAACTGTTGAGGGATTTCCTGGCTTTACTCCCACTGAAGTATTTAAATATCAAATAATCAAGTTAAACAGTTCTCTAATTTCAAGAATAACAATAAGAAAGACTGAAGCATGTCCAAACATGTTTAAATTTTACCATCTTATCCTCGCCTATAATTGTTTGCGAACACTTTTATCTTTCTCTAGCCAAAAGCCCATACCCTACCACTTACCTCCTACAAAAACCCCAGGAGATAGGATTGACTGATTATGCTAATCACTGTTCTTATTTATGATATAGTACAGAACCCCAGGAGTTAAACTAAGAAGATTTGCCACTTCATCCAATGTGGCTGATTATCACAAAGTCAGAGAGATGCATTTATTTTTAATGCTCCAGGGTGATAATTATCTGAGGAGCGTCCATGCTGAAAAGACCATGAAGGTTCTTTTACTCCTTTTTTTTGCAACCCATCTAGCATACTGTGTGTTAGTTAGGCTTGGGTCAGGGTTTCAGTGGTTGAAATGTTAGACATTCTTGGAGGTGGAATCAGGTGGGAGGGGAAAAAATGTGATGATGACTTGAGGTTATTTTAAAATTCCTTTAAGGTGGTCAGTATGTTTGAGGAATAATAGATCAGTCATGCTTAATTTCTAAATGAAGAACAAGAGTCGGGAATGCTCTGGCTGTTTTATGAATAAATATCAACAGCAACTCACTGATGTGATACTCACTTATTCAGTGAGTGAGAATGTCCAATGTTCTGTTTACTTACAGTATGTGTACCAAACTATAATATCAGTAAAAGGGTTAGTTTGGTTCATTCATTTTTTTCCAATACCTCTCATTTATTGTGGATTGCAGGTGAGCTGGAGCCAGTCAGTGGATGAGAGTACTCGTAGTATGGACAAAAGGCTTCATCCATATACAATTTTGAACATTGACCATAAATAAGCCTTTAAAAAAACTCTTATACCTGGTAATCTGGTAATCTGTTTTCCAGATCAGAGCACAACTGATTGATGGGTTTTTTTATGTAGTGTGGAACATACCTGATTTGAGATCAGGTTTGTTCCACACTACATATTAAATCATCTCAAGTAACCCAAGTGGCATGTAACACTTCTTAAGAAAAAAAAACTTACAGCTCTGAAAATGTACATTCGGTCAAAAATAAAAAGGTAAATAAAACTTTTGCAAGCTTAGTTTATTTTTTTTTTCTTTTTCCCTCAATAGCTGCTGTTTTTCTATTTAATATTTTGATATTTATTAGCACGTGTTCATCAATAACTGACTCTCAGCTATTATTATTATTATTATTATTATTACTTTGGCTTTTATTATGTGCAGTTTAAATCCAAACCAAATTGAATGGCAAACAAACCAAAATTTGTTGGTTTGAGTTATGGGGAGGCTGGAGCCTATTTTAGCCAACACTGGGCAAAGGTGGGGTACACCCTGAACAACTTGCCAGTCCATTGCAGGGCAACATACAGTTAAATTCACTCACACCAAGGGACAATTTGGAATAAGCAATTAGCCTAATGTGCATGTGTTTGGACTGTGGGAGGAAACTGGGGTACCCAGAGGAAACCCACACAAGCACACGAAGAACATGCAAACTTCACATGGAAACGCCAAGCCTGGGACTCAAACCCAGGACCTTATTGTTGTGACATGAACATGCTATTACACCCTCGCGCCGCCCTGTATGGGTTACTGTTAAGTGTTGTTTTTTTTTTTTTTTTTTTTTTTTTTTTTTTTTTTTTTTTACCCCCTCTTAGCTCATTCCACTGTTTCTATAAAGTCCGTATCATTGCCTCGTCTTCCATAGGCTCATGACAGCAGTTATGAAACCAAAGCAATGCCTGCCCATGCTTTTCCATTTTCAACCGTCTTACACTCTAAGTGTGGCTGACCTGCAGCATTAATTCAAATCCTCCCTGGAGTGCGGATAAGTGCCTGTACTTTGTCACCTGTTAGAATCAAGTTTTGATGCACTGCAAGGGTTGCAGATCAAATTGAACCTCCTTCACTGCTTGAAATACCTGCCCACTTCCACCCCCTTCCTACAGTGATGGAAAAGTAATAAAGTCAGTGATGAGGCAAGGTCACAATCTCCTCTTCACCTCTCGTCCTGTTATCGCCTCCTGCACCCTTGCGGGGCTTTTTGATGCACAAATTTGTCATGAATCATTGGGACCACTGTTCCACCAGACATATTCGTGTCTTTACTTTTTTTTTTTTTTTTTCTTTTTCAGATCTCCAGGGTGAAAAGGGAGGAGGCGAAGTGTTAGTTTAAAAAAAATCACATTTTTACCTATTGTAATCAATTAATAGGCTGCATCGTAGCTATAAATTATGCCTTTGCAGTGCAATTGTTAAGGTAGGCAATGTCTCAGGGATTGAAAATGTTTTTGAAGGCTTTCAAGTGGAGAGACGGTGTTAAAAAAAAAATAAATAAAAAAATAAAAAATCGCCAGTGGCAATGCTTAAATTGGTCACGGTTGGTGAAGCCAGACAGAATCAAGTAAATAATTCAGATGAGTACAATTGTAAGGCGTATGTTCTGATTCATTCATCTGAAAGAAAACCACTTGGCATATTTGTGTGTTCTTCATTTATCATTAATTAACCTCCACTTACATTTACGAAACCACAGAGGGGTCCAAACATCTGCATTCACTACCTTTATTTCATCATTTATCAATTCCAAATGCTTTTTTTAAAGGATTTGTTTTCTTCAAACAATCAAAACATATTAACTAATATACTAACACAAGCACACCTGATCTATCTAACTAATTGGGAGTTAGGACTGTATAATATTTTTTTTTATAGCATGGCTGTATTTCATAAGGTAATGATTATCTATGATTGATTTTCTGTAGTACTGAAAATAATCATTATGAAACCCAAAGTTAATAAATGCTTTCATACACTGCATACGTCTTTTCACATTAAAATGCCTTATTGTAATTTCAAGCTTCTTTGTAAATAAATATTCCCCAAAACAAACAGGAATCTCTTTATGTATCTTTAAAATGAAGGGTAACAAAGAAAAGCTGGTGTGGGACTGACCACACTGCTTTTACAACACACTGTTTTCACAACAGTACAGTAATTGTAAATAGATAAAAGCAAGGATGTCGTACAATTGTTGGCAAAATGCTACTATATAAGAGGAGTAAAACAGTTCTGGTTCTAAGAAAATGGTTGGTGCGCCCAAGAAGATACAAGGACTCCCTTAAAGGAGTTAGGTCACCAGTCATGCATGCACAGCTCGGTTACAAAAATTAACTTTAGCACAGGAAAGTTACACATCCGCCATGACAAGGAAAGATCCTTCTGATCTGAGTCAATGTCATTGTTCTTTACATCGACTTTTTATACGTTAACTTTGAGGAAGCCAGATGTGCACCACTTTATCTTTCACTCCAAAAACGAATACCATGGTTTACTTAATTTTATTTTGGTAAAACATTTTACACTTTAAATACTGATTAAATTGTAAAACCATGAAATCAATTGTAATGCATTTTTTTAATAAGTAATATAACTTATTACACTTTTTCATAAACCTTTTGATAAAATAAAAACTTCAAAATATAATTTGTTTATCAATTACTGCCATGTGATGACCTGGTGAGCTGTCCAGGGTGTACCCCGCCCTCACCCATAGTCAGCCGAGATGGGCACCAGCCTCTCTGCAACCCTAATTAGGCGGCTTAGAAAAATGAATGAATCAATCAAATACTAATGTCTCTTGTTGAAAATAATTTTAAATAACGAATAGAAATTGAAGACAAATTTAGGTGTTGGATTTTTAGGCATTCCTATTGGTAAGTCTCACTCAATCATTTCAATGATGTTCATGAACTTTATTTACTCTAGCTTTTTATTAAGCTGCTGATTTTTTGTTTTTTAACTATATAATTTATTTTATATCTATATTATGTTGGAAGGCCAATACTTTCGTGAAATCACCCCTTTAAAATCAGAAAGGCATTGGGAAAACAGACTCAAGAGCATATGGATGAAGAACAAGGTGTTTTCAAGGTTATGTTTTATATGGCAGAGTCATAAATGGCACTACTTATGTGACTGAGTTGCCAGCCATTTACTCTTGCTTAAGTTATTGCAAAGAGAGAGTTGAGAATGACCAGTCTCTACTGCGCATGCCCAACTGGAGACACATTCCCTTTCAAATAATTTTTGAATAGTAAGGGCAGTGGCAGCTCAATGGGTAATGCTCTGGATTACTGAGCTAAGGGTCAGAGGTTCAAGCCCTAATACCTCCAATTTGCTGCTGTAGGGCCCTTGAGCGAGGCCGTTAACCCTCAGTTGTATAAAAGTGATAAATGTAAGTCACTCTGGAAAAGGTGTCTTGGCAAATGCCAAATGCAATAGATGTAAATGTATAATGCAGATTGTTATGGTTCAGAGTGGAGTCAAGACTTTCAAAAACAATAGGGAGAAGGCTAAGGAGAGGCACAAGAGCCTAAAAGTTGGAATAATCTTCACTACACTGCCATGCTTGTGTCGAGTGATAATCTACTTCTGTGTGTCGTTATGCATTATTATCATATAACCCTGGTGGAACACCTTGTATTGTTTCATTTATTAGCTTTTATATTGTATGGCATCAATCTAACTTGCCTAAAACGTACAAGGAAATACTTGTTTCAGTGATGATCTTGGGTGAGCAATAAGATTTAACTGGCTAAAATATTTTCATATATATATATATATATATATATATATATATATAATATTTCTAGACTTGGCCCTCTGGACCATGACATATATTAAGTGCTCATCTAAACTTGCATCAGCAAAGAACTTAAGCCCCCCTGCCTATACCCTCTCCCCATGGTGCAGTCATGAGAGACCACCAGAATAGGAGCAGGTGGTTTGTTCAGCACAGATGGTGGCCCTCTTTATGATTCTGTGGACAAAATCACCACCAACATTGAGCGAGACAGCCTCAGCCTTGATCATCCCAACCAATCAACACTGCTGATAGCACCTTCGTTTCAGAGCAGTTTCTTGTTTCTAGTTTCTTGTAGCACCATGAAGATTCCCGCTGAAGCACTTGTCATACTGGTTTCAAAAAGCAAACTGCTTCAGAGAGTGATTTTCACACCTCAATTCTTAAAATTCTCTTTTCAGGTCAGAGTTTACTTCATCTAAATAGGTCTGCTGGCAAAAGGCAAAATGGATTATGTTAACTGGGTGCTGCATCCTCAAAAATATTACATAAAAAGCAGCACACGGTACACGGTGCATTGTCAAGAAAAATTCTAAGTGTTAAATAATATGAAAAGAGGTTCATGTATACAAAGATCTGATATTTAATTTGTTATGTGAATTTGTTCATTATGGCCACATAACACAGTGATTTATATATGTGATCCATACAGTGACTTGGCATTTTTCCTATTTTGTTGCCTTACAACCTGGAATTAAAATTCATTGTGGGCAATCATTCAATTTACACATGTCAACAAATTTAAAAATGGAAAAAGAAAAAAAAAAGAAAACAATAAAATAGAACTTGAGCATGCATAACTATTCACTATCCATCATTCCCTCAATTGTAAGCAATTTGACAGTCCTTGCCAATAAAAAAAAACATCCCCACAGCATGAGACTGCCACCACCATGCTTCACTATGGGGATGGTGGTCTTGGGGTGATGAGACGTGTTGTGTTTGCACTGAAAAAGTTAAATTCTGGTCTTCTCTGACCAGAGAACCTCCTTCCATACATTTATTTGAAAGATTAAAAAAACAAAACAAAAAACCCACACAAATATATCACAACAAACTGACATAATCCCACACCATTGAAAACATAACCTTCTTGACTGAGGAGACAACTAGTGCATTATACACTGACAATTTTTATCTGCTGAGCAACTACGAATAAAAAATGAATAGCCTGTATTCTTAATCTTCCTGTCATTGGTGCTCAGTCTAGTTATTTGTCCACCTCTGCATTGATACTAATTAGAGATCTTGCTCTTATTAGATTTGCATTCCCCAGGCCCGAGATTGAAATTCTTGATTCTGAAATCCGATGGGTCCATTTTTCTAGCATTGAGGTCACCAGGCCAAGTGCTTTTTATTGCCAATTGGAAAACCTTGGTTTGAACATTCCCTTCTTTGTACCTTCTTAGTACCATTAGTTGAGATTGCAACATCGATCACTCTTGCTCTTTTCTCTACTCCACATTTATTATTACTGTGCCCTGTTTGAAGTTTAGTTTGGAATCTGGAGATTCAAAAGTTCCCGCAGGTAATCGATAACACTTTAGTACTTGGTTTGACATGGTACCGTTATCGTTACCGTTACCGTTGTGTATTTTTCTTTTTTTTTGCACACAAACCTGATTGGTAGTTGCTTTCATGAAGCTGTTGCCTAATTGGAAAACCACAACATATGCAAATGCATAGCATTACTTGAAAGTCTTGACACAGCAGTGCTATGCTCTGGACTGTCTCAGCCGGCAACTTACTGTAGGTCTTATCAGAAATGATACACCACTGCTGATTGAGCCAATGCACAGGGATTGCTCTTGTACTGCTATGATTAGAGTGCTTTTTTTTTTTTTAGTCACTGGTAAAATGTTCTCTTAGTCCCTTCTGCTATCCGTCTGTGATACATTCCATGCTATGGGATCGCAACTCAATGAGTGAAGCTGTATGAAACACATTAGCAGGTGTATATCTTGGTAAATTCCTTTCTCTAACAGTGACAAGAAGGTTGGTTTAAGTTCAAGCAAGAACTTAAACCCCTTGACTGTCAAGCAGAATTGGTTAAACTGCTTTCTTCTACCACCAGCTTAGTAATTATTTAACAGGGTTTTTTTTAAAGGTTGGGCTGTAACGTTCCGGACATGTTTGAAAATATTTTCTTTACTAAGTTACCCATTTAACCAAAGTATAACATAATGGGGGTGACACGGTGGTGTCGTGATTAGCATGTCCACCTCACAGCAAGAAGGTCCTGGGCTCTGTGGGGGAGTTTCTTTGTGGACTTTGCATGTTCTCCCATGCTTGTGTGGGTACTCTGGTTTCTTCCCACAGTCCAAAGACATGCATATTAGGTAAATTGGCTGTTCCAAATTACCTCTGTGAGTGAGTCTCTGTGTGTGTGTGGTGGCCCGGCGATGGGCTGGTAAACTGTTCAGTGGGCACCCCACCTTTGCCCAGACTCCCCCCACTTTAGTAGAATTACGTGGTTCTGTGAATGAATGAATGAATTAATAAAATAATAGAACATTTTGTCTATTTAATCTAATTAAATGATCTTGGAAACGGAATTTCTGAGCAATGTAATTTACAGAATACACAAGGATTTTCTAATACATTTAATTTAAGAAAAATATGTGCATAAATGTTTTAATTGTCCAAACCAATCTAAATACTTCCGGATGTTTCCGTAATGTGGCTGTGTCTGATCATGTGTAAATCACGAAGCATATTTACTGGCACAGCTGATTTGCATTTAGCAATGCCCAAAAAAACTATAAATGGCAAAAGTCACACAGAGCTGAAAATGACAAAATGAAAAAGCACCTCTTAAGCACAGCATGTGCTAAATCTTCCAGTAATACCACGTACCACAGACACACACTATCTTTTTATACAGTGACATTTCTTTTGTCCCAGATGAACGGCAAATATTTTTTCTGTTCATGGATTTGTTTTGGATTGCTATTTTTCAGCAAGTCATTAATATGAAAGAACACAAAATGACATGAGTGTCAGAAAGTGTTCATTAAATGAGTGACTGAATGTGTAATTGAAATTATAAGGAATTTAAACCTAAAAAACCTCCGGCATGTTCTTGGTATAATTAACAATCGTGCGTCAACAGTGAGGTGGATGGTGCCGAATAACTCCAAGAGTTTAAGTATACATTATGCAGAAACATTTAAAAAAGCTAACTAATTTTAACCATGACAAAGGCAGGTCAGGTGAACTCTGCGCTTCCAGCTGAAGTACATTTACGGCATTTGGCAGACACCCTTATCCCGAGCTTCTTTACGTAACTGAGCAGTTGAGGGTTAAGCACCCAAGAGTGGAAGTGGTGGTACTGGGGCTTGAACCTTCAAGCATCAGATCAGCAAATGTGAACCTTGACCATTGAGCCACCAGTGCCTCACTAAAGCTATGTTTGCTATGTAGCTAATAGCGTCTGTTTAGCATAACCAGTAGGTGTTTAGGACATACTACACATACTCTAATGGTGTTTTAAAATGTGCTACACAGCAGCACAAGAAAAACAAGAATTTTCTGGTTTATTTTTCCATTTTAAAGTGAGATAACGACGATGCCACCTGCTCTATATGAATATGACAAACTGTGAGTGGCCGTTGATCTAATTCAAGCATTATCCACTTGGAATAATGTTTCTTAATCCCACGATATCAGACTGATCAGAGTCTGCCACTCCCAATTTGAATTCCAAATTTCTTGATTAAATGTTCCCAAAAAATTTTTATCGATCCATCAATCTCTCTCTCTCCCTCTCTCTCTCTCACTCATCATTTTTCATGCTTTCAACACATTCGAGAAGTGACTCACATTCTGCCTAATGCATCCCAATTCTTGCCAGGTGCCACTGTAATGAAATGCTCAGTGTTATTCCCAAAAGTTTTTAATGTTATGGCTGATCACTGCATCTATAAATGTATGGATAAAAATGGGTTAAAATGTTTTCCTGAAGGTTTTTTAATTAATGTGTACAATCTAATACTGAGTACTGTAGAACTATATAACAACGCCGCTGAGGATCAAAAATAATGTTACATCTGGCCTTGTTTTTTTTTCTTTTTTCTTTTCTTTTTTTTTTCTTCTATATATTTACTTTTTGTTCCGTGCACTAAAAGATTTTTCCTCATTTCCTCATATTTTTAAATATTGTCTAGACTTTGCTGTCTTGTGCTGCTAATTAATAAGCATCGTTTTCTTCATAAGAACACCCAGACAGCAGGGTTTCCTGACATACATGAAATGGCTGAGATCCAAACATGAATCCTAGCAATGTGGAAGCAGCGTGATTACAGCATCAGCCAATCTTGGGTCTGTTGTACATTTTTAATTAGATCCTACATACTGAAGATGACTATGTGGTAGTCAGGGCATTGGATCATAAACATTTTAGGCTGGCTAGCAATTATTTAAGTGTTATCTGGCGGTAAGACTGGAGAGCTTCGAAATGGCTGGCGATAAACCCGCTTACTAACCAACACTCTTGTGGGAAGATGGTGCGTCTGTATCCTCACAGCAGATGTTTTATAAATATTTATTTGTTCTTTTTATTTACTCCTTCATTTATGAGCCTCTCTTTGGTGCTGGCCTACTAGGTTTGATGCATTCTAATATCGCTGGACCATGGCTAGGGAAGCTCTCGGTTCTTGAGATGTCTTGGCTCTCCTGTAAGGCCTCCGGTTTGACAGTGCATTCTTGGATTATTGATCTGAAAAGAGCATTAATATTTAATGATCACAGATGGTCCTTTTCCTACATGTCAAGAGGGTTTCAAGCTTGAGGGGACTGATGTCACGAAAGCCAACTCAATTTAAAAGTAAAGCAGAAGAGAAGGATTGGTGCAAGGTAATACCTGGCCTGGCCAAAAAAGTCGCACATTATAATATTTTGTTGGACCGCCTTTGGCATTGGGTAATTGCAATAACACCTGGTAATTGCCATGGCATTGATCCGACGAAATTTAGCAACCCAGAGTTGGGTTAATTTTTCAATAAAATCTTGAATTGGTGATTAGAAAATCAATCTGCTCCAAAAAGTCTTCTCCAGCAGAGACTTTTTATGGTTAATCCTGGGTTTACACTGGGACATGATGTCCATGATCGCCATGATTTGAGTGAATCTCGATGATTGTAGGGGTCGTGAGATCGAATCGTGAACATCATAAGGGAACTTGGTGGAATCGTGATGATCTTGAGGGAGCTTGGTGGATTCGTGGTAATAGTGCTGACTGTGGCAAAATGTTTGACTGTCAAAAAAATTTGCCACAGTTATTCCACTGTATTATGATTTGACGCCATTTGTGATAAAATGTAGGAAGTGCGGAAGAGTGCAGGAGACCTTAACAGACCTTGATGCACCAGAGTAGGGAATCTTGATGAACTTGGCAACACACTTCCTTCAAGTTTCATCTCCTGAATGGGAGAGGTTTTCTTTTTATTCCCCGCTCATAAATTGTGGAGCTCTGCACTTGTTTCGTGGGGATCGCGGACATCGTACCCCAGTGTAAACCCAGGGTAAGATCAGGACTCTGTGGTGCCAGTTCATGTGTAAAAATGATTCATTCTCACTGAACCACGGTCCATTGATGGGATAACCTGTGCATTCACTACCTTCAGGTCTTCAGCTGACTGCTGAGCCTCGACCTGACCAACTGAAACAATCCTACCAGGGTCGCAGGGAGACTGGGGCCTATCTCTGCCGATTCTGGGCAAAGTCAGGGTACACCCTAAACAGCTTGCCAGTCCATTGCACGACCAACACACACACACACACCATTATTCACAGTCATTCAGGGGCAATTTGGAACTGCTAATTAGCATAATGTGCATGTGTTTGGTCTGTGCGAAGAAACTGGAGGAAACCCACACAAGCATGTGGAGAACCTTTAAACTTCACAGAAACGCCTAAACCCGGGACCTGAACCAGGACCCTCTTACTGTGAGGTGGACGTGCTAATCACTACATCACCGTTAATGTGCTGTAATCAAGGCTAAAGTTGGTTCAAAAAATATTAGCATATGGGGACTTTTTTGGCAGGACAGTGTATTTATTCACCTGGTGAATGTGCTTCATGTCTGCTTCATGAATGAATAGATAGATAGATGGAAAGATTGAATTAATGGCTAAACCAAGAGACTTCCTGAAATCCTCACGCTACAGCAAACACCACTGGAGTGTGGATCTCTGCAAAACTTGCAGTGAAATCCTTCTACATGAACTAGCCAAGCCGAAGAGGCATGCAATAAATGTATTCACTTTCTGTAAAGGACATTCTGACAATGTATGCATGCATTTGGTCTTCCATTTAATTGAAATTGTAAAAAAGACATTGACAAGTTTGTACATCAAACTTTTCATGGCTGGAGATTATGTCCCATTAGTTCCCAGCCTTCCTGGCTCTGTCCTCAAAACTTAGGCTCCTCTAATAAGCTGAAGTGAATGACTGACTACAATGAGAAGCTTTTATAACACTGTGGTTCCAGACTACCACCCTATTGTGGCTACTTCACTTTAGAGCCCCAAAACCCACCCTGTTTCCGAGGTCATGAACTATCTTTCAATTGTGTTTTTTTCCCCTCCGTTTTTTTGCATGGACTTCATTTCCTGTTGCTTTTCAGGGTCAGTGCTTTCTTTCTGCCCTGGATCACCAGGTCTATTAAAGCAGAGCTAGACAAACTGGTTAGGTAGACCTTAATTACTTCAGCAGTACTCCATTTCTTTGGTGACTGCTTTCCTGGTATCTGTATTCTTCACACTTCTGGCCTGGCTTTTATACCCTTAAAATAAATGCCAGCTTGAAAACTAGGAAACAACTGGAGAACTACTTTGCAACTACCGATGCTGCAATAATCAAAAGTTTGAAAACGCAAGGCTCGGGTTTGACATTGTCATGCCTGTTGTCCTTCTCCTGGCTTGTTAGAGTTTAGTAGAGTCAGCTCATTTGTTTGACTCAGCCTTTCTGTACATGTCCTTCATTTTTCTGCATTCTTTCTCACAGCCCCATATGACAGCACATCGCTCATGTAGCTCAGGGTTGAGGTGTTTTTTTTTTGCTTTTTTCCCTCATGATTTCATTCTGAAGCTTTGCTAATAACAAAGTAAAGAATTTTTGTTCTGTAAATATGTGTGATAATGTATCTAGAATAATAAGTATCACTACATTTACATCTACAGTATTTGGTAGACACTCTTATCCAAAGCGACTTACAATTATCATTTTTATACAACTGAGCAATTGAGGGCTATGGGCCTTGCTCAAGGGCCCAACAGTGGTGATAGTGGGGATTGAACCGCTGACCTTCGGATCAGTAACCCATAACTTTAACCACTAACCGTGAGGCCTCATTCATCAATCTCTTAAGTAAAGTAAAAAAAAAAAATGTCTGCCTGGGATTAAACCTTGGATTTGTTCGCAGCTGTGTTCTTAGATTGGTGAATCTCAGTGTCTTGATAAATTGAACGTGCATGTCTCTAATTAGCACATGTGAATGTCCCCTGAATCACCATAAAAGGACATAGAGATAACACACATTTTCATGAAGACACAAACAATGGTAAAGCTGCAAATCCATAAAGATATTATATTCAGTAGCATGAATGGTGGAGAAATAAAATAGTTAAGTGGTTTAACCCAAAAAAGAAAATGCCAGACACAGGCGTTAGATACTGGCAACTGCAAGTGCTGTCAGACACGCACTTTCACTGACGTGTAAAGCAGCTTACCACTAGCTGCACATATATA
>JAQMYF010000023.1:7236015-7264263 GCA_030014195.1 Neosilurus mollespiculum | reverse complement strand
AAATGTTATACATATTTTTTGTGTGGTTTCAGTGCACAATGCGGGGTAATCCAGTGGACTGCATAGTGAAATCCCCCGTGGCCCTACAGCTGGGTGATGTGGTGTCGGATTCAGTCCGTCCTGGTGTTTATATCACAGACGTTGTACTTGCGACGCCGGTCAACGTAAGCATTTTTTTAAAAAGGGAGCTTGCGGATTAATGCACTAGTACTATATTGCACTCAATTAATAATAATATGTAATAAAACAGGAATCTGTAGGGAATAATACACTTAGGTTCATGCTGGTGTAGGAAAATAATCGTCAGTGCTCTGGTGCAGTGCAGCCAAATGCTAAGCAGAGTTACTTATTTATTTATTTAATTTCTTTTGTAAACAATCCAAATATTATTATTCTCCCTATAATATTCACCTGCCCATATCCAATATTGACCTGCCAGGCCAAGTGGCTTCAATAATTTTTGTGGTAGCAGGCCACCACCATAAAATATACATTGAGGAAACGATGTACAATGAGTCGGTTTTTACGATACGATTTATGAGTCGGGTTTGACGATACGAGATAAACTCCAACAGGATGATGCAGGATCCTGACATGAAACACTTATTATGGTACATATGGTTATGGTTCTTCACCTCAATAATTTTACTATAGATGTGTCTCATCGGAAAGGCCTGCTGCAGTAATAACACACTGTAGGATGCCCTACTTGACCAGTCAGAATTGAGTATTCAACAACGCTGTGTAATAATCCTTTATAACAGGACACTATCTTTTTTTAGGGGAACTGATACTTTTTTTGGGAAATGATAGTTTTTTTGTCCCACTCCAGACTAATGTGTCACTTCTAAAGTCATAAATGTATTGCATAACTTACCTAGAGAAGTGTCGGAAATTCTGGGTCTTGAAGAAGGTAAGACAGGCACCTATTAATTTTAATTTCCGGATTTTTCTGTGTAGCCCTTCTTGTGATTAATCACCATTCATTAAAATCTATAATTTATAATTTCAGTAGTGTGTCACATTTCCTTATTGTGTCTCAGACTTTGCTTCATAACTTAATAGCAGACTATAACAGTTTTACGAATGGTTCAAGAAGTGGTTACGATCCTGTCTCTGAATGCCGCCCTCGTTTCTAAAGTACCACTTAAATGCTTTTCAATGTCGAGCCTCCCATGAGTCTGCGTTAGGGCTCGAGTGATGTATTGTTAAAATTGGCTGAGGTGAAAGTTCTCGTGACTCACATGATAGGAAAGCTGAATGAATACGGTGCTTTCTGAACTTAATATTCTTTAGGGTGCACTAGTAAACCATAGATGTGCTGTGTGATCCACTTCTTCAAGGAATAATTAAACATCCATAGTTGGTGAAGGTATCATAAGAATTTGAAATTGCTAAACTAATAACGTGTCTTACACAATTTCCTCTGGGATTCTGATTGTTTACTTAAGTTAAAGCTGTAAATAACATTTTGTCCGTTTAGAACATCAATACCACCTTGTTAATTCAGTTATTTTCTAACTGGCAAAACCGATTAGAATATGCTGCACAAAGCTCAACTCTGTCTTGAGATTAAATTTTTTTTTTTTTACGAATGGATAACGCATGAATCAAAACAGGTGGACTCATCCATATACTGCTTTTAAGTATTTTTTAAGTATTTCTGTGTAGTATATACTATAAAACCCCTTTACGGAGCATGGTGTAGGATGTATTAAATGCTGAATGAGTAGACTTGATAGATGGCTTTAGCTACACACCATATAGCTTGGCATGAAGTGCAGAGTTTTCCTGACCTGCCTCTGTCAGGGCTAAAATATCTAAATTTAAACTATAAAAATGTAGTTTTTGTTTTCTTTTATTTATGTTTCTGAGAGTTGAAGAGATGCTGCAGCACAGCTTTTATGCACGTACTCACCTATGTCTGTCATGATTAAAAAATATGGGAAATAAACCATACAAATCTCATTTTAGTGTGCTTTTTTGCTTATGTTCCTGTGCTGTATATAATAAAACTGTTATGTTCTTCAGGATTGGAGGATGTCGCTCAACTGACATTCCCTGCCATTACATCTCGGGGACTATCCAGCGACATCCACCTCACCTTTAGTGCATTCTTTTTAATTATCAATATATTTGTATTTAAACTGATATCACTGACACGCATGGCTTTTTTGTATATTGATCCTTTAGATTGAGGAAATCTCCTTCAAGAATTACTACACAGCCTATCTGACAGTGCGAGTGTTGAAGAATGAGGCAGACGGTGATGAGAGTCGGGCGAAATGGTTCACCTGTGTTAGAAACTACCACCTGATGTCCAGTCCGCACACTGAAGGAGGATCACAGGACTACTTTTCCATCTACAGGCAACAGGTCAGCTTAAGATATGACCGTATGCAGTTGTAGAAGCATTTCTCTTTTGTAAGTTATCCACCATGTGGTTCAGCGTATTGTGCGGTCGGAGATGTTCTTCTGAAAATATATTACGATACTTGAAGGCACTCTTACAAAGCACAATGGACCCCCTGATACCAAACATAGAACAAACTTGCAGGAAAAACATAGGATTCTATGTTTAATATAAAAAAAAATATAATAATAATTTGGTTGAATTATTTACTTAAAAACAACCCAAACTGTGCTATGTTAGGAAAGTTTATTGTAATTGAATGAATCGACATTATGATATTACTCAGCCCGACATTTAGATTCACGGCTTTTGGTAGACGCCTTTATCCGAGTGCTTTGAAATTTCTGTAAATAAATACATCCTGACGATGGTTCACTAGGAACTAAAACACCAGTCTCTTTGGAGGTAATATAATAATAAAAGTAAACAGAGAACAGTTTTTAGACGTCTAGGGGAAGTTCATGCCACCTGAACAAGACTGAGTCTGGATGTATACTTTCCTTGTACTTTGAGAGATGGTGGGATCAGTTGACCAATGCTAGAGGATCCAGGGAGTGTGGTGTAGTGCAGGGTATGAAATAATGGAAAGGGGCGTACCAATTGCCACTGAAGGTGTCACTGATTGTGTCTGCCTAGCTAACCCTCTTGCATGTTTCCCACTCTGTATTTGGTGACTATGTCAATCAACGATATCTTTTTGCTCTGATTGGTAGTCACTTAAGTTGTGATCGCTTTAAATTTCAGATCAGTTTAGCATGGCGCTTGAGAAAATTTTGCCTGTCATAGCTAATTTTGATGACTTTTATCAACTTTACATAGTTGCTTGTTGCCCATCACTTATTGGGCATATGCCCCTTTAGTGCTTTGAGGTAAATGGATTTTGGTCCATATTTGGCGTTATAGGCAAGCATTAATATTTTAACTTTGTTGCAGGCAGCTACAGGAAGCTAGTAGATGGAGCTTAGCAACAGGGTGGTGTAAGAGAACTTAGGAAAGTTGAAGACGAATCATGCAGCTGCATTCTGGATCAGTTGAATGGTGTTATCAGGAGCATGTTGCATTTGTCTTGAAATAACTCCGAACATGCAGTTCAGTGGCCTGTGTAGATATGGACAAAATGGTCAAATCCTATCCATACCCTACAGAATTCCCCTTTGATTACTGTGGAATAAAACTGTAAACTTAAAAAAAATAAATAAATAGTCAATAGATCCTTGGAACTGTTAAGGTTCTGGCAGCTGTTCACCGCTCTGAGTCATTTACATCCTTTTGGAGCCAGTTTGCCCAGACCTTGATCTCAAAGGTTTTATTTTATAGTAATTATCCTGTTAATGAAATGAGACCAGCCTCTCAGTTTCAAAGGCTGGGTAATTCTATGCTAATATTTCAGTGTCCCCACATCATGAGTGTGATAAATGATCCAACCAGAAGAGATGATTCACTGCTTTAGTTTTACCCACATTAATACCCTCCACCTTCCTCTTTAACGTCAAATGTTCCACCAGTCACATCACTCATGTGGTAATTCAGTATTCTTTGTAATAACTGGTTTACAACATTATCGTAGTATTGTCTTATTAAAATACGGCATATTGTGCCTGTACTTGAAGCAATATTAGACATTTTGAAAAATTGAATTTTTGGAAAACATCTGTTCTTATGTGGTCTCCTCGATGTGATAAACTCTGTCCCAGAGTGCAGTGAATATACAACAATAATGGCACCCTTGAGTAAAAAAAAAAAAAAACTGTGGTTAATTAGCTTGAATAAAGAGATAAAAAAAATGCTGTGGGGGCTCTCAAGTAGTTGCCCTGTCATCCAAAGATTACAGGCTTGAACCCTTTGTGATGCCACCGCCATCCGGGCCCAGGAGCCTACGAGAATGAATTAACCGAGCTCTCAGGGAGGGAGGGATGGCTTACGGTATCCTTCCTGTCACTCACAGGGACACTAGTCAGTCATACAAAGGTGGGCAGACAGTGCATGTTATGACACTCCTGATATTGCATGAGAAGCAGTTCAGAGAATTCAAAGAAACATGCTGACCTTTGCCCTCACACCAAGGTGAGAATTAGCCATGTGGGGGGGGGCATTTTTTTTTTTAATTTAAAAAAATAATTATTACTATATTCCAATCATAATTAAAGGAACCCGTTGGACTACATTTACTAATTCTTTGTTTTTAACGGTTCAGCTGAATTTTAGAAATTATCAAGTGCTTATCTTCTACTTTATGGTTCGCTGTGGTATAAATAGAAGGTGATGCTGAGACCAAATACTTTTAGTCATTTATCAGCATACAGAAGACAAGGACGTGATTTATTAGCACCAAGGGTGCTCGTTTCAGAGCCGACTGCAATAGTAGGATATTTTAGAATTTCCATATCACAGTGTACCTCCTGCTTATTAGTAAAGTCTGGGGCTTTTTTACACCCGAGCCTAGTGGCTCATCAGGCTGGTGCTTATACCCAGTTTCTGTAGTGTGAAGCGACTAGGAGATCTGATCATGAGCCCAGCACCCTAACCACTATTATAAGCACATTTATTAATCTTGTTGCAATCGAAGGGAAAGCTGACACAGGGTTGAACCTGTAGAGATTTTTCAAAGAATAAAAATAAACCGATCTGAAGAGATATTGTCCAGTGAGTTGAAAATATCTCATGCGTCCTGCTTCACAGGTTGCAAATATCAGCTCCGTTTAGTTCTGGAGGAATCACATTCTAAAGCAAATAACACCTCAAATTGAACTGTTTCTCTTGTTACCCTTTGGTGATTTAATTTTAAAGTTCCCCATAGCTTGTACTTTACTGATTTGTCTGATTTAATGTTAAATTTATTTTTTCTCCTACATCACTCTGGCAGCATCCTGGAGGTTTGAATAGACTGAACTTGCCCTTGAAAGTCTCCAACCTGTCACATTAATTCTGCACCATTGTGTTTACTGAAGGCTTTTCTTCTTCTCTTGTGCTGGCTGACAGATGCTGACGGAGCCAGATAACGTCATTACCGTGCGGCTCATACTGAGACAGCCTTCTTCAGTCTGGCTGAATTTCAACATAGAAGACATCCAAATATACTCTTTGGCAGGTGAAGTAAGTAAAAAACAAGGCATCCTTACTCAAGATAAATTATTTTTGCATTACTTGTCAAATGCATAGTGATGGAGTCTTCCATTGTGGTTCTCTTCCTGTTTAGGTAGTAAACAATTTTCTAACAAGACATGCACCCAGAGAGTGCAGACCTCCACCAAAGTAGTGCAGTTTCCAAAACTTTTGAATCCAGGCTTTATATTCCATCAGTGTCTATAAATATAATAAATATAGTCTAAAATAGTGCAGAACAGTGGTGTAGTGGTTAGCACGTCCGGCTTACAGCTAGAAGGTCATAAGCTTGGGTGTTTTCCTGTGGAGTTCATGGGTTGACACTGCACTGATTGGCTGTTCCAAGGTGTGAGTGGCTGCGTGTGTGTGTTTTTAGGGTGTACCCTGCCTTTACCCGGTTTTTGCTGAGATAGGCTTAAGTCTCCCCACAATCATAAGAGGATTAAGCACCTCAGTAAATGAGTGACTGAGTAGTCAAAAATATGTACTTTTTGCCCTATCTCACAATGTTAAATAATCCTTCAAAAGCTTCCAGGGTCCGGATCCGGATCACGCTCAAAAGTTAATAGGTTCTTTATTGGCCCATGACCCACAATCGGTTAAAATTTCATGTAAATCCCTCACTTAGTTTTGGAGTTATCGTGGTTACAGGCACACCCAACCAATCTCAGAACATTCCTCTTGGAGAAGGTCATAAAGCTCTTGGATTATATTCCACCCTGCTATAGGCTTGCACTTACTGTCACACCTTTACTCCCAGACTCCATTTTTTTCCCCAGGAATCAGTGAGAGATGTTCCTTCCTGGTTATCTACCATCACACCTGCCGAAGAGCCTCTTGATTTGAATGTAAGTAGTCTAGCGTTCCAGGAAGAGCTGTGTTTAATGCTAGGTAATTACATTTCTGTGCGTTTTGCATTGCATGACGATCACCAAGCACTCCAAGAAGATTGTCTTACATGTCTAACTTACACTTTATATCCAGTGTTAAGGACTTGCTCATCATCAATCAGCACTGTAAGGAGTTTCTTTCAAGCCACCCTTCTCTATAATGTGAACAGTATTCCAAGCACCACTGCCCACCATTAACATTTATATGTTTAATATTTATAGAATGAATGTAAGATGTAGTGCCACTCACACAGTACTTATTCTGTTTTGTTTGTTGCTGTTATTGTTTTTTGGATATGTTGTTCTGGGTCAGTGAGTTACTGAGTTATTAAGTAGATGAGTCTATCTTGTATCAGGGACTTCCTGATCCTGACACCGTGTCATCCAGTATTCAACACATGTGGGCTCTCACTGAGATCATGCAGTCAAGCCAGACCTCCGCATCCATCGGCCGCTTTGACGTAAGTTGTCTTTTGGAAATGTAAACATTAGGTAATTTTGTGGACACCTAACCATTAGCTCCATATATTTTTCTTTGCAAAACCTTGGCTACATAGCTAAGACACCCAATTCGGATGTCATTTTACACTGTAGTATTACATTTTACCATCACTGGAATTAGGAGGCCTTTACCGGTCCCTTATGACAATTCTCCTGTGTTTCAAATGAGGTCCATAAAGACATGGTTTCCCAAAGTCTGAGTGAAAGAACTTGAGTGGCCTGAACAGAGCCCCGACCTCGATCCCACTGAACACCTTTGAGACTTTGAACCTCCAACTGTTTACAAGGCCTCCTCACCCAACATCAGTGCCTGAGCCCATTAATCTCAGATAAACCTTCCCAGAAGTGTGGAGGTTATTATACAAGTCAAAGGGGAATATATCTGAAAGGGAATGCTGACAAAGCACATTTTGGCCACGTGGAGTTTTTATTTGTCTCAAAAAGAACAAACTTTTGGCCATACAGATATTAGGGCAGTTTGCTATGCTTGATTTACAGTTAAGCATCCTGACCTGGGGCCAGTGGTCTCCGGTGGTAAGGTGCTGGCCTACTGATCCGAAGGTCGGGGGTTCAAGCCCCACTATCACCGAGTTGTCACTGCTGTCCCCCCAGTGTAGCTAACTGGGTTATCAAAGGCCAGCCACGTCTATCACTGTCTGTGGTGAGAGGCATGTAAAAGAACCAATGCTGTCGTTCGTAAAGAGTAGGCCATTGAGTTGCCATCAGCATGTTTGTGCCCTGTGATGGCATGGCAAGCTGTCCAGGGTGTACTCTGCTCTAGCCCGGAGTCGGCTGACATGGGCGCCACCCTCCACGCGACCCTAATTAGGGATGAGCGGTTCAGAAAATGAATGAATGAATGAATGAATGGAATATTAGGGAGATGCAGTTCCATCAGTGGTGTGATGTGATGCGCATTTCGATGCATTGCCAACAAATTGCTTTGAACTTTCAGCAGGTAGGTGAACTCAACATATAGCTGTTTCTATAGGAGCAATAAAAAAAAAATTTAAATAAGCTTTCAGAAATTGGTCTTTTTTAACTTAATTTGTATTATTTTTTTTTTTTTAAAGGAAACTAAACAGGGACTCTTATTCTGAAATCATGTAGGAGGCACATCTCCAACTAATGCAAGACTAAACAGCGCACTGCATCCGAATTCATAAAATGTACTAATGACCGTTAAGAACCTACCACTGAACCATCCCTGGCGTACATTCTGAGTCTGTGAATGAGGACATATAGTATCTAAGCACACAATTCAGACGTGTATATAATATTTCATTTGTCTGTTTACCACTTTATGAAAAAAAGAACAGATTCGCTACTATATTCTTCTTCTCTCCATTTCCAGGTAGATGGCTGTTATGACGTAAACCTGCTTTCATACACGTAACAGGAAGTGACCAACCCGAATAATGTTGACCCAAGCTGTTGTAGAGCTTCTAACAAACTAGTCAGTAGTATTCAAACATAGCAACTTCATGTCTCAAATGGCACTGTACGCGGTGGGCTTGATTCTCCCATTCATGCTTAGGTTTTTCTCAGTTATGCACATTTAATTTGTACCTATTATACCCTAATTGCTCCAAACCTATCCATTACTCGTGAAATAGTCCCTCCAGTGTGTTCTGGGTCAGAAGTTCTTGTCAACCAAGACAGTCCTACAACATCCAGAGCCCTGAGATATTCAGCGTGGATCTCATCCACCCCTGGAGTCTGGCCTCCGAGGAGCTTTTTGACTACCTCGGCGATCTCAGCCCCAGCAGTGGGCGGACCACCACCTGAATCCCCAGGGTCTTCCTCCATGGAGGGCGTGTTGGTGGGATTGAGGAGGTCCTCGAAGTATTCCTTCCACCTCCCGACGACATCCCCAGTCGAGGTGAGCCGCTCCCCACTTCCACTGTAAACAGTATTTGTGGAGAACTGCTTCTCCCTCCTGAAGCGTCAGATGGTGGTCCAGAACCTTTTCTAGGCCAACCGATAGTCGCTTTCCAGGCCCTCACCGAACTCCGAAGTTCGGAGTTGTATATAAATATTTATTAATTTTTGCACTAATTGTAAATGATGAGTTACAATGCTGTGAAGCAAGTCTGTGAGTTGTCCGATGTCTCTCATTAACACATCATTCTGTGCAATTACCAGCATCCTAATACAAAAAGTACCACTTAGTACTAAATGTAAATTGTAGTACAGTACAATTTACAGTGTGGTACTTAATGTCATCAAACAGCCACCTTAACATTGCAAAATGTCTTGCTTTGATTTTTAAAAGGGAAAGTTTAAATTTAATGTGTAACCTTCAGCATGGTGCAGTCTGGTACCCCTTTGCCAAATAAGGTGTTTGTAAGAACGTTGAAAAACTTCACACTAACCATACTTTGCAGTAGGGGTGCCGGAAAAAAATCGATTCATGTCTGAATCGCGATTCTTATTTATTAGCATTATGAATTGATTCAAATTTTCAAGAATTGATTTTTAAGATCACGTGTTTTCGAGCATTTCCAACCTTACTCACAACGCGTACCGTTTGTCCACACACAGCCTCCGTCGTGAATTGTTCCAGTGAGCGGCAGCTCCAGAACTAGCGTGTTTCCCCGATAATAAGACCTACCCTTTCTTCTGCAGAACGGTACAAAATAAGCCCTATCCCGAAAATAAGACCTAGCTAAAACCATATTTTGTCCGCACCCTCCCCTCATTTTCTGTGAATGCAAGCACGCCAGCACCATTTACAGCAGGGCCGCGGAGGAGAGACAGAAAAAGAGGAAGTTAAGAGTTTCACTCTCGCAATAGTCCGAGATTGTGAGAGTACGACATGGACTCATCAGTTCCAGAAATTCTAAGATATCAGCAAAAATAGCAGTATACAGGTATTAAACTTAACAAATCGGATATAAACTAGTAAACTACTTACATCAGACAGGAGTCTGCTCATATACTGAACACATCGTATTTATCCTAGGACATTTAATGCGTAACACTTCCGCCTTAATCATTTCATCACCCCGCTTCACTTTTCACAGTAAAATGGCACCCCCTGTGTAAGGATTTATAACTTGTTTTTTTTTGTTTGTTTGTTTTGTTTTTTTCTTCACGATGAAGATTGTAATAACAATAGTGTGTTTTGTTGTACAAAGCAGGATGTATGCAAACTTTTATTAACTTTTGGTTTAATTCCCCTTTAATATATCAAAACAAGCAAAAGTAAAATCCTAGATGATAAAAATCAAACAATAACACAATAAAATAAATCAAATTAAAGCATAATTGTATCCCTTTTTTCCTTATCAGACTCTGAGTCATATGTTCTCGATTTGTAAATATGGCCCAGAGTCAATATTTCAGTGAAAACGGGTTTTTAATTAAATTATGAAAATGTATTTGTTTTTTGTTTTTTTTTCCAATAATCTTTTTGTCTCTACTTTATTTAATCCTATTCTAAGGTGCTCCATAGAGCATATCGGTCTATTTTTAAACATAAATGAAATGCAATAATTAAAACTCCTTCAGTGGAAATGAGTGTTCAGTATGCCACAGGAGTTTCATCTGCCTCTCCCTTGCATTAGAGATGGCATCTGGATGCAACATGAGTAGCCAAATGTGAAAGCATCCACTCCGAAATCTCCCAGTAGTCAGCGAGAGAACGGATGTCTTAATGCTTCCTCATTGGCACCTTGTTAATATTTATGAGAATAAAAAAATACCAGTATGCAAATCCATCCATGGCCCGCATTTGCATGATTATGCAATAGGAATTATTCAAGTGGTGAAATACAAACATACTTTTGACTGTCTGACTATTAAATGTTCCCTCAAAGTAGGTTCAGCCCCAGTGGTTTTAGCGAAATAGAACGACTTTTCTGTTTGTGATTTCATGCTCTTTGGATTTTATGACTGTATAATGTAGTGAAATCAAATGTGTTTATTACAAACAATATTTTATCACACAGTTCTCATTTGCACAAAGAAATTCCACAAGATGGCAGTAGATGTACACTTAAGCATGGATATAATAGAACATTGACCAAACAAGTTGTACTTTTTTAAAATTTGACTTTATCTCCATGCACTCTGTTTGTTCAAAATCACTGTCATTTCCAAAATTCAACAGAAAAACAAATCTAATTTCTAAATTAGTGTTACATGAGTTACACATCACACAATTATATTTGTACTATTCCAGTGGTATCAGTATTTATAAATGGCAGCATAAAATTTATTATAAATATTAAGATGTAAACATATTTTACATTTTAACATGTGATGTCTTCTATTAAACAAAAGAATTGAAACATTGTGTAATGTTGTTTTTCCTTTTACTTATTTAAATTCTTGTAAATCACTTTTTTTGAAACTTTTTTTTGCACTTTCAGGAAGAGAAATAACAATCGGCTGGTGCTGGTGCTGTAGTTAAACACGAAGCAAGAGTTATTCTTCACATCTCCGAGTGCTTTATATCTTTATATACTGCAGCAATTTGGCAATGCAAACTTATTATTTATTTATTTTGACAGTTTAAAACATAGTTGCCTCTCTAACTTAAGCTTTAATCCTGTGTCTCACGGAGGGGCAAATGCTGACGGACATAGTTTTTGATTTGCCAACTTTTCTGATGAATGTTGATAAAAACCAGGGTTTGACTCTGTGTCATTTAACAACCTTAGCAACTATTTGCCACTTTTTTGCCACTGTTTGGGAAAGTTTGGGACATTTTGCCAGCTCCGGTTACAATACCAGGTGAATGTCAGGTGAATCTTGGAATTGAACCACCTATAAAAGGGTGAGCAAACCCTTCCCAGATATAGACGATGGACTTACAGAATATGGAAATGAATTTCTTTTAGGAAGGCCAACATAATGCTGCCCTTGAGCAAGAATTGCTTTCTTCTATCTGCTGCTGCAGCTATCCTGCAGCTGAAGACAAGAAAATAAGAAAAATAATGATTGATGGATCCGACCCTGTAAAAAGAGGAGCACATCCTGACCCAGCTTTGTGCTCCCTACTTGGGGAACCAAAAAAGAACTTTAGCAACCTGTGTTACAACCATTTGCAAACACTTACAACTGTTTTGCAAATGTTTGCAACCCTTTGCAGTAAAATAAGTAATTGCTAATTAACATAAAATAAAAACTTGCAACCCTAAAACCTGTTCGTGAATGGTTTAGCATCCTTTTATGAACTCTAACAAAACTGTGAGATACTAGTTCTATGTGCTTTATTCTGTAACTTGAAGTTCATGAGACAAAAAATAAATCAAAAGTCAAAGGACGGCTGAAAACGTACCTTTTTCAGAAGTACATGGATTAGCACTGTGTTATTTACACACTCACACACACCCACACACAAATAAAAAACACACACGACACCTAGCCACTGAGTCTGGACTAATGGTAACCTTAGCCTGTGTTCTAGTGAACCAGTAATAGAATGTATTCACTGATAGTAACATTAAAGCCCTTCTGTAAGTCACTCTGGATAATGGCATCTGCCAAATGCTGCAAATGTAAATGTGGTGCATCTACATGCCCTCTGGGGGAAAACAGTTACCCCTTAGTTTACACAATCAAGCAATTAGATAAAAGAGATGTAAAGAAAGTGAACTGAAATATATATGCTGTGGCTGACTGGCGAAATTTCAGGGAAATCTCAGGGCTTCATCTGTGAAGTCACAAAAGAACTCAACATCTGAGGAACTCAGAAAATGTCAGCTTTCGTGATTCATACCATTAGAATGAAACTGGGAGGATATGATCGCAGAATCAGAACACTTTATTGATCCACAGTTTCACAGTATCCAAAAGAAACATAAAGGATCTTCTCACATCCAATATTTATATGCCTTATCTATATACTTAACCATCAGGGCTGTGGGGGAAGCTGGATGACTGCGAATCCGAATGACTGTGCAAGAGATGGTACGCCCTGAAGAGGTTGTTAGTCTGTTGCAGGGCCAACCGAGACAACCATTCACACTTACATTCGCACCTATGGGCAATTTGGAGTAGGCCTGGAACACAGAGAGGACATGCAAAGTCCACACAAAAATGTACTTGGCTAAACCTAGAACCTTTTATTCTCACATCTCTTCAAAAAAAAAAGAAAACAAAAAAAACCCTTGGCTAAGCCTATTCAAACAATCTTCTGTGAACTGATGACTCAAAAGTGGAACTTTTTGGGAGACATGAAACCATTACATCTCACACAGGGTGACTCAATTCAACCTTCAACATTTCAGGTAAATGGAAAGAAATCATTAAAATACCATATTTTTAAGAAGACATTATTGTCTATAGATGCTTGGAGGTGATATCTTAAGGCTGCCATGGCTCGACGGGTCATGTAAGGTGGGACAGTGGTGATCTCTTGCTGAATAGCAACCTTAAGGGCTTCAAGAGTTTGGGCTTGATGAGTATACACGGGTGATTTCAGGAAGCCCCACAGAAAAAAAATCATACAGTTGAAACACTGTTATCTATCAGAAAATATCAACAAATGTACTTGCAATTATACTGCAGCTTTCAGCATCCACTGTTCTTAAAAAGGTCTTTTTCTGCAGTTTAACATTACATTTATTCTTTTAGCAGATGCTTTTATCTAAAGTGAGGCCAAACATAGGCCAAGCATCAGGCTTGGCTCAAAGCCTTGATAGAAGTGCTGCAGAACTAAGCGTTCACCGCCAGAGCACTAAGCAAACGCAAGATCGTTTTTGAAAGAACCAGGGGAACAACAACAAAACACAACTTTTGGGGTAAAGTGCTAGTAAAGAGGAGTGCTATAAATGCCGTCAGTTGGGCTATGTAGACATCTCAAATGTCTCAAATCTGCTTTTTGTTGACTTGTGACATTAATAGGATGTTTTCAGGGCTGTGTGGACACAAAAAATGTAATCTTTTCAAATCTGATTTAAGTAAATTTACTTATCATTTGCCATACCACTTAATCCCATTAGGGAGGGGAGGCTGGTGCCTGTCTCACTCGACACTGGGTGAGGGCGGGGTACACCTTGATCAGCTCACCAGACCATTGCAGGGCTAACACACAACCATTCAAACTCACACCTCGTGGCAATTTGGAACCTACCCTGCATGTTTTTGGACTCCGGGAGAAAGCTAGAGTACCTGGAGGAAACCCCACACAGGCATGGGGTGAACATGCAAACTCCACGCAGGAGCGCCTGAGCCCGGGACTCAAACCCAGGACCTTCTTGCTGTAAGGCAGACTTGCTAACCACCGTGCCACCCTACTATAACTATTACCCTACAAATACATAACTGATTGAAAATAACGGCTGGATTGAAAATGTTTGTTGATTGCACTACCTCGGTGGAGGTCTGAACTCTCTGGCTTCAGGAAGTGAAACACAATGGAAGCCTTTGTTTATACTCATCACTTTCCTAAATCCCGGTATCCAGGTTGTGGCCATGAAACAGGAATGAGAATAGTCAGATCCGAATTCATGTGGCCTCTTTATCAGCCAACACTGACTGGCTTTTTTTGCCAGCATCACAGTAACACAACAATGGAGAAGAGCTAAAAACATGCTGGTTAGACTCTCTATTGAATACTGATTAGATTATGGGTACACTAAATTGCACATAGGTGTGAGTGTGAATGATTATTCTTCTTGTAGTAACCATATTCACTTCAAATTTATCCTTTAGTGAAATATTTGAATTTTAGCTTGGTAATTGATGATTTTTTTAAAAAAAAAGTTTAGAATATCCAATAAACCAACTAATTTGCTTGGCCAACTCGACTCATTTTCTGGTGACCCGTGTAGTTTGTATGCTGTCGGGAAGATTTGCAAGCAAAATCTGATTTATCCTATTAAATATAAGGTTTAAACTATTTTAGTATCTGTAGCAAAAAGTTGCAAATAATGAGTTGGTCACGACTGTGTTTATTCATAGAAAGTTAATTTATGCGCAAAGCTTGCAAGGCAGCCGATGATTCATCTTTCCATCCATCCATCCACTATTATCTGTATCATGTTGTGCAGTATTTAATTTATTCCAGAGATGTTTGATTTACCCACTTTACAACCATGTTGATGCCTCTGAGCCCAAGTCACTGCAGTGGTATGTTCATGCCCCGTCTTTTGTAGTCAATGATCCAGAGAGAAATCCTACCCGTCACTGCCTTTAACATATGCACACTAGGTTTATTACAATAACTGACATACCTTTCTTTTTATAAATCTTCCCTCTAAACCAACCGGTGTGTGAACAGTAGGAGAGTTCAGGGGACACAAAACACTGTGTTAAGTACCAGCGCCTTCAGGAAGATGGTGACTTGTTAGTTTATTAGTGTCAATGTCAGAACCTGTAAATCTTTCTTTCTTTCTTTTTTCAGCCAACTTGGAATCTTTCTTCCCCTGATGACTCTTCCGTGTAGACCAGTGGCGTCTAACCCTGTTCCTAGAGATATACCTCAGTGAAGACTTTTGCTTCAACCATAATAGTGCCCACCTGGCAGATATAATCATTTCCTTAAGTCTTCAATTTCAAAGTCTTAAGTCCTAATGAAATGATTAGATGGTCAGGTGGGCATGATTATGGTTGCAGCAAAAGTCTTCTTAGAGCAGCCCTGATGTTGACCATGTCTGCACAAGCAACACTGCATCATTTGAACCTTCCTGCAGGTACTTGCTGTCAGCTGAGGATTTCGCTTTGATTTCTTGTCAGCATGCATGCAATTCAGTGTGATATTTGTGAAAGTTAGGAGATGGTGGATTTTTTTCACGTCCTTGGTCAGCTGCTTCGACAAGCCTGTGGTTGCTGTACGTTTGATAGAACAAGGTTTGACGGGCAATTTAATCCATTTTGGCATTATTATTTAAAATGGCAATTCTTGATCTCCCAACGAAGCAGTTAATATATAATTAATTACTTCATTTGGCTCTGATTTGGTTCTGGAAGGGTATCAAAACTTTTACGCATTCCATAATTTCGAATTAATGAGTTGTTTTTCTATTTTGCATGTTTATCAAATATAGTGATTGTGCATGGATACGTTTAGAAATTTTTTGCCATACCTTGTGCATATAGAAGATAAATTTCAAAATTGGACCATGTGAATAGATTCACTGCAAAAACTTCAATCTAAGTAAGAAGAACGATCCTAAATATAGGTAATATATGCTTGTATTTCTGTATAACAATATGTATATTTATTTTTACCATTAAGTTTTAATGGTCAGCACGTCCGCCTCACAGTACGAATGTCCCGGGCGTTTCTGTATGCAGTTCGCATGTTCTCCCTGTGCTTGTGTGGGTTTCCTCTGGATACTCCGGTCTGCTTCCACAGTCCAAAGACATGCACATTAGCCTAACTGGCTTTTCCCAATTGCCCCTTGAATGTAAGTGTATAAATGTAATTGGCTCTGTGTGTTTGTT
Organism: Neosilurus mollespiculum; assembly: GCA_030014195.1. Lineage (NCBI taxonomy): Eukaryota > Metazoa > Chordata > Actinopteri > Siluriformes > Plotosidae > Neosilurus > Neosilurus mollespiculum. Next base: position 7,247,958 of record JAQMYF010000023.1, on the reverse strand, counting down.
GCCCTGCAATAGTCTGGGGAGCTGTTCAGGGTGTATCCCGTCTTCGCCCAGTGTCGGCTGAGATGGTCTCTAGCCTCCTTGTGACCCTAGAAGGATTAAGCAGTTTGCAAATGTGTAAATTTTCATGTTGCAGCGTTTCACTTAAATGTAAGCATTTTTCAGTCCTCAAAGGAGTTGAATCGCGTGCACATGCTCTGTACTTTGAAATCCGTTCATCCCCTCAAGAAATCAAACAGAGGTTAACCATTAGTCTATACCCTTTTCCATTGCTTGGAAGTTAGACTTTTGTATTGAAATCATATAATGCTGTTTGAAGAAGATAGATTTTTACATGTGGGATTATTTTCAAAAGTTTGGGGCACTCAAGTGCCTTTTTGACACTTTCAATGTATGACACGTCCATAAGAGGAGGAAAGAGGTGGTCACAACTGCTAATGCCAGACAGCAAACTCAAGAGCTCTGAAAAGTTAGCTGGATCTCGGTGATCGTGAAGCAAAATGCATAGAAGAATTTGGGTTGGAAATGATGTTATGGCAACTTTCAAAACCCAGAAGCTGTAATGTGTGTATTCAAAAAACACAGCTTTCCCACAACACCTGCTTTCACTCGACCTGCAAAGGCAGAAGAGGTAAGAGCATGTTTGTTTCGTATATTTTGTACTTCACCTGGTTTTGTCAATAAACTGCTTCTGCTTTTGAACAGTTTATTTGCCACACAAGGCAAAAAGAAAAAGCTGAGAGAATTGAGAGATGTCTAACAGGGCAATGATAACTATGTAATTACCATTTGTGCTAGAAAGAACAGTTCGGCTGCACTGTATTTTAGCAAAAAGTCATTTCATTTGTATTGTAAATGAATCCTACTAAGCTGTTTTGGTTTGATTAAGAGATTTGTTGACTTTTATCTCAGTAAAGACAGACAGACAGCCATTTTATTCTTGCTGTATTGAGCATGCGCAGTAACTGTGATACAGCTCCTTTAATTATCTTAATAAATTAAAATCTTGGCAAGTCAAATATTCCTAATTTGTTGGCAGATAATTCTTATTTTAAAGGGAAATTAAACCCAAAATTAATAAAAGCCTATGCATGTATGTTACATATCTTTTTTCTTTTAAAACATGCTGTTATACAGGGGAAAAAAAAAAAAAAAAAAAAAAAAGCAATTACTGCACACACAGGGGGCGCCATTGTAATTGTTGAAGTATCAAAAATTCACGGGATCGCCCCGTGTTTCCCCTGTAACACAGAACTAATTTACATTATGAATACATGGCATGTGAAATGAAGTGCTTATGATACATTTGAATTTGTGCCTAGTTTCATTTTATTCAGAAGTTCACTAGTTCACTACTATATCGAATTTGTCAGTTTAATATCTGTATACTGTTAGTATTGCCATTACCTTGACTTATATGAACCGATGAATTCACTATCCTTGCTAAGAGTGAAACATCAGCCTTTTTAATCTGGCTAATGCCAACTATCAAACAGGTTTTAGCTGGATTGCAACTTCCAAAGTGTAATTAAGAAAAATCACCAGATAAGCAAAATATGCATATGTTCCTGTGTAACAGAAGAGTTGGGAAGGCTTGACTTTCATTTGACTTTAAGTAATACATTCTTTTTTCTTGTTTTAAAAATCCTGACTTGTTAGTGTTTTTGCAGGTTGCCACATAAATTGTGAATGTGGTCATGTGGCAAGTTCCACCATGACATGCATATATTTTAATGTTTTCAGGATCACATGGCTTAAATTACCCAATTTAATCATTTTCTGCATTAAAAAAAATCATACTTACTCTTGAAATGAAGTCATTATTTGAAAGCAAACCCCATTAGGTTGTTTAATCACTGGAAAGGTCAGCCAGGTTGTTTGGTCAGCCAGAGTGTCTGCACTTGATGACTCTTCCAGACTTCTTTTTTTCTGTCTCTCAAACATTAATACCGTCTGATATGCAACACTCATTTAAAGCACCTGAACTTTTTCTATGTAATAGCCTTAATTTAAAATGTCAGAGATGCCATGGCAAAATTGTTGGCTCCATTTTCCCTTTTCTCCACACCGACAGAGCAAAAGGTAAAAGGTGAGCACTTAAATAAAATTGGCTTATGATCAACACAAAGAGTTTCAAATATTCACACAGACTGTATTAGCGACTGTGCTCTTGTTCTTATTGAATGCTTTGTCAGGGTTTTGTAGTCAACTGACTTTAATATTTTCACTGTCTTTTTTCATGGCCATTATAGTAAAGAAAAATCTTTCTCACTGACATGAACATATTGAGGAGTTGTGTAATAGCTTGGCAAAGTGGTGACTCAGTCTAGTCCAAGAAATGAACTTTGAGTTTAATATTGAGAAGGTTGATTTACAAGTGCTGGCTGTATTTTAATTACATTCATTCGAGCATGACACTTTGATGCGCATGATAACTTTATGAAATGGAAATATTCTGCCATTCTGACAGCAAAGTGAAAAGTAAAGCGAGGGTAAATGATCCAACCCGAGGTAAAATTAACTTCCTCTTGTGGCAGATGGACTGAAGGACTCGTTTGACTTGGCATTGATAAGGAGTCCAATGTATTTGGACTTAATTGTCATTTTATCCATGGCCTGCTGACACCATCTTTCCTTGAGAATCATAAAATCACTGAATATGATTTTAATTGGCACACAAATATAGACTGAGTCAAGACTTGGTTTTATTCTAACACTTGTGATGGCCTTGTGAGTGTGCTATGATGCTTGGCAAATGAAATAAATCAGACTTTTTCGTTTCTTTCTTTTTTCTTATGCTCATGAATAAGAAGAAACACATGGTATAAAGTCCCCGAAGCTGTGCAACCTGGTCTTACCCAAGAAATCATCATTGAATTTACTATCAGAAAACTTAAGCTTAGTGGACCATCAATGTGCATCTTTTGATACATGACATTCCCCAGCATTCTCATTGTCAGTATGATGAAACACTATAACAAATTACCCAACTCAGGGTGAAATTAACCTCCTCTTTCAGCAGATGTGAAAAAGGACTCATTTGACTTGGCTTCACTGGGACGTCCTTCATAATAGAACTTAATTGTCATGTCGACCATGGCTTGAATGGGTCTAAAAAGTCCATTCTTCATTGTGAAGCAGAAAATTGGCCCAAATCTGTTTTTAATTGGAGCAGGAGTAAAGACAGACTTGTTCCACAACCCAGCAAGTGGATAGCGCAAAGTCCCCTCGACAAGCAGTATTTGAATTCAATATTGTCAGGACATGCGCTATTAAGTTTCCTGGGATGGAGAATTAGCTGTGAAGAAACAATTTGTTTCTGAATTAAACAACAGTACTCCCTTCCTAGATAAAGTAATTATAAAGAGGCAAAGCTATTAGATTTTTTAATCACTGTAAAGGTCTAGCAGTTTGTTTGACCACAAGTATGTACTTGATGACTATTTCAGTATTTCCTCCATCAGCAGTGTTTGATATTCACTCTCAATGGACTGTACAGTGTCGCCTTTTCTGCATTGTTTAGTCAGTGTTGTGCATGAAGTTCTCTGAGTGCATTCATATTTTTGTGAACGCTGAACTGAACGATTCAGTTTAGAAATTTGAATGTGAACTTGTACTAAGTAATAAAGCACACTGTTCACATTGATGTTTGTCTGGTCATCTTTTAGGAGACTGTTTTATGGCAGGCTGTCTGATATCTGAAGCCTGTTTGTTTTATGAGCAAAGAAGTGAGGACTCGGACAGGAGTTACTACACATTTGTATGCAAATTGTGCACACCGGGTCTGAAGAAGCAAGTCCGGACGTTTGCTACAATCACTGAATTTGAAACGACACATCAAATTAAAGCATCGGTGTGGCCTTGAGAATTAGGTAAAGGTAAAGTCTGTTGGGCTTTTACACCCGAGTGAGGACGGAGCTTATCCCCGGTTTCCTTAGCATGAAGCAACTAGGAGTTCAACTCCTCCTGGATCCGGTGCTGGTTCATCGCAGGTTACCTTCCCAGTATTTTTACTGGTACCTCTTTATACTGTTGGGTGAACAGAGGCATGCTTGTAAGTTTTTTTTTAATTTTTATTTATTTATTTATTTTTGTCTTTACAGATATGCAATACCTTAAACTGGCACTTAGGTATCATAATATTGTATAGGGTGGTCCCTTGTGATTCATTCATTCTTTCGCCGGACTGCTTAATCCTTATTAGTGTCGTGGGGAGGCTGGAGCCTATCTCAGCCAAAAGTGAGTGAAGGTGGGGTACACCTTGAACAGCTCACCTGTCCAACAGAGGGCAACACACACCAACCATTCACACCCATACCTAGGGGCAATTTGGAACAGCCAGTTAGCCAATGTGCATGTTTTTGGACTGTGGGAGGAAACTGGAGTACCCAGAGGAAACCCACACAAGCACAGGGAGAATATTCAAACTCCATACAGAAATCCCCTTGCGAGCCCGGGACTCAAACCCAGAACCTTTTTGCTCTGAGCTAGAACTGCTAACTACTACGCCACAATGCCGCCTTCCCTGGTGATTCTGATGCTTATTATTCATGCAAGGTACTGCACAAAACATAGTTATGAGAAAAAACTAGCAGACATTTATTTGGAAGTATACTGCATTCCACCTTAAATATCAATTAATAAAGTTACATTAAGGGCTTGGCTTGAATCCACAGCATACAAGTTCAGTGCTAATTAAGGGTTGTTATGGAAAAAGTATCATGCCAGTACATATGAGTCATTGTTTGTCTTCTTTCCCGTGAGACCTAGCCAGGTTATTTGCCAGGTAGTTCTTAAAAATAGCACAGCTCTGAATCCCATTGGCACACACACCTTTTTGAACTTGATAACATTTTAAATGAGTAAAATCTACACACAGGTCAGTCAGAAATTATAAAGAAGAACATACAGCAACTTAATATCAACAATAATAAGTCAACTTTTAATGATTGTATTTTATTTGTATAACAATATATGAATTAAAACATTACAGCTCATCTGTCAAGTTTCTTGTGCTGGACTGGAGATACTTTGAATTATAAAATTAATCAGTGTAAAAATGATCATTAGCATCAGTGTGTATATTGTAGCTGCAGTAATAGACAGAGACAACGATGTATTCCACTGAGATCTTATTCCTCAAATGCACACATTAGCATTCCTGAACCTGATCTTCAGCCAACAGTGGACTCATCATGCTGGCGATAACCACAGTCTTGAATTAATCACTACTCTTCATCTATATGTGTCCCACACTGTTTTTATTTATTTGTTTGTTTGTTTGTTTGTTTATTTATTTCTTTTTCAGAACAGTGTTCTGAAAAGGTTAGCAGTATGGGCTTGCAGCAAGAAGGTTCTAGGTTAAAACCTCATAGCAAACCAGGGCCTTTTTGTGTGGAGTGCTTGCGTGGCTTTCATCTGGGTTTTCGAGTTTCCTTTTGTAAATCCAAGGACATGCACATTGTTCTTGTCTGCATTAATATTGTAAGGGACTGGGAACCTATTCTGGATGTACCCAACTCTCACCCCAAGTCAGTTGGGATTGGCTGAAGCTTCTCTTGTGACCCTGATTGCTAAGCAGGATGGATGGATAAAATAGAAATAAAGTAAGAGTGATAAGAATCAGGCAGCATGTGGTTGAAAATTCAGCAGATGCAATGTGCAGATTCAGTTGTTTTATGAAAGCTCTTCTGCAGACAAATCCAAAACACAATCTAGAATCATTGACTTGAAACAGGCTGAAGAAGATTGATGAGACAAACCACCCAGCAGAGATAATCCAAAGAACATAGTCAAACACACAAGTAGAGCTCATATATGAAGACATGGGATCAGCATATCAAAGGCAGAGCAGAATATTTTGGTCAAACAGTGAAATTGGATCATACACGGGGATGTTGAACGATAATCAAAGGCTCGGTAATGACTGGCATAGAAACAGAATCATACTTTGCAATGAGCAATAGTAAACTGAGTTCTGGTGTGTTAGTAAGCATGAGTACAAAAGGGTGTGGTGGTGGTCATGTCATGCGTATGTCAGTACCCAGGTGACCTGGAGTGGTGCAAGGGATGCTAGGAGGTGTATTGTGAGTCCTTATGGAATTTCTCAGTAGCATGACAAGCTACAAATTTAACTTCATAAGACAGAAATAAGGTAACTTGGACTTGTCTTATGTCCATACAGTTATTATATCCAACCATTGCTGGATAAAGGTATGCCATGTAATTATTTAATCATTACAGATGGTAAGTGTTGGCGAACTGCTATAAAAACACAAGGGCAGATAAATATGTTTCACCTCATCTTACAGTTTTTCTTTTGCTTTCAGAACATGTATGCATCCAAACAATCTCTCACAGAATACAAACCGACCTCAAGACCTAGATAATGAATTTTCAGAATTCTATTATTTTAGAAAGTAAACAATAGTCCAAGCTGTATCTGTGACCACTGAGTAGTTGTCAATCTGTTTATGATTCTGCCAACAGCAGTTTTAATCACTCCTTCAGGTCACAAATAAATTAGAATAAATACCACATTTTACATACTTTTAATTAACCTTGTAGGTAAATTGAGGACAAACACAACCACTTCATTCACCGGTAAGTAAGCATTCAGATAGAAAATGGAATTTCTTAATGACCGTTAAACACCTTTTTTTAGGATTAAATCAAAAACATCCTCAGTCTGTCACTTTGTTAAACTGTTATCAGTCACATAGTTTCAGAAAACCACTGTGAAATAACCCATTGTATACATCTGAAGAGTTTGAGTTAAAAAACAGAAGTTTTAATTATGAGAAAAAATATTTTTAAGTAGCTTTACAAAAAAAAAAAAAACTTTTTCCAGTAGCTTTCAAAAACTCTTTTTTCCAGTAGCTTTTAAATAAAGTGCCTACAAATAAAACTATATAATAGCTATGAATTGTTAAAAAAAATTAATCAATAAATCAATTTATTATTATTATTATCATTATTATTATCATTATTATTATTACTATTATTATTATTATTATTAATAATAATAATAATAATAATAATAATAATAATAATAATCATCATCATCATCATCATCATCATTATTATTATGTAATTTATACTGGCTAAATTAACACTTTGATTTCAGTTTTAATCCATGTATTTATTAATGTGTTGACATTGTTACCAGACATATTGAACAACTTGATATGGATGTCTTGTGGGTAATGGTGCCATAGTGGTTAGTAGTGGTTAGTCTTGCATCACCAGGGTCCTGGGTTCGAGTCCCGGGCTCGGGAAGTTTGTGCCAATGTCCTCTAGGTGTGAGCATGAGTGTGAATGGTGATGTGTGTGGAAGTTGGCCCTCCAGTAGATTGGTGAGCTGTTCAGGGTGTACCCCGCCCTCACCCACATTTGGCTGAGATAAGCTCCAGCCTCCCACAACCCATGTGAGATTAAATAATCCCACTAATATATTTATATCAAATATTCTTATATATTTGTTTCTGCAAAACAAATGATTTAATAGACTGCTGTTTGTTTTTGAAGCATCTGCTAATACAAGCAAGTGATGCATTTTACCCGATAACCAGTTTTAGAGAATCTGAACAAATACTTCCACTTTATTTCTGAACAGATGGTTACTCACTCCATATGATCATGATGATTATTATTAGATGTATCTGGTCAGATATTTGCACTGCAAAGGAATCAGGGTGGGTAATAAATATACTGTAGACCAAATCACTGGGCAACTACACAAATAATCATTTTAATTTTGCTCCATTCTTTAAAAGGCACAATATTATGCTTTTCCACTTTTTGACCCATAAATTCACACTTGTGCATCATGGCGTACTGGCCTGATGATTAGCTGGCCTTCCCTCACCTCTCCCCATGCACAGTGGTATCTCTGCATATTCTGGTCTGCCTCCCAGCGTACTGAAATGAAAGGTGATCCAATTCAGAAAGGTGAACAATCAGAGCAGAGTGGGCACAATGAGAGGAAGAATCAGTCTGAACCAGCAATCAAAATCAGCATTTCAGGGGAAGTGGGGAAGCAGCTTCCTGAAGAACTGTGGAGTTTTTTGGATGAGAAATCATACATTGGTGCCCCACCAGTACCAAAATTAAGAATAAAGGCTGACTTTTAATCTGACTTTAAATCACAATTACAATATCCTGATTAACAAATAATGACAGAGTGGGCTTCCAGGCCCAGCTTTGATCCTGTTTGCTTGAGGTTTCGGTGTATTTTCTGCCCATGGTCTCAGAGTTCCCTGGTTCACTGTTTCCTCGTTTTGTGGCGCATTTCCTATCCTTCTTAGATAGCATTTAATCTTATGTAGTCAAATTTTACAGCTGGTATTCTTCACACCATAATGTTTTCATATAACCTTTTGCCATTGGCCCATTCAGCAGAGAGTATTTGTGATTGTAAGCCTAAGAGAACGTTTCTTTTATCTCGAAAAGTCAGTACCGTATTGCACACCAAAAAAAAGCCGTAAAGCAATCTTCCATAAAGCGATTCGCTCCTGATCTTTCCTGTAAAGGTCCCATGTAATCTTAGCCAGATTCTGCTATCTAATAATAGATTACAGTAAATCATACTGTTCAACAAAATTCTCATAACTTCACAGCACACTTAAGGAAGAAAGCCTGAAATATTCATACTGCTTGATTGATTCCCAGACAGCACTTGTATGTGGGACCCATGTGGGCAGTAGGTGAGCTCAAAAATGATGGGATTGTCTGTGGGTTCCATAGTGGCCCCGTGTCAACTGCCCCCATGTGTATGTGTGCCCCATCTGGGTTATGCCCAGACTGCACAGGCATCAACTTGGCATTTGCTCAAAATGGGCATCTTAACTGGAGCCCACTTGGATTACTTTGGCAAGACCAGATGGTTTCCCTTTGTGGGTTGTTGTTAGGTTAATAATGGTAAATTAATTCATGTGGCCAGTTGACATGGGGTCACGATGGAACCCATGAACAATCCCTGTTTTGGACCAATTTTTAGCCTACTTACTACCCACATGTATCCTACATACAAGTGCTGTAAGGCTATGTTTGAAGAATTATTATGTGCATGTAAGTTTTTACTGAAATATCACCTTTGGAGTGCTGTGAGCTATTTTTTCCCTCTAAAACTTCAATAAAATCTGTACAGAAGAAATTTATGTAGCTGTTCAGACACATAGGTCATTTGGTAATAAATTCAGCCATAACATCCTTCTATATTATTCATAAAATTCTCCTATGAAATTATATTATTGTTCTTATAGATTATTTGAGCAGATGACTGGATTTAAGGATTTTACTTCTCTTCTGAAAGCTTGACAAAATGCATTTTAGTTTACGGGTGTCAGACCATCATAAAGTTCCTCTCACCTTTAGTCCACTGTTCTACTGAAGATCGTGCTGCTTAATTTGTCACACACACAGTAGATTTGGCCCAATTAACCCTACAGTAATCATTCCTGTGGTGGGCATGTGCAGACACCGGACAAACATCCAAGCCATGTTCCATGATTGTGGTACACTGTTCAGGAGCTCCATGATTAATTGACTAGGTTGAAAGTCCTCTTGCATTATCCTGTATGACCTCCAATATTGTATAGGCTACATAGGAAGAGTTTGAGTTCAAAAACAGAGCCATTATTTTAATTATGAAAAAACTATTTTTAAGTGGCTTTACAAAAAAAAGAAACTTTTCCCAGTAGCTTAATAAAAAAAAAAAAAAAAAACCCTTCAAAGTAGTTTTCTCATAATTAAAACAATGGCACTTATGTGAACTCGAACTCAAACTCTGCATATCCTTTTTAATATTGACCATGTAAATGCTGTTAATCAGACCTAAAACTATGTCTGTCAATTTTGATCCAAAGATTTGTTTACATTATAGCAATAGAGTGTCTTAATTTGCATATTTTCTTTAGGAAACCTTCATGCAGTAGCATACACTGTGCACACCATGTGCTTGGGGAAAAAAAAAAAAAAAAATTGTGCAACAACATTCAGGAAATTACTTATGAAAATACACTGCCTGGCCAAAAATAAAAAAGTCACACTGTAATATTTTTAGGGAGTTCATTTAGCCTTGATCACAGCATGTAATCTCCATGGCATTGTTGCTCCAGTTGGTCACCTTGAGGCTCAGCAACATTTGATCTGGCAATAATATGAAGTCAGCTGAAGACCTGAATGTACTAAATGAACAGGTCATCACTTCTTCCATGAAAAAAAAAAATCAAATAGTGGTTCAGGGAGCATGAAGAATAATTTTTACATACGTATTGACAACAGAGACATTTATGCATATGTTACTGATTTTGGCTAAACTTTTTACCCTTTTGGTCAATAGGTCCGATAAGAAGTGGATTCTCATAATACATTTATTTTTATTATATATATAATTCTATAATTTATTTAATTATATATTTATTATTCAAAATTATGGCTGAGACAAACACCAATGTTTTGAATATTACTAACCCAACCCTCCCATGAGTAACCTCTGTGGTTATATTTATAATTTGGATGTTGGGCTTTGTACACAGAGAACTCACTGTAGTTGGCTTGCAGTGTAACTTCAGCACCAAGGACAGCAGCACCATAGGCGCCTTTGCTCACTAACACATCACATAAGGCACAGCAAATTGGCATCCATATAATACAGTGACAGTAGGCTGCACGGCGGTGTAGTGGTTAGCACATCCACCTCACAGCAAGAAGGTCCTGGGGTCGCGTCCCTGGCTTGAATGGGTTTCCTCTGGCTACTCTGGTTTCCTCTCATAGTCCAAAGACATGCACATTAGGCAAATTAGCTGTTCCAAATTGTGCCTAGGTGTGAGTGGGAATGTGAATGGTTTTGTGTGTGTGTGTGTGTGTGTGTGTGTGTGTGTGTTGCCCTGTGAGCTGTTCAGGGTGTATCCTGCCTTCACCCACTGTCTGCTAAGATCAGCTAGGGCCTCCCCGTGACCCAAATAGGAGTATGCAATTTGGCTAATGAGTGAGTGAGAGTAATGCAGTGATATTACATATCATATTTCTCAACTTACAGTTGAGGGGTGGATTAATGCTTAAACATGAATTTTCTTCCTTCAATCGTTTTTGCACAATAAAATTGATATGACCTTAAATAGCAAGGATCAGGGTTTAAATAAGTGTCATTAACATTTGTACAAGTACATAGTGACATGGAATAGTGTTCCTCTGTGATCACAGTGTACATGTAACAACATATAACAAATCTTATACAAGTATGAAATAGAATATATAAAATTAATGTGCCCAATGTCCATGTCAGACGGTGAAGGAAGTAGGATTAGGGTACCAAAAAGACAGAACCTGGAATATTGGGAGACCCCATAAATGTATTTCACTTGCAGCTGAATGGTACAAAATACGTGCATACTGAAAACGAACTTAAGAAGCTCTATACGCCAATCCCGAAAGGCATTTTCTATTTTTTTTTGTCACAGATTGCCCCACAGAATAGTACCCTGCAACTTGCTGTCAAGCTTCCAGCTAGCACTAGAATCAGTGAGAGCACCTTGAGCACACTCAGCATATGAGAGAGTTCATGCAGCTTTACCACCTGCACTCCTTCACTCGCCATTTAATTTTTATCAAGAAATAAAAATTCAAAGCACACTAATATAAAGCGAAATCAGCACATTTCTAAAATAATAAGCAGATTTTTCCCCTAAGCTATAGCCCCACACAATGGCCTGCCAGTTTGATTACTTCTGCTGTTTTATTCATATCTACGCATCACTGAGATAAAAGGAATTAAACTAAAGGTGTATATTACAGTGGCTTGCAAAAGTATTCATACCCCTTGAACTTTTCCACTTTTTGTCACATTACAATTGTTGCATGAACAGTGTAAAGCAGTATCAAATCTAATTAGTAAATAAAGTCCACCTGTGTGCAATTTAATCTCAGTGTGTGTGCGTGTATATA
>JAQMYF010000023.1:7167091-7180718 GCA_030014195.1 Neosilurus mollespiculum | reverse complement strand
ATATAGTATATATATATATATATATATATATATATATATATATATATATATATATATAAGTGAAAGGAAAGACATTTCACTTGTAAGTATTGCATCTACAGAAATTGCATTCTTTATTATTTATTCTCTTTTCCGGAAAAAATCGAAAGTCCAAGTATTTGTTTCTATTCTACAAGTATATACATTCTACTTGTATCATGGTATTTTATCAACATGTGTAATAATATGACTTAAATAAATAAATAAATAAATAAAAATAAAAGATAAAAAAATCATAAAATGTTCCAAAAATACTGGCGCAAAATCCTGCAGCTTGTTTACATGTATAAAGCCTAGTTATCAAGTGTAACCAGTCTGTGGTAAGATGACGAATACATGCAATATATGGCATAGCGCCTGTTGTTGTGTGTGTCTATGATCGGACATAGAAAGGAATCAGTGAGCTTGAAGATGTGGTGTTTTGGGGATATTTGAAAGACAATAGGTCACACATTCCCTTATTAAAGGCATTACATGATGAATGTATGATAAGAAATTAAAAAAAAAAAAACACTTGGCTAATTATAACATTTTAAATGTTATTAAGTATTTTATTCTTAATGCTATTGACCTGCTAATGGAGCAATCTGCTATCTAAAAATATAGCAGATTTGGTATATAGTAGTAAAGCTTAAACCAAGTTTCAGGTGCTACAAATGTCCAAAGTATATATGGATAAGGGTTAAGGCAAAAGAGGATTATTTAAAAGAACGAAAAGTAAAGAAAGAGTGTGCCACCTTTTCCAAAGACTGAAATGATCTGACATCTCATTTCCAAGCTGTATAGAGTACTATATTATGATTTACAGCTTAAAGGCAGCATTAGTCTGCTCTGTTTTTGCTACACTAAATTTAAATCACTCAATTCTTGAGAGGACTTGATACATCTTGTCCCATTGTATAGCTTTCCCCAAAATGCTATATTACCCTAGATTAAAAAAAAAACCCATTAAATCCACCTTCAGCTAAAATCTTTATGAACATTCTGATGATAGAGTGGCACGAATCATTAATATCCTGCCTGATCCTTTAGTGTCCAAGCTATTAAAGTTTACAAGAATGATTCTTAGAATTTGTCACGGTCATACTGTATGTGTAGTGAGCAAAGCAATTCATTTGTTGCTATTCATGCTCCTAGCATTATCATTTCTATAAAGAATAATTTGAAAAAAAAAAAAAAAAAAAAAAAAAAAGGGTCCCCCTACACTTGTATGCCGCTCACATTCCACAACTGCTGCTTTTATTTCAGTTTAAACTGGGCCGTATACATTTTGGTAATGGTTTACATTATGAATTCTTTTCCAAGGTAAATTTCAAGTGGTGCTCCTCTGGCCGAACAAGGACACACCTGTTATGAATGTGAAAAAATAAAAATGAAATAGAAAACTTTGTATTCTTGTGTCCAGAACATCCAGTAAGCTTACTCACTGGTTAGAAATGAAAATAAAAAAAACTCTCACACACGAATATGTTGTTGTTCCGCCTTTAGCCTTGCTTAATCATGCCATTGTTTCAACAAACTTAAGCAACATAACATTTGTTTCCATCCACTGTTGGGTTCATTTTTCACCGACGTCTTTTACCGATGAGGGAAAAACTGAACCACTCCATAAAGTCTTCTCCAGCACATCCCGTAAACTTTCAATAGGGTTAAGGTCAGGACTCTGGGGTGCCAATACATATGTGAAAATGATTCCTCGTGCTCCCTGAACCACTCTTTCATTATTTGAGTCCCCATCTAATATCCGTGCCATCAGGGGAAAAAAGTCCATTGATGTGATAACCTGCTCATTCAGTTCATTCAGGTCACCAGCTGACTTCATTTTATTGCCATTATAATGTTGCTGAGCCTCGGCCGGACCAACCGGAGCAACAATCCCATAGAGATTATACTCTGATAACAAGGCTAAATGCACTTCATGAAAATTTCATTGTGTGGCTTTTTTTTTTGTTTGTTTGGGGTTTTTTTTGGATAGGCATTGTATTATTGAAGTAGGCTTTAATGTGTGCACTGTACTTTAAGGGTTTTCTTTTTTTACCTGCTACATTTATGTAAAAACAAGATGTCTACTTTCTATTTAACATTTTTTTTCATCGTCTGCAGAGTACATCTCAAACTCATAGACTCTTTGAATAAAGGTGTGCTTTTCTTTTTTCTGGTTTGGGATTATTTTGATCATTACTGTATCTCTAAAAAGTGAAACCACCACTAGTGGTGTAGAGGTTAGCATGTCTGCCTCACAGCAAGACGGTCCTGTGTTCAAGGCCTGGTCTCAGCAAGGGCATATTCTAGTGCCCCTGCTGGCTGGTTTAAAAACAATTTTTAGCACTGCCTCTTTCACTTTGCTCATCCAAATTATTTCCATTTACAATGTCTAATTTCAACTGTTTTATCTTCAGAACATGATCCACTGTCATATCAATACCTACTTATTTGAACTTGTCTGGGCACATAATAAAAACAAGCTTTTAGCTATTTCTACTGAGAAAGGAGAATTGTGTTTTAAACTAGCAAACGTTTTTAAACTAGCAATCATTATTTCAGTGTTTTCAGCATCCAACCATCCAAATATTGAAATATGTGCAAATCCATTTGCTCATCAGCAAACACACACAGCATCAATGACATTAGAAAATATTTTAGTAGATGTTGCAAATAGTTTTATAGTTAGTTTTAACTCACTGTGCACTGCTGACTGCTGAGTTAATCCATGCAGCTGCACCCCACAGAAAATAAATAAATAAATACATAAATTGGGGGGAAAAAAAAAAAAAAAAAAAGTAAATCCGCTGGGCAGTTTCCAGTTGATGTCAAAGTAATAAAAGTCCTTCTTAGACACAGACATATTAGTGAAATATCTTCAGCTGAAATTATTTAAGCTCACTGGATAGACATAATAAAGAGATTTTGAGTCTGATCATTTGTGCCAGAGAAAGAAATGTGTCCAAGAGCCGCAAGATGGACAATTTACTTTGTTTCATCTACTGCACAACTAGGGAACTAGTGAAAATCCCTAGTGTGCAGATTTGGGTAGTAAATGTTACAAAATGACAAGAAGTTTGGCTTCACTTTTATAAAATGGGACCCAAAGGTCGCATACTATCCTATGATATGTATTTTTCACATTGTAATATGGCAATCAATTATTATTATTATTATTATTATTATTATTATTAAGACAAAAGAATGTAAATATCAACTCTCTCTCTTTCTCTCTCTCTCTCTCTCTCTCTCTCTCTCTCTCTCTCTCTCTCTATATATATATATATATATATTTATATATATATATATATATATATATATATATAATATGTGTGTGTGTGTGTGTGTGTGTGTGTAGTAGTGTGCAGTGAAGATTATACACCACCACTTTTTGTCTAAAAGGGCTCCTAATGAAAAGAAGTAAAACATTACTTCTCTAGATTTTTCCGACAAGTATACTGAGGTAAAAGTATGGCTAATGAACAAAAACAGTCACAATACCAATTTTCGGAAAAAATTGAAAGTGTCGCACATGTTATTTATTTATTTATTTTTACTTTTGCATAGCATGATTGAACTTCAAACCATATGGAATGGTTTAGCGAGTGAATAAATGAAAAAAAACAAACAAAAAAAAAAACAAAGTAGTGTGCAGTGATGAATATACATGCACACACATATAAAATGAAGATAAATTAGAAATCAAGTATTATTCTAGCATTTATTTCATGTAACGGTGCTGCCATGCTTGGAGCCACAATTTATCATCAGACATTTGTTAAAAGTCCAGAAAAAAAAAGAAAAAAAAGAAATCTCATAAGTGGCATTCACTCTCATAGCACATTTGCTATGTGTGATGGAGGGAAGTGTTTACAGACAGTAGATATATCCTCAACACGAGTCTGGAGACACAGATACAGACAAATCCCTCTCAGTCCTAATGAGTTTTCTGTAGAACGGAATGTAAATCATTGGGACTTTAACCAATTTCATGTAATCCATGTTTATCCCGAAACCCCCACTGGAAATGTCTTGAAACACAGCATCAAATAAGTAAGGTGGTGTAGTGTTGGGTTTTTATATAGTAAAGCTGTAAACTTCAGTATTCACCACAAAGACTTTAATTATAAGCCTCAAAATGGTAAGTTGTGTCAAAAAAGATTACCCTCACCAAAGAGATTATGATTTACCCTTGGCCTGTGAGTTGTTATTAGGATTATTAAAAAAATAATAATAATAAAAAAAATTACAAAAAAAAGTGGGAGCTTTCATGGAATTTCTAACAGAGGTGGCCCTTTGGACAAGAAAGTATGTAGTGGTTAGCACATCTGCTACATAACAAGAAGGGCCTGGGTTTGAACCCGGGTTTGGCAAGGGTATTTCTGTGTGGAGGTGGCATGTTTCTCCTGTGCTTGTGTAGGTTTCCTCTGGGTACTCTGGTTGTCTCCTTCTGTCCAAAGAGTGGCTAATTGGCTCTTTCAAATTCTTTTTGTGGTTAAAAGCAAAAAAAGTGCATTCTTATTCAGAAATTTCTTTCCTGGTCAGGACTGAGGTGCCTCGGGAGCTGATCTTGGAGAAAATATGCCCATTCACATGCACTTACACATTCATTCATACTGAGAAGAAATGACCCTTGAGAGATGAAATATAAATAAATAAATAAATAAATAAATGATACGTTTCACTGAACAGAAATGTTGCTATGATGCTTGGTTTGCTTTGTGCATTGGGGTGTTCCAAGCCTCAGCTAGCGTTAACAGGTTTGAGAGGTGTGTTAGGTAGCAATGTCTTATCTGTAACCAGGTGAAAAAAGTGTCTTAAGGAAGACGGATGGTTCCCAGCAGGGTGCATCTATTGTGTCCGTTGTTCTTTTTCACTCCTGAATAAGAGTGTGCAGTCAGCACAATGCCTGTCACCTCTGAGCTGAGGAAAGACTCGTCTTTTAATTTGATAGTGTGTGTGTGGGCGTGTGTGCGCGTAGTTGCTCTCAGATTGCATACACCTATTGTTAATTCTTCTGTATTCTCCGGAAACATTACATTACATGACTTTTTTTTAATACTGCAGTGTAAAATGGTCGAACTGGAACTTTAATTACTGCAATGTTAATAATTTCCCTGATGTATGTTAGCACAGAATCGACCCCTTCTTGATGTCCAATCACTCTATCATGCCATTAGCAATATTAAACTCAGAGTGAACCTTATTTTTATGAAGCTAAACCCTGATAAAATGTGTGAAACCATTTTGCAGTATCTTTAGGAAGGAAAACATACAGCTTGTATGCTTTCACCTGTATATTCATGCACTTCATGTATCAAGTCATGTGGTGGCATCAATATAACACATAGAAATTGTGTTAAAAATTATGTTTTAACCATAAGAAGTAGTAGCATGGAATCATCAAAATAAATAAATAAATAAATAAATATTGTGTGAAAGATGACAATATTTTATAGTTATGCATGTAAGGCATGGTGGAAGTCATCTAATTATTCCTGAGATGGAAGGTTGAGGAAAATATTCAATTCATTAATATCAGTGGAGCTTAAGGTGCATAATTGTTTTAGTGTATATGCTGCACAGAAACAGAAGCAAAAATATTAAACTATAATAACATTTTTATGCTTTAATTTTTCCATTTTAAAACATAAAGTGATTACACTGCTTGCTCCAAGTGACTGAAAAACTTCGTCGGCCATTATGATTAAAGGTATTATTCACTTGGAATAATGATGTACCATTCCCGTTTAGTATATACTACTGCAAAATATTCACACGAATGCCAATACATATGATAGCACTTAGAAACAATTGCACTTAGAGCGCACTACAATTGGAAGTTCATTTTTTCTTTACGAATTATTATTATTATTATTATTATTATTATTATTATTATTATTATTATTATTATTGTTGTTGTTGTTGTTGTTGTTATTATTATTATCATTATTGTCATGATGAAATAATATACACATATTCTATTCTATAGCAATTTAGATATGTAGCATTTTGAAAAAAAAAACAAAAAACACCAGTCTGTATTTTCAGCATAAAATATAAATTAATAATAATAATGATAATAATCATCATCATCATCATCATCATAATAATAACAATAATAATTTCTACCTTGTGCATGGCTAGAAATTGTAATAGCATATTACCTTGTACCTTGGTAAGGTCATCACCCAATTGGGTCTGCCTGCTTACAAGCCAGACAGCGGACTGCAGGAGATTTCGCCATTTGTGACGGTCTAGGGCAAGCCTCGCTCCAGTTGTCAGGTCGACATCTTCCCCCCAGGAAGTACTTAAGATCATCACCCAGGACCATCACAAGGTTTTGTCTAGGACACCACAATAACCGTGAGCACGCGTCCAACCTAGTAGATATCTGGGAAGCCTCACATCCGGCATCCTGGCCACATGTCCAAAGTATTAGAGTCATCGGTGGCTTTGTGATGGAAAGACTGCAGGAGCCAGATTTCTCCCTGACCTCATGGTCAGAGATGTGATCATAGAACCGGACCCTAAGTATTCTACAAAGACAGTTGTGATGGAAGGCATCGAGGTGTTGTAGCTGGTGTTGTTTAAGGGCCCAGGTTGCGCAGCCGTGTAATAGCATAGCAGTTATGTACTGGTTGACGTATCTTGACGTTGTTTATTAGCATTGCATTAATTAAACAGCCTACAATAGGCAATGCCCCAAATGAAGTTTTTACTATTGAAAGGAACAAAAAAGTCAACCTTTTTAAGTCATGCTCTCCCTAGTCGTGATTGTCTGTTCTGTATAATGCATATTATTTTATATATTATAATTTTATTCTAATATAGATGTAGCAGAGGGAAAAAAAAAACCCCACAGAAGTAAACCTGATTTAGCAGATGTGAAAATCATGTAGCATGACAGTCACAGGCTTGAAATGATTGGTACAATTGACCTCACAGTCAGGGGCAATTCAGACACCTGAAACTAGGGCGTGCCAGCTCCATCGGCATAATTTGTTCATCTTGAGTGGCCTTGTGCCACTCTCTCTTCGAGGGCATTGCTGTGTAACCGAGCTGAGATTCTACTGATCACATCCATCTGTTATTGAGGCTCAGCAACCTGGGCCACATCAGACTGGAAGCATTTCCACTCCTGACCTGACATGAATCCTTAAATAGCTTCCTTCTGGCTGTATTAGAGCACATGACAAGTACAAAAGTGAAAGGAAAGAAAACCTCTGTGTACACATACAGTTCATACAGGTTGACCTACAAAAAGACTTTAGTGTAAATAAAACATAAAAAAAAAGATAAAGATCATCAAATTATGGGTGGCATGGTGGTGTAGTGCCTCACACCAAGAAGGTCCTGGGCTCAATTACCAAGCTCAGGAGTTTCTGTGTGGAGTTTGCATGTTCTCCTCATGCTTGCGTGGGTTTCCTCCCAGAGTCCAAAGACCTACACATAAGGCTAACTGGCTGTTCTAAATTGACCCTAGGTGTAAGTATTAGTGTTTATTCAATACAGTTTTTCATTATTTGGACACATGAAACTTAGCGAGGTAGGAAAGATGGTGTTACGGTCTGTTGGTAGCCCAACCCCAACTGTCCTCAGCATGGTGTGGTTGAGAAGACAGTAAGATGGAGCTATGGTGCACACAGCTCGAAGGTCATTGGAAGGGCTTATGGAAATGTTTTGGCCCTTGTGATTTTTTATTTTTATTTTCTGGGGGCTACCTTAAATCATAAGTGTATACTCAATGACCTTAAACTGTGGGCTTAAGGTTGCTATTCAGCAGGAGATAGCCACTGTTCCACCTGCCGTGACCCGTTGAGCCATGGCAGCCTTAGAAATTGCCTCCAAGTGTGTATAGTGAATGATAGCCACAGGAGGATGTCATTTTTAAAACATGATGTACAAAAACTTTATTATAAGAATTTCTATGTGTGCAAATAATGATTTAATTATCTTTAATGATTTTTGAGGATTTATTGGGTCATCCTGTATAACTATTTATATGTGCATGCATTTCAGCTTGTGATTGGTTCTTTTAAATGGAAATTACAGCACTTTATTTATGTATAGGCGAAATAAAATCAGTTTTTTACCTCACTGGAACTGGAGAAACACTTTCATTACCTTATGATTGTGTTATTTCCAGATGAGGAAGAAAAGGCTTTACATTTTTACATTATATTTCATTTTCATTTTTAGAGACCTCAAAATAAAAGTTAATCTTTTACTAATCTGCAATTTGTATGACGATGTTTGCGGTCTGGGAAAACCTCAGCATGTGTTAATATTTTGTATATAGTCCTGAAAACTAGAGACCGTTTCTAAACTGAAATATTTTTCGTTTGCATAATTTACCATAAGTCATTTTAAAAAGCATGGTTATCTGCAAAAGTAGGAAGAAAAGGAAGAAAATTACATTTGATGATTCCATTCAGACTGAAACGTAGGGGCATCCGACATTCTGAGTGTGGTTATCTAATTTCAAACTGAATTTCATTAGGCTTCTGTTTTGCGCCAGCTTGTAGCTATTCAACAACTTGATCACAGAGTAAAATTCTAGTGGGTGGACATCTCACCCACCTGTCAAGATTTTATATTAAGCAGATTGCCATAACTGTTAAAGGTAACCAGTTATTTTTTTATTATTATTATTTTTTTTTACCAGGCATATCAAATATGTGGGGCCTGTGGCGTAGTGGTTAGGGTGCTGGGCTCATGATTGAGAGGTCATGAGTTCGAATCCCTGTAAGATCCCCACCGTGCTAAGACCCCTGGGCAATGTCTTATCCACAAGTGTGTCTCTGTTGTCCACCCAGCAGTATAAATGGGTACCATTAAAAATACTGGGGAGGTAACCTACAGTGGACTAGCATCGCATCCAGGAGGAGTTGAACTAGTAGCTTCAAGCTAAGGAAACTGATTATAAGCTCCACCCTGAGGAGGCAGAAAGCTCAGGTGTAAAATGCTCCATATCAAATATATATGAAATACAGTGTTTTCTCTTGGAAATAAAATGTTATCAACCAAGATTTCATTTTGAAATCATCTGCTTACTCTTGTATGGCAGTGAACCATGCACCAGGGCTACTTGTCCAGATTTGGTAGTGTAAACACACATCGATAAGTTTGACTGTGAAATCCGAATTTCACACTAGCCTAGTTTTATCTCTCTTGGAAGTGAAATGCCTTATTCTTTTTTTCCAACACTTGATCTGGGCAGCACGGTGATAGTGGTTATCAAATCTGCCCCACAGCAAGAAGGTCCTAGGTTCGATTTCCGGGCTGATGTGTCTCTGTGTGGAGTTTGCATGTTCTCCTTGTGCTTGCGTGAGTTTCCTCCGGGTACTCCAGTTTCCTTTCACAGTCCAAATGACATGCACATTATGCTAGCTGGCTGTTCTAAATTGACCCTTGGTGCGAGCGAATGGTTGTGGGTGTGCTGCTTTGCAACGGTGAGGCGAGCTGTTCAGGGTGTACCCCATCTTTGCCCATTGTCGGCTGAGATAGACACCAGCCTCCCCGTGACCCCATTAGGATTAGGCAGTTCGGCAAAAGAGTGAGTACCACTTGACTTTAGGCTTTTCTGCTTCCTACAAAATAATGCTGCGCTGCCACTTGTCATTTGGATTATTTTTGTTTACATGTTTTCACACATGCAAGAGATCTTTTCTCCAGTCACATGTGGATTGTATTAGCAAGCACACAGAACCAAAACAACGACTAAAATGGGTGAATTGGAGCTAAGCCTTTGAGCTGGGGTGGTTTCACAGGGGAAATTTTTATATTCAGCCAAAATGAACTGATGATGGAAGTTGAAACACTTATTGGCGCATGTTGGCCTGGCTTTAAACTGGCTATTAGCCAGCATGACTTCTGTAGGAACATAGTTTGAGTAAAGGAAAACAAAAACATTTCCATGTTGGTTTGGTCAAATACACAATAGCTCTAAAATTCTTGAAGTAAACATGTTAAAATATGACATAGGCTAAAAATCTATTCTAAATAAACTATAAAAAACTAACTAGAATAATTTTTATCTAGATTTTCATTTCATTCATTTATTTGCTGAACCACTTTATTCTACTAGTGTTGATGAGACTGTGGACACACACAACCATTCACACTCACACTCATATATAGGGGCAATGTGGAAAAGCCAATTGGCCTAATGTGCCTTTTTGGACTGTAGGAGGTAGGTACTCCAGAGTACCTGGAGAAAACCTATAAAAGCATGATGCAAACCCAGGACCTACTTGCTATGAGACAGATGTACTTACCACTTTGCCCCTGTGCCTCCCTCATCTACATTTTGATTACAGTAAATTGAAGTAAATAATTTCATAATAAAATTGTATTCAGTTTAATGAGATAAAACTAAAACTTAAGAACGCAAATAAATCAACAAGATGCCTAAATCGACAAGATTACTTTCTATTGCTGCATTTTTTTCTTCTTTTTCTTAACAATATAGTTTTTACTGGAAAAGACTTCAGACCAACCTCTTCATGCTGTAATTTACTGGCTCTAATTTTTACCAGAGCCGTAAATTTTTTAAAATAATTGGTGTGAGCCCAGTATGCTGTAAAAATACACAGCGATCAATACTTACTGTATGGGACTTGTATTTCTTTGGCAAAAACAGTAATCAATATTTATGTGACTTGTATTTCTGTCAATATTTAGCAGCGGGAGTGGTGTTGCCTCTGCCCACTTCCTGAATCTATGGCAAGCAGAAAAAGGAAAAATGAAAATTGTAGAAATGTTCTAATTTATTAGGCTATATTTATTATTGTACTTCATACACAAACCCATTTATTTATATCACACTTTAATTTCTACTAAGGTTGTAAGGTGTTAAACTTACTACTAAAAGTTTTTAACAGGTTGAGCACTGGGGCAGCACCAGGCCTTCATTTCACACAATAAAATAAGCCTTCAAGCATAGAATTTTGATTTACCTGCATACAAGTTTTTGATTTTTATTTGAGTATTTTTTATAAAGTCATGTACAGAAAACCGAAGCTAAATATTGATTTTCACGTTGTTCTGAAGAATGAGTCTGAGTAAACCCTATAAAATGTTCCAGTTAACAAGCACTCATAAAATTGTTTCTTATTTGTATTATGTGCCGGTGATTTTGTAAAGTAGAACAATCATCTACAATTATGACTCATTTCAAGTTTGTGGTGCAAGTAATTTTGCTTGTTAAACTAGAAGAAACCTGACTTGGCATGTGACTTTCGCATTCATTTAGAAAATGACTTAACCATTAAGAAACCATTTTGGAGTCTTTTAAAGGAAGTGCAAAAATAAAGCATGCATACATGAACAAAATGAAAAACGAGAGGAAATAGTGTTGTTTTGAAATTTCCAAAGCAATCTAATATGTGAGGGGAAAATGACTAAAATACACAAATGATGTTAGTTTTTTTACTGAATGAAATGTGGGCACTTCTTCAGTTTTATTTTGTACTTAATCAATTACTTATTTTTTGTTGTTGTTGTTTTGTTTTGTTTCTTTTTTTTTTTTTAAATACGGTTAAACAGTGAATTAATGGATTTAATTACTTACACAAATGTTTGAGCAAGAATATTATGGTGCGCAAGAGTCAATGGAGATATTTTGTTCATTAATCTTAAAAGATGACTGGCTCCAGAAAATTAGTTCTCAGATGCTCTTGTTCTTGATTGAGCTCAGTTATAGGATATTACTTGCTCAGAATAATTTAGTAAAATCCATTTTAATAAGCCCTTCAGGCAACAGTGGCCCTTCTTTCTCCAACTGTATCACTCACTCTGACATGCTGACACTGTTCCCACTTACAGTATACTGCCATTTCTGCCCAAGATTATTATCATCATCATCATTATTATTATTATTATTATTATTATTATTATTATTATTATTATTATTATTCATTCTAGATCTTATGTTTTTATCAAACTAGCCCACCCATGTACAGATTTAACAAAAAGTTACATATCCATATTTGGTGTAGAACATTATGCAGTGTATTAATGCATACGCACATACAGACTTTGGTGACAAACCCAGATGTAAGACATTTTTTTTAAGCTTGGCTAGGCTTAGTACTTATCACATCCTATTTACCCCTAAAGCATTTGGCGGTACTTCTATCATTAATGTACTGAATGGAAGGACTGTTCTCTTTGGCTTCAGCGACTGTAATCACATTTGGCTTGTAAATTAGTAGGAAATTCTTGGATAGCAGATGATCGCAGTCCAATCAATGATGCCAATTCTTTCCCTTGATATAGCATCACTTGGAATTGGTTTTAAATTTAGCCTCGAATGAGTCACAGCTATGTGTTATATGTGTGTGTGCTCTGGGAATACTGTGGCAACAAAAAAGAAAATTGCAAAGGTCCCAAATGAGGTATCTTTTCTTCAGCTATGAGTAATAATTTTCACTTTTTTTGGAGGCGTCTCATAATCCAGTTGATCTTTCCTTGTCCCATTAGAAGAGGCCTTGTCTCAATGGGTATCTGTAGATCTTTTCATGTCTTAAGAGAATTATTTTTCCCTGGTAGTTTTTCCAGAGGTGGTTTAAGGAAACATGGTACATTATTTGTGACCAAACACATTATGTGTACCCAGAACAAGGAAGGCTGACTGTGTGGCTTACACTGGACAGACTGCAAGACACCACATCCTGGATATGGAGTCGCTGGGGGCTTTTAATAATTGGAGAAACAAAACTTATTTTCAAGATTGGAAAAACTTACTCTCAGAGACTGACAATCGCTTAACTCCAGAGACTAAGAAATACAAAAAAACGAAAGGCACACAATCTTTGAGGTTAAGATACAATCAATTTAGAAGAAAAAGGAGAGTATAAAGACTGTGAGATATTGGTCACAAAGACTAAAAATCACTTCAAGAGATAAAAAAAAAAAACAGTAGATTCATGACACTGGAAACCCATAACTTTAGAGCTCTATTTGGAGAGAATTTCAAAGCTAGCCATATCCCCAAAATCTTTCTCTGATTCACTGTGTGAAATTTATGGCACATGCAAGGAAATGCTGTGAAACAAAGATGCCTTAAATATTCATAAAAAGAATTAAATGTGATATGCTACATAAAATAAAAAAAAAAAATTCTCTACTGAAAACATAAAATAACACTTCATCACACCAAATATTGAGTTAAAAAAATAATAATAATTCACATTCATAGTTCTTTTTTTATTTCAATCGAGTTTTATTTGCATAGTGCTTTTTACACTTTTACATAGTAAAACCAGCTTTACATAGTTAAAAAACAATTTGGTAAAGAATTTAAACATTTCTCCTACAAACCCCACACATCCCCAGCGAGCAAGCCCACAGGGATGGTGGCAAGTAAAACTCACTCAGTCGACACGAGTAAGAAACCTTGAGAGGAACCAGACTCAAAAGGGAAACCCATCCTCATTTGGGTGAAACCAGATAAAAATACAAAAATGTATCAGAAACGTCCCTATAGTTTAACATGCAGTCCAGTAATGTAATGGTAAATGTAGTCATTCATTCATTCATTTTCTGAACCGTTTAATCCTAGTTAGGGTCGCGGGGAGGCTGGCGCCCATCTCAGCCGACT
>JAQMYF010000023.1:7135007-7153805 GCA_030014195.1 Neosilurus mollespiculum | reverse complement strand
TCAGATGCCCGAGCCACCTCAACTGGCTCCTCTCAACGCGGAGGAGCAGCGGTTCTACTCCGAGCTCCTCCCGGACGACAGAACTTCTCACCCTATCTCTAAGGGAGAGACCTGCCTCTAAATTCAAAAAAGTGGTCATTTATGGCAAGGTTTTTAAAAAAAATATTAATTTATTGTCAATCTATGAAATAACAATGAGAGGTCCCAAATGACCTCTGCAGTCAAAATCACAATTTTACTGAAAATAAACAAAAATTATTTGGAGTATACTTAGAAATCTCTGCACTGATCTCAGTCACCCCATTCACCCTAGTCACCCTTGCACACGTATAAAGGGATTCTGTTTGTCTTTAGACTTCATGAAGTATTATTCAGTGTTTTGTTCTTGAACCTATGAAGTGTTAGGTTTTTAGATTATGATAATGATAGCTTATAATGCATGCTCTGTGTATGATCTCGACCTGTTTGTGTATCCTGATTCTTGGATTTGTTTGGGTGAACTGTCTGTCTGATCGAATGACCTTCTGAACCAGGCTCTTATCTTTAAAACTGTGCTTTGAATTGTAAACAAAAGTCTTCATCTGCACTTGCATCCCCTTGTCTGCCTGCTTTGTTCAAACACATTTAACTGCATTTAAAATAAATAGATACATACATAAATAACAAGGATTGGTGAATAGACATGGTAATTTTTCATTTAGGCACTCAGTGTTAGCAATTTATCATTATTTGGTGCGACAGTTGCAATTGTCATCTATCTCCTACATCCTTTCTTACTTTGATTACCAGTGGTACTTTAGCACTTAAGGTTACATCATACTCAGAATAAGGTTGTATGTTCAAATCAGTGAATTGACAGAGAGCCACTTTTGTGTGCTTGAACAAGACCCTTAACCCGCACTTGCTCAGATGAATGCTTGAATTTGATCCTACTCCACTTGTAAGGATCAAATCAGCTTCCAAATGAATTTTGATGAAATGGAAATGTCGCAATTTGCCTGCAATTTACTAATCCGAACTGAGAGCTAAAACGTTTTCCATTCTTGTGGCTATTGTTGCAAATGCCACCCTTAACAGTGCTTGCTACCCACTTTTACAATCACATCACCCAATGCAGACTTGTGTGCGAGTAAGTCCGACAAAAATCAAATGAAAGCACACAAAAAAAAAAAAAAAAATTGGTACATGCCAACAGATCCTGAAAATGTTGGAGAGCAACTGGGGGAAACTGATAGCAGATTCGTTTGGACAGGATTTAAATGACACAGAACTTTTGTGAATTGAGCAACAAATCAAAGGCTCTGGCCGCTGTCCCTGTCCGCAGGGATATTTCAGCAGAAACACACCCGTCAAACAGGAGAATCTATATTACATCGAACGAGATATTGGACAAGTGGGGTGGCTGACAAAACCTCAATCACATTGCAGCAGTGCAACCGTTAAAGTCACTGAAGCCTATCATTACTTTTAAAAAGGTAACAAAAGGTCTCTTTTTGAAAATGTTACTTAAGGTGTTAAATAATGTCCCTTTTTTTTTTTTTTTTTTTTTTTTTTTTTTTTTTTTACAAATATTCATGTAGACAGATAAATAGTATCTAGTGACACTACTTTAGCGCACAGGATAATCTTTTAAGCCAATAGATATTAGAATCAGTTTTTTAAAGTGGACTGCTGAGGTGCTTGTAATTTTATGGGGTGGCACTGTGGTGTAGGGGTTAGTGTATCTGCCTCACAGCAAGAAGGTCCTGGCTTAGGTGGTTTTGTGCACAGTTTGCATGCTCTCCCTGTGCTTGCGTTGGTTTCCATTGGGTTCACCGGTTTCCTCCCACAGTTCAAAGGCATGCCCATTAGGCTAATTGGCTGCTTAAAATTGTCTTTTTTTTTGTTTGATGTAATATAATCCTGCAAGGAAAATTAGGCTCTTTATTTAACCGATTCAAAATAAGTGCACACACACTCCGAGAAATGGGCAGCGACACTGTGGCACCCTGAGGGCAGTTAGGTGCTTTGCTCAAAGGCACTTCAACCATGAAGATGTAGAAAGGGGAAGGTGCTGCTCACCCTGCCTACACCCCAGGCATTCTTTCTGCCAATTCAGGAATGTAACCATTGAACTTTCAGTCCCAAACCGGTTGATATGGATAATAATCTGGATACAAATGTGCTGTGCCTGCTGTGAGTTTTAAATTTGCAATGAATCATTTCTGTCAATCATCAAATAATCAATAATAATAATAATAATAATAATAATAATAATAATAATAATAATAACGACAACAACAACAACAACAACAATAATGATAATAATAATAATAAATACATAAATAAATAAATAAACAATTTATAATAATAAAATCATCAAATATGTTTTGCTAGACATTTCAGGAGCAAAAGCTTCATGGCACTTCAAGGCCACTTTTAAGGCCTCTGAATCAGTAGAAGCAGATGTTGCAGGTGTGTGGGATGTGTTAGTTGTGCATAAGCAGCAGCAAACATTAATTATCTACCAACACAATGGAATGACTGCCATATCAGTTTATGTACCACCCACTGGAAAATAGGCCTGGATAAGTGAGCAGTAATTTATTGCTGATACACAACACATGCCATAAAGTAACAATAGGGCTAAAACAAGACATTTTTTGTTTTCGGTTAAGGGGAACAATGAGACAGTGAGCCAAACCAGAATTAAAAACTTCAGTGAAACAATATTAATGTGTTTGTTTGTTTGCACTTGTGATCTAGCCTGTCAAAATCTTGATTACTGAATGATTCATTCATATATTTGCCAAGCCACTTTATGGTACTAGGATTTGCTGGAGGCTGGTGCCTATTTAAGCCATCTCTGGGCAAAGCCTGGATACTCACTGAACAGTACGCTAATCCATCGTACGGCCAGCACACACAACCATTCACCCTTACATCTAGGGGACAATTTGAAACAGCCAATTATAGTAGGTGGGAGGTGGGGTTTTGTGTGCATGTGAGACCATGTAGGTTGGAGGTTGCAAGCAGTGAAGTTATTTTTGTACTTAACTTTGCAGCCAGTAGAACCCAAATCCTACCAAAACGTACATTTAAACCATACATGATGTATACCGCTTATACATCAGGGTAGCAGGGGAAGCTGGGAGTCAGCTGCAGCTGACTTCGGGCAAGAGGAAGGGTACACAATGGCCAGTCCACCAATCTCAGGGTTAACTCCAGAGACAAACAAACCTTCACATTCATATCTGTTGGCAATTTAGAGTAGCTTGTTGACCTAATCTGTATATTTTTGGACTTTGGGAGGAAAACCAATCATCCAGAGAACCACCGATGTGCAGATTCAAATCAAGAATCTTCTTGCTGTGCACCAAATACAACCACTATGCATCAAATACACCTTTGTTTAGAAATTACAATAATTATTGTAATGTTAAATAAGTGAAATATAAACCATCAGAAATTGGGTAAAAAATGATGTAGTTTCCTTTATTTTTTCTTGACAAAGAAAGGAAGTCTTGGCCCATTTATACCAGACAGCCATGGGATAAACCAGAATGATGACATTGCCATATTGCACTTTTACAAAACTAAGGATTTCATTTATTAGCCAGAGGATATTAAGAGCTGGAGCTAGTGCTTGGTGCAAATGCTGCTCTTTCCATCATTCATTCATTTGCTGATCTGCTTTTAATCCTACTTGGGTTGCAGGGAGGCCGGAGCTTATCTCAGCTGACTGCGATACCTTGAATGTCTCGCCAGTCCGTCGCAGGACCAGCACACACAACCATTCACACTAACACCCAGCGGCAATTTGGACTAGCCATCTAGCCTAATTTGCATGTATTTAGTCTGTGGGAGGAAACCAGAGTACCTGGAGGAAATGCACGTAAACTCATCCTTCACTGTGCCCGGAATTTGAACCTGTACCTGGAGTTGCTTGCTCTAAGGCGGACGTGTTAATTACTACACCACCATGCTGCCCACAAACAGTCTCGTTGAGCCAGAAAGAACACAAGTACATTATGAATTTGTTTAATGCAATTTAACCTCGAGTTGATTTCACCTAATGATCCTTATCATTCATGAGCCACCAACTGTACCTGAACTGCCTCGGTTGGTAATATAATCAAACGTGCTACACTGCATTCTTTTTTTTTTCTTTTTCTTTTTTTTTTATATACTGCAGATGTCTTCTGAGTGATTGATGCCAAGTCAAGAATTAAAGTCTATTAATGTACTCCAGGGGTATTTGTTCCAGTTTACTCTGTGCTGTTTGTCTCTTCTGATATTTGCTTATAATTATAGATGATTTGTATGCATTTGCACTGAAGAACCACTTACCAAATGACTTTTCAGGTAAAGCAACTAGCGAGTTGCTCCAATTGTATTTCACTCCATTATGTGACATTTGAATACCCCTGAAAATGCTTATGTCTAGACATAATAATAACAACTCTGGATGTGTATACTATATTATTCAGAGACTCGGCTGTGCCATTAGATCAGATTTCTTTTTTTTTTTTTCTACACTTAGCGTAGAGTTTACTAACTCAAAAACACTCAAAATGCTATGTACGTACGGTACATAAGGCTAATATTAAATCATATGAGTTAAAGATGTGATTAATTCCTAGCTAATGTAGCACAAAGGCTAAGTCATTAAGAAGTGTAATGAGCAATAACTGAGCTGATTTATGATGTGTCAAGTTAAGAACAAATGTGCTTTTGCTATTAAAGTACTCAAAAATGTCCCCAAAAGAGTCTCAGTCTTGTGTGTGTGTTCTTGTTATATATGGAGGACAGTTACACTTTTCGAATTAAGAGCGAGGACATTTGCAGGAACTTTGGGACATTCCGGCTGGTTCTCACTTCTTTTAAAGAGCTGTTTGCGTGGGTGTGAATGGTTGTGTGTTTGTTGACCCTGCGATGTTGTCTCACCACACCTCTGGCTGTCACACAACGGTTGTGATAAGCCATCCATCAGGTGATGCTGAGGACTGGAGGCCTGCTCCTCTGGTGCAAAAAGGGCCTAGTTCTTAAAAAAAAAAAATATATATATAGCTTAGGACACAATGCTGTGTGGGGTTGGTGGTTTGGTGTACAGAAAGGTCGTAGGGTTGAATCCCCGTAAAACCTCACCATAATAAGACCCCTGGGCAAGGTCTCAACCACAAGTCAGCCTCTGTCCACCCAGTATAAATGGGTACCAGTAAGAAAAAATACTAGGAAGGTGACTCGCGATGGACTAGCGTAACATCCAGGAGGAGTTGAACTCCTAGTCACTTCACTCTACAGAAACTGGGATAAGCTCTAGCTCTGATAAGCCACTAGGCTTGGGTATAAAAAGGAGAGCAGACTTGCCTTAGCACACATTGTGACCACTTCTTTTTTTTTCTTCACCCTGAAGTGACATACCTACTAAGAGTGTATACAGTCATATCCTAGTAGTAGATTAAAAACGTATAGGTTTTAATAGAATAATTAGCAATAGTGATAAGATATCAGAACAGGTACATTTTTATAAACTTGACATTTAAATGAGTCAGACCTTTTGTTAAAGAATCCAATGGTACTGTACATGTACAAGGTGCAAAATTAGAGAGACAGGCTGTCATCTATCAAATTCCATGTCACCCAGTGTAAAAACAAACAGTGAATTAAATCCACATTCTGAACCTTAACCCCGCTGTTTCATTTCAAAATTCACCACAGAGCTAAAACAACTAAATTACTGGTTAATTATAGAGACTCTTTTGTTTAAATACACCATGTTTAAAAGCTCTGTTTTTCAGAGATAGGTTTAAAATGACTATCCGGATCGAATGCATTTCTACTCTGTTGAATCTACCATAATGCATTCTCATCCATGTGCTTTAAGCTGTTACATCCTGTACCTTCTGCCCTTTAGTTCAGCATGGAGAAGATTAGCTAGCATCTCGTCTGTGTCTGATGTGTCTGGTGAAATGAAGTGGGCAGCACTAATGTGTGGGGGAAGAACATCATTCTTCATCCTCGCATCACTTTCTTCCAATCCAGAAAGAACAATGCATGTTTATTTCTTCATGTTACCTTAACTGTCTGAGACGGTGGTACTTTGATCTAATAACCATATGTACTGTGGAACTTTTAAACGATAAATTGTGTTTATTTTCATATATTAATTATTTACTTTGCAAGCCAAAGGTGTGATTTATTTTTTTACATTATTAGATGCAATCCCACATTGTCAAAGTCACACATTTTAACTCAAAAGTATGTTTGCATGCTAAGGGATGTACTTTTTTTTAATTAGTTTGTTTTTTTAATATAGATTATTATAGATTAATATAGATTTATTTTACATTTCTTTGCCTTCATAAGGATTAACGAGTAATCACTTTTTTCTTTTTCTTTCTTTCTTTGTTTCTTTCTTTTTTTTTTTTTTTTTTTTGCCATAAAACCTCATAAGTTGTATCTACTACAGCACAAAAATGTACTGTATGGAAGCATTATTAGGGGGTTCTCTAGACATTTGCAATAACGTACATGAATTATTATGAAACTAATAGTTATATACTTATTTCTTTCCAAATCAAAGACAGGATCTTTTCTCCAGTAAAAAGCATGCATATAACTGCCCTTGCAAAGCTCAATATTCTGATCACAGAACCTTTATATTAGTAGAAGAGATTATTTCTGGCAAACAAGCAGCATTCCAGTGCATCTACTGATTTATTTATTTTAAACAAAACATCAGTGCAATAATTAAGAAGCACAACTCACAAGGGAGCACATCCTCCTCACAGAAGGCAATCCTGGGTTCGATTCCCGGGCTTGTCGATGGTGCTTCTGTGAAGTGTTTGCATGTTTTCCCTTTGCTTGCATGTGTTTCCTCCAGGTAACACTAATAGATTGACGAGCTGTTCAGGGTGTACCCTGTCTTCACCCAGAGTCAGCTGAGATCGCACCCAATGAATAATTAATTAGCAAAGATTAATCTAATTAGCAAATGATCAACTCGCTCTACATTATCCCTCACACAAAAACCAGTTTAGTCGCACTCAAGAAAATAAAACAAAATTTTTGCATTCTTTTATTTATTTATTTATTTATTTTATTTTGGTGGCAACAATTCTAACAGGTAATAAACAACTCTCTATCTTACACGACATCCCACAAGAAAAGGGCAGTAGATAATGATATCCGGCGAGCGCTGGTGGTGCTTTAGATGATTTTTCAGATATGCTGAATCTCTACTGTATTATCTTACCTTTATAGCCTTGGCTGCCTCTTCCGGGCTATTGTACAGTAAGTGTTCAATTAGGAGTAACTTTTCAGTCTTATCTTGAGCCCACCACTTGGCTGGTGATGGATACACGTCTCCAGGATAAAGCCTTTGCACACACCATCAGGAAAAAAGAGAGATTAGAAGGCAGAGATGTCCTAAGGTCAAGGATAAACTGTTTCCCTGCTGTACTTGAAGTTGAGAAAATATTCTACTGAAAAAAAGAACGAGAGAGAGAAATAGAGAGGAAGAAGGACAGATCATAGTAAGAACAGCATAACTTTTGCTTAAATACGAATCGCTTCACGACCCTATTTGTGATAATTAGGACTTACTGTATGTTTGTACATAGAAGATGCAAAACAGGATGCAGTCTAGACAGAATAAATTATGGTAAATATTGTCTTTGGAGCTTGCAAGTGTCTATCACAAAATAAATAAATAAATGAATAAATAAAGTAAAAAATAATAATAATTTAAAAAAAGCAGTTGTAGCTATTATGCTATCCTGTATCCTTTATGGTATCCTGTAGATATTACAATATCTTATAGGCTGGATTTAAAAAAAAAAAAAAATCCCAGGTTCTCATCAGCTTTCGCACAAGGAAATTGGTGCCACATCTAATTTATTTATTTATTTAATAAAAAAAATAAAAAAAAAATAAATAAAAAAACAACCACGCTCAAAACCTCGGAATTCGCCACTGACAATGTTAGATGCTGTGATTGTGATTCTGAGATTAGTTTAGTTCTGTTTGAAATGGTTGTATTTTCTAAAGATTTTTGGAACTGCAAGGCTGCTTGTTCTATAGACAGTTGTTCAGAGTTTATACATGTTAAATGTATAAGTAAAATGATGGTCATCTAGGATGTATAGCTTCAGTCACTTTTACCGACATTTAACTTTAAAGGTTTTTTGGGCTTTGGCAGTCACTTCATTTCTCTACTAAACCAACCAAAACAAACAAACAAACAAAAAAATTACAAAATAGCAACCTGATTAATACACTTCCTAAATATACACAAATTATCAACAATGTATAGCAAGAAGCATCTTTAATCTCTGTCCAAAAATAATAAACAAAAATGTTTACCTGTGTTTTAGAAATGAAAGTAACACACAGGTGTAATAAAGATGTAAAGGAATATGACTGTGGCACTAAGGACACGATTAACCACTCTCTGCAGTCTGCAGATGGACGAGGTCCAGTAAAATCAGCAGGTATTCTTACCTGCAACATCTTTTGATAAGATTCACCTTTGTGTAAATACTGACACTTATTTATATGTTCACTGTGTGCTTGCAAAGAAAGAAAGAAAGAGAAAGGAATGATGTGTGTGTGTGTGTGTGTGTGTATGTGTGTGCGTGTGTGTGTGTGTGTGTGTGTGTGTGTTTGGGGAGGGGTGGTTTAAAACTATAAATGGAATTGGGCTGCTGAAGGGCAGATGGTAAACTGAAATGAAAAGTGAATAAACAGAGTGAATTATCTGCCTGTCTCTGCGTCTTCAGTAACCTGAACCTGAGGTTGTCACAGGCTGTCAGATATTGCCTGAAACAATTAGTAGTTTTTGTTTTTTTTGTTTTTTCCCTCTTATTACATGCAGACCAAAAAAAAAAATAAATAAATAAATCCCATGCACTTGGTTTTAGATACGCCTTCCTCTCTCAGTAGAGGTAACTCTACTTTTCCTTGCCAGGATCCTGAGGGAGAACCACTGAAGCGAACTCAGGCTGATCAAGCAGTTCTCTGGTTTATTTCTTGCCGGGGATTTTACACATATAGTCATTGTGGTAACGGAAAAGCAGGAGAAGAAATTTGAAACAAAGTGTGACGTGAAGTTGACGAATATAGGCTAGTTACAAAGCATTCATTTGCATTTTTAAAAAAGGATAAGAGAAGAGAAATAAAAGAAAACAAAGAGCGGGTGCTGAGTTTCATCTAACAAGGAGTTCATTCTATTTTTGTCAAGATGGCTTCAATAACTTTTGATGCCATGACTGCTTTGATGTAATTAATTGATTTATTTGAAGTAATCTTCCAGATGCATGCTTGCTTACTTACTTAATCACTTATTTTACTTATGAGGACATGTTCAAGGGTCATGTTGTGGTTATAGCGGAGCTCTCATGCAGCACCCCACTGATAAGGAATAAGCTTCTAACCATCAAGTGGAATGTCAAGAAGAACCTGTAGTGTCTGTCCATCCGTTCGTCTCTCCGGCTTACGTGTACACATGCAAACCCTAATTGTCATTGATTCATACATTTTACAGAGTAAGCAATTCACAAATTACCAACTAGTTATAATCTTGTGTTACTGAAATGTTTTCTAAACCTACGGTTTCTAAATGGTGTACTTTTTTAAATGGTGTAGGTTGCTCTAAATGGTGTAGTTTGTTGAGACTAAGATTGTGTTTTTGGTTACCTCATTTATTTATTCCCTTCTGTCCCCCCAGTGCAGCTAACTGGGTTATCAAATGCCGGCGCCAGCCTCCCCGTGACCCTAATTAGGATTAAGCGGTTCAGAAAATGACATGACATGACATGTGTATGGGGTTTGAGAGATCCGATGACAAACTTGTCAAGTAAGGGACATCACATGAGAGCTCCATAAAATAAATGACTAAGTAAGCAAGCAAAAAAAAAAAAAAAAAAGAATAAAAGATTAACTAGATAGATAGATGTTTTATTTATTGTATTTAGAGAGACATACTAAAACATTAGAATTATTGTGACAGATGAGCTTGCTTACATAGTTTACATTTATTTTGCTATTAAACAACCACATTATTTTACAAGGTTATACACTCTATCTTTCTCTCTCTCTCTCTCTCTCTCTCTCTCTCGCTAAACTTGAGTTAGCTTAGAAATTAGAAGTATTGTGAGGCACTTTGTGTATTTGTTTATTTGTTTGCTTGCATTCATACTCTCTTATTTGCCAACGTTGTTACATCCACCCCAAAGCCAACCATGAATTTCACGTCCCAGGAGCAATCATTAACTCCTATCATGGCTGACGAACTTGATCACTCACCATGAGAACGCTCCCACTCCCACTCTCCAGCCTACTAATCATACAGGCACACCTGATGCCCATCACACACACACACACACACACACACACACACACACACACACACCACACACACACACACACACACACACACAAGAGGCTCTATAAGGATTGTGCACATATACACAGTTACAAAGCAATTCCTCAGTTCATTCTCATCTGACTTGCCAAGCATTCATCACTGTTCTTTTGTTTATTGTACTCGTGACCTCGGTTTTGTGCAGTTTGTCCTGTTTACATTTCTAGTTTCGCCTCTGACATCCTGTTTGCTGATCGATTTACCCTGTTCCTCTTTACTTTTCTGATCTTTGCCTGTGTTTCATTAAAACCAAAAAAAACAGTTTGTACCCTGATTCGAGTCCCGGGCACGGGTGTTTCTATGAGGAGTTTGCATGTTCTCCCCATGCCCTCCTAAGTGCACGAGCTGTAATTCATTTAACTATGAGTAAATTGGCTTTTCCGTTAGTCTGCGATTGCTCTGTGAATAGCGTTATCAATTATTATATACACTGTAAACCTGGGTCTCCAATTAACATAATTTGATAGGTCATTAAGAGATATTTATTTGTATGATACTTTGTAACATAATGATATTTTTAAAAAGTTTTTAATTATTTAAATTAAATTAGCTAAAAACTTTAACACGGTAAAAAAACAAACAAACAAACAAA
This sequence comes from Neosilurus mollespiculum, assembly GCA_030014195.1. Taxonomy (NCBI): domain Eukaryota; kingdom Metazoa; phylum Chordata; class Actinopteri; order Siluriformes; family Plotosidae; genus Neosilurus; species Neosilurus mollespiculum. The sequence continues at coordinate 7,142,808 of JAQMYF010000023.1, read as the reverse complement.
CAAACAAACAAAAAAAAATCAGTCTCTGACATCAAGTTATGATGAACAAATTTCTTCATAAGAACAGTTGGTGATGAGGCCCATGGGTCCAACATGGCTACCTCATTGTAAAAAGTCTGGTTCCACCCTGACAGTAAAGTGGACAAATGTCTCAATACTGTCCCTGATAATGTAGATAATGTTCAATAGTCAGTAAATTTTTTTAAGATCCGCATTAATGAAGAAATACACACTGAACTGATTACCCTACTTCGTTTTTTACTTAGAAATTTTCATGTTTCTACCACAAGTTCAGTACTCTGAGCTTATTACTCCTCGACATTAATAAGACCTTTATCACTGAAACAGGCAGGTATTAACTTTGCTTCTTAAAGCACAAAGCCCATGTCCACCTTAGATAAATGCATGCATACAGTAGCTAATAATACTTAAAGTTCATTTGCATAACCTTATTTATCAGCCAGCTCCCAGTTTCCCTTCTTCCCTAACCAACGATATGGAAATCCAGCCCTGCTGATATATAAAGCCTGTGACAGGTGGATAAGGCTCCCGAGAGCTTTATCTCCTATGCAGACTTCTTGCTTTGCCGTAATGGCTGCTGTCCTCTTCGACACTGACAGTATGTACATAGTTCTTCTGTCGAGATTCAAGCCATGCCTTCCAATTAGCAGCAGGATCTGCCCCATGCTATTTCAGGGCTGTGTGTTTCAGAGCACAGAGTCATTAAAGCCTTCAAGAGGATCTGACAGTGCAATTAGCCCGCCCACACATTTTATAAGTTGTCTGTTGATTGGTGGGAGGGATGTCAGGCCCATGCACACCCCCACAATCTGCCAACGCACATGCATGCATGTGCACACACATAACCACACACACACACACACACACACACACACACACACGTAGGCTTCTATTTTTACTGCCAGAATTGCCAGCAGACAGCATAGAATTCCAATCAGAAAATGTAGGTAACGATAGGAAACGTGGTGACTTTGTGATATTTTGTGCTATTTCAGTGAAAGAAAGCAGTGTCGAGCATGTGCAGAACTGTACTTCTTAACCAGAGATTCTGATAATTCATATTTAAGGGTTTCTGCAGTACTTTTGATACGTACTGCTAATGGGAAAGGAAATATACAATAATATCAATGATAAAAATAAAATAATTATCATTCCCAGATTTTCAATATTTCCGTAAAACAGATTTATTATTGCACTTTAATTAGGCACTTTGTTGTTGTCAGAGTGGAGCCTGTCCCAAGCAACGTGGCAATACATTCTGGATGGGATACAACAGCACCTACACATAATTAACAATTATGCTTCAAAGGCGAGATGGATGTTGCTGAATAGACCCTGGCACGAAATATCCACCAAGCTTGAGGTGCCTGCTCATTTTAGTATACACTAGTCAGGAGCGTTAGCAAAAAATAAATAAATAAATAAATAAATAAATAGAGTATTCAAGAATGAGGTTTGTATAGTTAATTTTTATGTATTGTAACAGTGACGCTCATGTCAGGTAAGCTCGATGATGAGTTGACAGCATCTTTTTGAGAATACTCATTCAGGGTTTAGAACATACTTCATTAAAAGATAAGTCAACTGCACTCCAGAAAGAAGTTTTAGTATATACTACACAAACCAAATAAAAAAGTAAGACTGTTATGCATCTTTTTATTATTATCATAAAACCAAGCAATAGTGACACCTTCTGCTCCAAGTGACCGGGAAAAAATCCACAATTGTTCATCATTTTAATTCTAGCATTATCCACTCAAAATAATGTGTTATACTCCTCTGATAGTGGACCAATCAGATTGCACTATTCCACTGTAGTATTAATTTAACTTACACAAGTTAACTATTAATGAGATGGCACGGCGGTGTAGTGGATAGCATGTCCGCCTCACAGTAGTGAGAAGGTCCTGGGTTCGAATACGAAGCTTACATGTTCTTCTTGTGCTTGCATGCATTTCCTCTGGGTAGTCCGGTTTCCTCCCACAATCCAAAGACATGCACATTAGGCTAATTGGCTGCTCCAAATTGCCCCCTAGGTGTGAGTGTAAATGGTTAGGTGTGTGTTGGCCCAGCAATGGTCTGGCCAGCTGTTTATGGCGTACCCTGCCTTCGCTCAGTCAGCTCATAAGATTAAGCGGTTTAGCGAGTGAATGAATGAAATAAAGTAAATTATTAAAATGCTTTTGTACAGGTGGTTTTGAGAGAGAAATGTAAATATTGGTACAGACCGTAACATAATCTCAGGATTGAACCAGTTATCAAGGTGCTCTGAGGTGGCAACCCTTCTCCTATAAAGACGAATAGTTTTATCCAAAGATAGTTTGTAAAGCTGGATTGAAGTTTGGGCATTCTTTCACACCACAGCAGAACATCGATCTCACAAAAGAAAGATAACAGTTCTTTTGGCACTGGCGCTATCTCAACGTTGCATTTCTATCCATCAAAAATAGAGGAGAATTTTGGGGCAAATGGACCGAATTCTTGTATAAGGCTCCCCTTCTCCTGAGACAAAAAAACATATAATAAAACTTTTTGTTGTTGTTGTTGTTGTTGTTGTTTTTGGTTTTTATTACCATTCATGTTCTCTTAAATGTGCCTATTAGGTCCAGTGTTTGAAGATGCAAGCTTATAAGTTTTTTCTTGTTTATCGGCTGATTTCATTTGCTTATCAAAAGCCTGGCTGGAGGCCAGCTCTTGATTTCAGAATCCCTGCTGCTTGCAACATAGCAATCTTCATCGTTGGCAAAATAAAAACCCATGTGCCGTTTTTGCCTGCTAAGAGAGATTGTACACCACTCCTCAGTGTGTGACTCAAATCAACACTTCAAAGGTCAGTGGGCTATTCACAAATACCTGAGTGCATAAGCGCACAATCATGCGTTGCATTTTACACTTCTGACAGAGTTGTCCCTCTTACACTTCCATATTTTGTCCCTGAGCATTTCAGTTCCACTTCTATGGTCTAACCTCCTATGGCATAACAGAGCCAGGAATGCATCGCCTATGCCAGGTTTTAGCCTCAAAGGTTCAAGCAATAAGAAAAGAAGCATTTTATCATGTCTTTGGACTTCTATTAGGAATAATATTATATGTCTAGTTTGAAGAATATAATATGTCTGGGCTGAATTCCCAGTAAGTTGCTTAAGTTCAATAAGTTACATCAATATTTATACTGGGAAACTTTCTCATATTCAGAGTTGGTTTATGCATGTTGTAGCTTTAACTGATGAATTGAATAAAAAGGACACCAAGTTTTTAAAATTTTCTTTATTTTAAGCCTTAATGCATCAATCCATATTAATGATATTTTTCATTGTGGTCATCATCTTCCGCTTTGAAGAAGCAGCCTAAGCAGTGAGGGCCAGACGTTCCTCTATCCAGTCACTTCCTCCAGCACTTCTGGGGGGACACCCAGGCGTTCCTAGACCAGCCGAGAGACATATTGCCTCCAGCATCTTCTGGGTCGACCCTGGGGTCTCTTCCCAGTTGGCAGCATTCTAATCAGATGCCCGAGCCACTTCAACTGGCTCCTTTCAATGCAGAGGAGAAGTGGGTCTGCTCTGAGCTCCTCCCGGATGGCTGAGCCTGTCGTCTTATCTCTGAGGGAGAGCCTCATTTATGCAAGAACTAGGGAAGTTTTGCATAGGTGCTGCGCATTTATGAGTGTGTGCTGTGGGCGACTAAGGCATGGTTTGATGTGTTCAGCACTGAGGTAAGGTTAAGGTGACCGATTTTTCTAAGTTAATTTTCTGTGCTTCCTATTTTAGATTATGAAAATCACCTGCATGTACTTCACACACCCGTGGTTGCCTGAGTTTACGTTTTCTAAGCCACCAGTATTAAAGGCAGTAACCTACAAACAACCAGGGACAGAAAATATTGACTAAAGAAGTAAACTGCATTGACGTTTGGCCAGGTTAGCTTCTGCAAGGGCCCTATTGCTGATTAAACCATCAAATGCTTTCAGGTCTTGTCTGGCACAGATCTTCCAGTGATTTTGGGGAATCTTGACCATGCTCCTTACACCATCTCACCAGGTTTTGGGATTTTCCTCCATTGTACATTCATGGCTCAGCCAATACAAGTATGTACACCTTACCATGGTCTCGATGGTTGGAGCCCTGGCTCTCTTTAGGACTTTTGTACTGGTAATACTCTGCCACCACTTGCTGTTTAACAGGTGGTGGCAAAGGGATCACAGGTAGTACATCTGTAGCATGTGTAGATGTCTGACTGGAGTCAACCTGGTTTCAAATTTGGTGCGTTCAGTTCTGGTTATACTTTTCTTAATCTCTGGCTCAAGGTTTCCATCATCAGTCAGATCTCCACCAAGAAACATGCACTTTATTTAGCTTCAAGTCTTTATGTTACTCAAATCTTTTTGGTATGTTCGGGAGGGGGTCCAGGGCACTGCACGTGCATTACTTTGGTTTTTGGCTTGCTGATGAATCCCCCGTCTTTGCATCTATGCACTACTAAATGCATTATTTAGTGTTGTTGCTGCAGTCTGCAGGGGTTCCTGGAAGGTGGTTCCAAGTGCTGCATTGTCAGCAAACAAGAAGTTACTTAGCGTTATTTTGGTGGCAGTAGTGGTTTTCAAAAAGAAGGGTTGTCAAGGATGATAAAATAATTATTACCAAAGAAAAATAAGATGAGTTAAACAATCTGAATTCCAATTTGTAGGAGCTTAAAGAAAAAAGCAGAATAGAAATACATGATTCAGCACATCTAATTATTTTTTAACAGGTGTCCAACCACCTCTAATAATGCTTTATATATTATAATCATATTCGTTCAGAGAAAGTGGAATAACTGTTTTATTCTTTTTTTCCCAACTCCTTATCAATTAAAAAAAAACAAACAAACAAAAAAAAAACCCTATATATATATATATATATAGTGTTTAAAGTCATTTGTTTGTTGCTAGAAATAAAAAAAAAAAAAAAAAGAAAAAAAATATCTAGGTTTTAAACACCCTAATTGTTGCCAATAGACATTAAGGATTGAAATCCACATGACTTCAAGTGGTATGTGTATCTATACTGATGTTAAGCTGATGTCAGGTTAAAAGCAGATACAATAAATCAGCCGTGACAACTCATAAAGCAAAGGAAATGTCGAGAACTGACGCGTTGGCGCGAAACATGATTAGGGCAGAAGGTTTCAGTGGTTTGATTTAAAGGAGCATGGAGAAAAGCATTCATCTTCACTGCTCCCACACACAAACACACACACACTCAGCTACTTTTGTGGTAACACATTTAAAAAAAAAAAAAAAAAAAAAAAACCCTGAACACCAGGAGTAAAAAAAAAGTGCTTTTTCTGCACTCTAAAGTGGAGATTAAACTGCAGGCGAGAAACGAACCAGAAGAATAAGAGCTCTCTGCTTGGGAGGAAAGGATTAATATTGAAAATAAATGTGAAAATAAAATCTGCTAGTGGGTGGTGTGTGGTGGAAACACAGCAGGGAAGATTTACTGAGGTTGACTGTGATCAGTACATACTGCACTTCACTTAACAACTAAAATATTAGAAGTACCACAGAGCCTTGACGGTGCCAGTGGCCTAAAGAATATCTACTGCATCTGTGTAGGTGAAGTTACCATTAACTTGAAATTTAACATGTTGTGGTGTTCTGAGTAAACTGCATTGATTTGAAATTTAGTTCAGTTGAAAAGTCAAGTCAGCCATCCATCCATCCATCCACCCATCCATCCATCCATCAATTCATCCATCCATCAATTCATCCATCCATTTGCTGGACCGCTAAATACTATTAGGTTGATGGGAGGATGGAGCCTCTCAGGGAGCTCTTGGCGAATGCGGAGTACACCCTGAACAGCTTGTCAATCCATTGCTAGGATTCAAACCCAGGACCAAAGTTCAGATATAAATTCAGATTAAATGCTAAAAATCTGGTACCCAGATATGTAATTCAGGATTTCAACATTACACAATAACCACCAAATCTTTTAGAATGACGTTATCATAAATACAACTGACATGTTCAGTAATCAAGGAGGGTCCATTCTCATAATTGTACTGTTTTATTTCATAATTAAATGCAAAGGGTTTTTTTTTTTTTTTAAGGAAGGATGTATAAGATTAAAAAAAAAAAAAAAGAAAAAAAGAAAATCGAAGGTGAAATGATGAACTTTTATGGTTGCGCTAAGCCAAATAATTTGCCTGAGTATACACTGCTGCTACTCATGTTTTTCTTGTTTTTTTTAAACACTTTACAGCTGTGGCATTTTTGGAGACAGGTGAATGTTGAAGATCTAGGTTTCCGTTCTTTTGTGCAATTTTAGTTTTATTGGATCTCAGTGCTTTCCTTGGGGTATTCCGGTTTCCTCCCCATGCCCAAAGACATGCATATTAGGCCAGCTGGCTGTTTCAAATTGTCCCTAGGTGTAAGTGGGAATGGATGTGTGTGCTTTGACCCTGAAATGGAGTGGCAAGCTGTCCAGAGTGTATCCTGCCTTCACCCAGAGCCGGCTAAGATAGGCTTTAGCCTTTCCTTAACCCTAGTAGGATTAAGCAGTTTGGCAAATGAATAAATAAATGAATGAATTTCCATGGTTGTTCACTCCAGTTTATTTCATCTGAGATAAATCTTGAAATGAAAATCTTTTCTCTTGCAGAAGGATTTAAAAATAGTCATTCACACCTTTTATCACTCTTGGCTGGACTACTGTAACTCCCTGTACGTGGGTTTGCTTTCTCTTTCATGCCTCACTATGGTTCAAAATGCAGCAGCTACATTCCAAACTGGTACAAGTAATAATGATCAAATCTCAGCAGTACTCGCTTCTCTACACTGTTTACCAGTGTGACTCTGTATCACTTTAAAAAATGTTGTTGTCTGTTTAGAAATCTCTCCATAATCTTAATCCTAATTACATCTGCAAGCTCATCATCGCTAATCAGCACTGAGGTCATCCCATCAACAGCAACTCGCAATCCCAAGATCTCGTCTGAAGTCTAGGGGTGACACAGCATTCTTTGCAATTTTTAAAACTTGCTTAGGAGAAAGACCACTTTCTCCTAAGCTTCAGTGTGTGTTATGGTCTGAGGTGTGCTGTTAACGTGATTCTTATTTGTGTCGCATTATGGTTCTGTATTATATTTATTTTTCTATGTTTATTGTATAGCTGAAAATGTTGTAATTTATATTTATTTATTTATTTTTACTTTTGCATAGCATGAATAAACTTCAAACCATATGGAATGGTTTAGCGAGTGAAGGAATTAAAAATTTCTTCATTTCTTCACTCAATAAACCATATTTTTTAAAGTTCATTCATGCTATGGAAAAGTAAAACAAAAAAAAAAAATAATTAAAAAAAATACAATTTGTGACACCTTTAAATTTTTCTGAAAAATTGCTTTTTTTAGTGTTTGTGTTAATTAGCCATACTTTTACCTTTATATTCTTGCTGGAATGATTGTTTTGGTTCTCGTTGCCTACAATAGCCTTTGTTCAAGACATTTTCACCAAATATTTATAGAGAAGTACTTTTTTTACTTTTTTATTAGGAGCCCTTTTAGACAAAATTGGTGGTGTATAATCTTCACTGCACACTACTGTATTTGCGTGTGTATATATATATTGCATGTGGGAAAAATAAAAGGACTACAGTTTTATCCCGACAAGCCTGTTTCGTGGTTGCCCGCTCATCAGGGGATTTATTAAGAACATTCATTTACCACAGTTTTTATACAATCAATTTGTTTTAGGTTAATTTGGTTTAGGTGTTGACTATTTTGGCTTTGTTTCTGT
>JAQMYF010000023.1:7058655-7069422 GCA_030014195.1 Neosilurus mollespiculum | reverse complement strand
TCTCTCTCCCCCCCCCCCTCTATCTCTCTCTCCCTCTATCTATCTCTCTCTCTCTCTCTCTCTCTGTCTTTCTCTCTCTCTCTCTCTCTCGCACACACACACACACACACACACACACACACACACACACACACACACACAAAAATGGGCAACATGAACAGAAACAAGCCATCAATATAATAAAGCAATGTTATGTCTATGGGAAATAATATGAAGAATTAAAGTTTGGAAGATTGCATGACAAGAACAGGCAATAAAAGTAAGAATAAATATAAGGATAGTAAGGATATTTTGTCTGTCCCTCAGAATATGTATATTTGCAGCTAACTATATGACTGGTCATGTATGTAGGCTTGACAATAATTGTTAGATTTTATTTTTTTTTGTAATTTAATAAAGTGTGCACCAAATATCAAGGACAGAAAAAGACGATGGCATGCAGATAAAGAAATCACTGCACATACATTTAGACCCCACCCACCCCCACAATTCTTAAGGCTGGAGTGAACACCGCTGATGCAACACGCCCAGTAGTTCTGCAGTGTTATCGCATTTACTTTAAAATCTCCAGATATTTGTACCTAGGCATTGTGTGGTAAGGAACACAGGATTAGTGACTTCAAAGAAACAGATTCATACAGTTCACAGGCACTGGTCACTTTGAAAATGTTCAGCTGTGCAGATGCGGACATGCAGGCCTTTTATTTTTCAAGGAGAAGTGGTCAAAGGGGGGAAAGGTGTGCACATTAGTGATGGGCGATTCACGAACGAATCGTTCGAAAGAATCCATTCATAAAACTAACGCAACTTAATCGATTCACCAGCTCTTTGATAATATAACTGTCTATTATCACATAAAGTAGTTGGAAAGACTTAAGTCTCAAAGCTGGCGGAGGTGGAAGTGCTGTGTGACGCACTGTGCAGCATGCAGTCTCTACTTCTAGATCTCTGATCGAACCGCTGAATCATTGAGTGACTGAGTCGGGCCGAGTCGCTGAATCATTCGTGAACGACTCAGCAAGTAACCGCCAACTTGTTGAACGAGAGACGAGATACCCCTACCTTAAAAAGACAGAAGCCATAGTGGATCATAAACTAACAACAAGGCGAATGCAGTGATCTGCAGTCAACAATTTTTGTAACGTTTAAAATGTTAAATTGCAAGAAAACATTAATAAAATAAAAGAAAACACACAGACCACTAAGTTGTTTTAAGCAGCATTAAGTAAGAGGCACTTCATATAATTAGTATGATACCTCTTCATAAGGCAGAATAAATAGCTCAGTGAGTTAACAGTGTGCCCTGCAAACTGGTGATGTGAGTTTGAGCCTGGCAGTGGTGTTTTTTTTTTGTTTGTTTGTTTTTTCTTTTGTTTTTTTTTTGGTGAATCAAATAAATTTATATAAATTGATTTGCTACTGTCGAGCGAACCGAAAAAAAAATGGAGTAAGTTAAAAGAATCGGACTTCCCATCACTAGTGCCCATTTTTACCTTAGCAGTGTTATAAAGTTTATATTTTAAGATTTTTGTGCACTTTTGCAGTGAGTTTCGCATGATCTGTCCTCTTATTGTTGGATTTATGAGCATCACAGTTTTAATTAAACTATTCAGAGATGTTGCCATTAGCTGCAATTGTTCACAATGTAGTTTGGTCTCCCAAAAATGTGTGTGTGTGTGTGCGTGTGTGTGTGTGTGTGTGTGTGTGTGTGTGTGTAGCAAAGAGGTTTAAAGGCTGTGCTCAAAGGCCACCATTGTGACCCTCTTACCTAATGTGAATAAATGACCTGACAAAATAATTAATAAATAATTGAATGTTAAATAAAAACTTGTATCAATTCCTTTTGCAAAGGTTCCACCTAGGGCGTAATCTCTTGCTCGAATGGAACTAAATCAGCTTGCACTAGTACTGTCAAGTGCACAAATTCCACAGAGGCTGCACATTTAGTCTAGTCTGACATACACTGAGTGGCATTTGGGGTCAGGGGAAATAGGCAGGAGACAAGAGTGAACCATTCTGACTAACTCCTGATCTACAGACACTACTGGAGCAAAAGTGGATTACTTGTGCCTGGGTAGCAGATTACTTCTTTTACAGCAAAAAAAAAAAAAAAAAATTACAGGTTAGGTACAGTACATTTATGAATACAAATGAGACAGACTACACATTCTTCTTAAATGTTAATACATATTAAATTCGTTTGTTCTTTAATTCACTGAAAATGAATCTAACCATTAGGTATGCTGGTACATACAAGATTTTATTATCTTTTATTAGTATCATTCATTCATTCATTCAATTTCTGAACCGCTTTTTCCTAATTAGGGTTGCAGGGAGGCTGGCGCCCATCCCAGCTGACTCTGGGCGAGGGCGGGGTACACCCTGGACAGCGTTTGCCAGGCCATCGCAGGGCCTTATTAGTATCATGTTTTTCATTAAAGATCAAAGTCAGGGAATTACTGATAAAAGCACTTAAAGTAAATTACGATAGAATATTTGTGCAGTGTCTAAAGGCGCAGCTTCCGATAGATATCTTTATTGATAGGTGTCCAAGGCTGGTGTTATAAGAGTAGTGTGGGTCCTTTAAGGGCTGAATCTACTTTAGCCCTGAAGGAAATAAATAAATGAATCTCCACTGTGTTCCCCGAACTGAGTCTGGAGCGAAAAAGAAAAGGTTAACACTGAGATTTCATTTTTAATGTCTTTCACTACCTGTTTTTCACGTTCATGTGTATCACTGCTCTTGTTAGTTTAATTATAAATTGTAATAAGTTCATGTGCTGTGTTGCCGTTTTTTTGCTCAACAAGTTAGGTTGCCTTCCTGAGTTAGGTCTGAACGGTGGTGTATGAGCCTGTACTTTTTAGGTTTCAGTATTGTTACTATCCGAGCTACACATAACAGGCAAACAGCAACGAATAAAAAACCTCGGTATTTAAGAAAGAAACATGGCAAGAATGTCAATGTTTCACTCTTAGAAAAAGGGAAAAAAGTTTTTGTTGGTGAAGCAACAAATTCCTATGTAGTACCCTGGAACAAAGGCTCTCCCTTTGAAAAAAATGATAAGCACAGAAGATACATAACAATTTCACATGTATGTAATGACATTATGTCTCTTTTTGTCATTCATCATTTCCCAGTGACTTCTAGTGTCACATTATTAAGGAAGCCAAAGTAACAACAGTGGAGAAAATCCTGCGAACATTCTACTTCAATTTCTAGGATTAAATGCAGCTACATAATGTGATCACACAGAGTTATTGTAATCTTGGCTTAGCTAATAAGCAATTTATGAGATTGTCAAACTAAAATACCTCAGTTCTGCTGCACTGGTCTCTTCAGAGAGAAACAAGAGCCTTCCGAAACCACAAACCTATGCCAAGCCCAGCAATTCCCCATATCAAACAAAATGTCAAAAATCATCATCACATTGTTAAAGAATCCTTTTAAAAAATCCTGAATCCACAATTATATCTGGATTATCTACAAAATCTAATAAAGTCTTCCTTGTCCTTAGAACCTCCTCTTGAAGCAATATCAAGGTATTCCACTTTTAATGTTTTGCAAATAACAAAGTACGCTGCGCCCTCTGCTGGGCCTGCTGTAATACCGCACTTCCAAAAAATCATCCTATCTCACAGTGTTAAAATATCCTTTCAAAAATAATCCTGAATCCAGAATTTGGTCCAGATCACCACTAAAATCTGATAGAGCCTCAAGAAGTCCAATTCCTATCTCTGGTGGATATTTTGTGATATTTCAAATGCACACATAACATTTGCATAATCCTGCTAACAAACACACAACCCAAGGATAAAAGCTTCCTTGGTGGCAGTAATGAATAAAAAACTAAATTCTCCCAGCACCATTATCAATAGGTACACCAGTGGCATTGTGGATAATGCAGAACACTGTTGACCAAAATAAAAAAAAAGAGACACTAAAACCTCACAAAAAAATTACAAAATTTAGATTTTTAAAAAAAAAAAGAAGTTATCAAAAAGAAGTCTTCATTTAAGTGGTTTATTTGAAGTGGACTTGAGCCACTAGTGATTCCATAGATAAAGAATCCATGCTCGTGCAGACAGTGCTGTAATACTAGCATTCAAGAACTGTACCTGGAATGATTCATGGTCAGATCAGTTTTAAACCAAGAAAAGGTCTGGACTGAGGGACAAAATAAAATGCTACTGCCTGTCACATTTCATTTACTCTTAACTTATTTTCACTCTTTTAAACATTGGGGTGAAGCTTCTCAGAGGTAAGCCCCCTATCCCATACCTCGAAGGAAAAACAGTTCAGCACCACGGTCAGCGACTGAAGAGTTTTGTTGTTTATAACCACTCCAGACAACAAGAAAAGCGATTCAGAATGTACAACATGACAACCCTTGAACTGGATGGACTGCAACAGCAAAATACAATACTGAGTTAAATTCCTGTCAGTTAGCACAGATTTACTGATAGTGGACAGTCCTCTATACCATATTACAAGGGTAAAATCTGGGGTTGGTAATCTGGAAAGCTAGCAACATTTTAAAAGTAGCATTTCTGAAGGGCTCCGGCTAAACCCACTTCTGTCCTTGGCGACCCTTCCAAAGCTACACCCACTAACACACACACTTTGCAGGTCCATGCATGGCAGAATAACGTGCAAGGAGACATGGGAGCATTCAGTTTCCTAGCAGACAGCAAGGCAGTGATTGTCCAGCACTTTTTAATAGGATTGCAGTGGCCACGGGTGATTGATTGATTGACTGATTGATTGATTGATTGATTGATTAATTGATTTAGGGAGGTGTTACTGTTGCAGATCTCATAAGTTACTGAGTGCTGTCAGAGTATAAAGACCATTTGAACCAATTTAACAGCTTGTGTATAGAGCCAAAAATGCACCAATTCAAGGGCCTTATTGCAAAGCACACTTATCATTGTTTGAAAGATCAGCATCTGTTTGGTGGTACCAGGATTCAATCTCACAAGCTATCCAATCAGTAGTCCAGATCCCTAACCTCTGAGCTGCCCTGCCACCATAACACATGCAAGGGTTTTCAAAAGAAAGCAAGACTCAGATATGCATTGGCATGCCTTGTTGGAAAATGGGTTTTATATCAGGCCTACCTAAATAACAACCATGACGGAAAAAAGGATTGCACACTATTGCTATATGCAGTGTGTTAATATTGCGCACACACCTGTAGATCTGCCTGTGGAAGACCCACTGAATACATGTAAAGCCATACTAAAGCATAAGCATGCTACATGGTGTCCCAACATTCACAAAGCCACTTTAGACCTACTGTGGTTTTGGTTAAGCCATGTAATTGGGTGTAGACTCCTAAAGTATGTGGGTAGGATTTTGTGCACATATTTCCATGGACACCGTGACTTTTGTTTTTCTAAATTTTCCACCTTTTTAAGCACTGCTCCTGCAGTTGAGGTTCATGCCTCATCAGGTCCAGTTGTGAAGCCGTGCCCTCAGTTTAAAGCAGCTAAAAGAGTGCAAGGTGCTCCATCCTTTATCATTATGCACACAGCTTCGCTCTCTTATCAGAATTGCTCATGCTTTATGCTTTAACTGCCACCATTTTCTGTCAAGCACACTTGCCAGTAAATCATCCCTCCTGTCTGGCTAGCATCACTGGTTAAATGCCATTAATTCTGAGGCTTAAGCAAATGACCAATGCCTACATGCTGAGCAAATAGATGTTTTGTCCTACAGAGCATTCAACAAATAGTATACAGACTCAAATGGAGCTTGCCACTTGATGTGCACAAACATCTGACAGTCATGTTTGTCAGTATTTCAAACAAGGACTCAGAAAGCAAATCATGTCATTCTAATTACGTTATTGCAGTTATGTAATATTAATGGATTAAAGCGATTAGAATTTTGTGATCTAATTATGTGTTTCTGTGTGATTGTATGTTTTACCAGTGCTTGTGTGGGTTTCCTCTGGTTTCTTCCCACAGTCCAAACACATGCGCATTAGGCTTATTGGCTGTTCCAAAATGCTTGTAGGTATGAATGTGGTTGTGTGTGTGTACCCTGCCTTCGCCCAGAGTAGACCGGGATGGGCTCTAATTCCTAATAAAGGATATGCGGGATAATGTACATCAAACCAGTCATTGATATGATCTCAAGGAAGTGATTGTCATTTCAGGTCAAAGTGAAATAGTCGTGAATCACTGTGAATGTGTGAATTCCTTAATAAAAAATACAATAAATTTGTACTGTTGCATACCTTAAGACCTGTTTGCAGGAAAAGAGGCAAAATAACATCTAAAATGTATCATGAGTCAGGGGTTCCAGTTTAATCATTTAAATGTTGTGTGGAGCAATGGTAACATTATAAAGAGGTGAATGCTTTACAGTCCCAACTTATTTTCTCTGCTAAGGACGTGATGTCATTCATTGGTTTGTTTGCACAAGTAACACTCTTGGATTTTGGTGGTGATTCAGATCATGATCCAGATTTTTTTTTTTTTAAGGATTCTTTACCATAGCAGGATAAAGGGAATTGGTGGAAAAATAGGTGGGAAATGACTTGCCTTGGTGGAGGTTTGCACTCTTCGGTTGTTTCTAGTTTATATCTTGTAAAAATCGAAATTGAAATGATTATTTTGAAAAAAGGTGTCGAGTGTGTGAAGTTAAACATTAACTAATGTGCTGTTGTATTTTTTTAAGTGCAATTCGTGTCCAAGATTATTTACGAATCATTGTTTTCAGTTGTAAATGAAAAGACAACATACTGTCCCAGTTTCCTGATTTGTGTTTGTAGTTATAATTATTTGTGTAATAGTTATCTGATTATGTACAGCATGTGTGCTTTTGTTATAGTTATTTAGTGTAATTATATATTAACATAATATGTAATTGTGATGTACATTTGATTATGTTAATTCCTCAAATTGCATGTGAATGTTAACTCAGTTAAACAGATGACATCGTGTAAATGCTATATAAACAATTAAACCACATGACCTCCATGCAAACACACCCAATTACGAATAAAAATATTCATTAAAAGTATGTCCTGCATGACATTCTAGTACTTCAAATATTGAACAATTTCCTCCCATCTGCTGTTGTATGGCTGTTACTGTTAAACAATATAGAACTTTTTATTACTGGACTTTTTCCCAGAACAATCAAGTCCTTCGATACATAGTGTTCTTTTTTTCTTATTTATAACTTCAACAAATATTTGGCCTCCAACACATGGGTTTAAAAACTATTGAGCACACACACACACACACACACACACACACACACACACACACACACACACACACACACACACACATTCAACCTAGCAGAACAATGGCACAAGAGCCAGATGGTATTCAAATGATTTAGTGGCTGAATAAAAAACCAAAGCGTGCAAAAATAGGAAGGAAAAGGTGGAAGAAATAAAATATTTGTAACAGACAGGTGCACTAATAACCACTGCACTCTGTTTGGCAAATTGCTCACTGTTGTTTATAGCGCTGTACCTGGGTGATGTCTGGAACAATGCCAGGCCTATTATTTCTTTTCAATATACAATTTATAGCTATATTATATATCATTTCCTTTTTTTTCTGTCAACATTAATCTAATGCCACACTGTAATATTGGATGAGAAACTTATATAAGTTGATAGATATCATTCATTCATTTTTCTGAACCGCTTAACCCTAATTAGGGTCGTGGGGAGGCTGGCACCCATCTCAGCTGACTCTGGGTAAGGCAGAGTACACCCTGGACAGCTCGCCAGGCCATCGCAGGGAGGAAACACGCTAACGGCAGTGCAGGCTACTCTTTACGAAAGTCAGCAATGGCTCATTTACATGCCTCTCACTACAGACAGTGAGAGACATGGCGAGCCTTTCATAATCCAGTTAGCTGCACTAGGGGGACAACAGTGTCGATCATATAGACTTTATAGTCCTGGCTTTTCAGCCACAAGCCCCAACCCAGATATGTCGTTTATTGTACAGTATGTGTCCTGAATGAAAATAAATTTATTTGTTCATTATCTGTTTATAGTGATTATTATTTGGTGTTGCGAGCAGGATGGAGCCAATCCCATCCGACTGGGACTCCAATTACTCCCATCTGGACAAAAGGTGAGGTAGACCCTCCATAACCACAGTGCTCGAACCCATGACCTTCATGCTGTGAGGTGAATGTGTAGAGGTCTATGCCAGCATGCCCCCTAGTATGAATTAATTAATCTTAAAATCTAACAGTACACTTTGGGAACGGTTGTGAGAAGATAGTACTAATTTCTGGCTTCATGTTATTTATACTGAAAATCAAGTCACAGATCATCAGGATGTACATCATGCACATTTGGTGGTCTGCGGGTTACAGTTTCAGTACAGGTCCTCGACACAGGCGATCTACTGCCTCTTTTAGTGTTATTAACTCCACAATATCAAGGATTTCACAGCTCGGTGCTGTATGCTGAGTCTAGTTGCTTGGAAACCAAGATATCCCCCCCCTCTCCTTGTCTCCCTCCTGACTCATCCATCTCTTCCACCACACATCTAAATGTTTTTGCTGCTGAACATGAGGTGGTCAGAGTGGTTTTGGGTCGGTGAATAGTAATTTGTTGGGTTCCAATGTGGAGTCTTGGTGAACATGTACATTATAGTCATGATATCAAATGTGACAAGATTGTATGTTGGGAACTGTTGGGAAAAGAGCCATGTAGCTATGCACATCGGAGCTTGATAGATGCTCCCTTAAGCAATTTTTCTTACCAGCTGTTAAGGCGTGGTTCATTATTTGGGGACTTTGGGGGCTTCCATACGCCTGTCTTTAAAACTCATCATGAAGCGCAGTGCGGAAGTCTGAACAAGATTAACAGCAGCGTTGCTATGGATACAAAGCAAGATCCATCTCTTTGGCCTTGGTGGTATTCCTTTACTTTTTTAAACCTCCTCCACATTTTATATGGTACACACCATGGCAAAATTCCATCTGCTGAACTCCCTTGTGACACTGTACTAGCTTCCTAACTCCTTTTCTCAAAAATAGATTCGGCACTGCTGACTGCCTTGGGGCCTTCGTGCTAATAAGAGGCGTAGTGATGTATGTTTCTACTTTATTTTTTTTTCCCTCTTCCATCAACAAAAGGTGTAAACATGGTTATTATAGATTGGTGAAGTGATGGCGATGTTCAGAATTGTCAAACACAGTAACTGTCAGGGGTTTGTCACAGCGAGCGTTCAATCGTCAGTCATGTCACAAATTTAATCTGACACTCAATGCATGCTTGGCTGCCTTCTTGTATGAGTGTTTGCGACAGTAATTAACTATTCAGGAAAAAAAAAAATAAAAGGTCTGTTTAAGAGGAACCCTAGGAGACTAGTGCAACCCAATGTATACAGCAAGCAAATTACTGTCAAACAGGAAGTGATTGAGGAAGGGGAATTAGGTGGTAAGGAAATGAACCAGGGATGTTAATGAATGCTTACATGTATGTGCCCTGAGGTAAGAGACAGAAACAGTAAAAGTTTTCTACCTTAATTTATGTTCATGTCAGAATTTTGAGAGAACAAAACAGTTTATTTTTTATTCTTTTTTTATTTGGAAAGGAAGGAAGTCATTTTCGCATGAAGGCAACTTGAAATTAGCTTGTCATCGACTTGGATCCATGCATATAAAATGTGCAACCCGAAACCCTTCATCAGAAATGTGGCTAGCCTGCAAACAACTTGTCACATTTGCAAACCCAAACAAATAACAGGAGACTGAACTGGAAAAGGTTTATTCACTTTAAAAAGTACAATCATAACCAAAACAATATCTGGGTAGGACATGCTATGGGTAGGATAACTCTTGATTGCTTTAATTAGTCATGAAGCAACAGAACAATCTTATAAAAGGAATTTATCATGAAAGCTCAAGAACTCAAACTTTTGTTGAGGCTGTTTTGTAAAGCGACTAGCTGATCCCTAACTGAAGGATAATGCTTCACTGATATGCTAAATAAAATAAGCAAAGCATGCCTGGATTTTTCTCTTATGCATTATGCTTGATGTTTAACACAGTGCAACTGAGGCATAGCATGAATTCAGCTTTACTAAAGACTTTTATGAGATGAGACTATACTCCAAGTGTCACACATAC
This sequence comes from Neosilurus mollespiculum, assembly GCA_030014195.1. Classification (NCBI taxonomy): domain Eukaryota; kingdom Metazoa; phylum Chordata; class Actinopteri; order Siluriformes; family Plotosidae; genus Neosilurus; species Neosilurus mollespiculum. Next base: position 7,059,302 of record JAQMYF010000023.1, on the reverse strand, counting down.
AAGTCCTGAGAGCGTTTAAAAGGGTAAATACTTGGAAACCTGCTGGACCCGATGGAGTGGCACCAGGAGTTCTGAAGGCCTGTGCTGAGCAACTGCAGGGGTGTACGCAGACATCTTTAATACTGCTCTCAAGCAGGAAACTGTAACGCACACTTTTAAATCATCTAGCATAGTTCCTGTCCTGAAACGAGTTCATGTATACACCATGAATGATTACAGACCAGTGGCTCTTACATCCGTAGCGATAAAGTGTCTGGAGAAGCTGATTCTCCATTCCATCAACTCTGCAGTCCTGGACACTGTAGATCCTCTACAATTTGCCTACCGCCCAAATAGATCAGTGGACAACATGATCGCTCTAACCCTCCACTCAGTGTTACAACACCTGGACACTAACAACTCATATGCACGAGTACTCTTTTTGGATTACAGCTCTGCCTTCAACACTGTAGGGACAATGAAACTGGTTGGAAAGCTGACAGTTCTGGGGGTACCAAAACCTACCCGGAACCGCAACCTGGACTTCATCATTGACAGAACACAGGTGGTGAGGATGGGAAACACGGTTATTGCAGAGATCAAAATCAGCACTGGAACACCACAGGGCTGCTGTCTCAGCCCCAAACTCTTCTCACTTTACACTCATG
>JAQMYF010000023.1:7017648-7028365 GCA_030014195.1 Neosilurus mollespiculum | reverse complement strand
TTTAATTTTTTTATCCCCCCCCCCCCCCCCCCCCCTGTCTGGTCCACTCCTGTACCTCCTGTAATTCGTTCCTCACTAAGTGGTGACTTGTCTTGGCCTGCTTGCTTTCAGAGCTGTGTAATTTGAGAAACTTGAGACCTAAACAAGATTAAATCTGGAGCTTTTCTTGTATCCTCTCGTGTCTGGAAGACCCGTGTTTCAGCCCGTGCTTCCCGTCGCAGGTTGGCGATCATCTCGAGATCCTCCGCTTGCACAAATGACTGCATTAATGTAATATATTTGCGCAGCCATAGCAGGGGAAGGTAAATTATTAACCAGTCTGCATTGGGATCCTTTTCATCCCATCGCCCAGTCTGACCCCGAGGTTGTTTAGCGGTTCAGACGGGATACATTTACAGCAATGCTAATGTGCACTGCATTACTAATAGCTCGCTCACAGTGGTGTATCAGATGTGTGTGGTGTAGCGAACAACACTACATTTTCTACAGTACACTGTGTGTATGGTCAAACACCTGCAGAGTCATAGTGCTGCATAGATAAATAAAAAATAATAATAGCAACCAGTGCAATACTTTCATCTCTACAAATAGGAACCCACTGTACAGGTTTACACTCCATTTTCATTTTGACATTTAAATAACAATAAGCTGAAGTCCCTCTCTGTTTGTAATTACAATAAGGTCACACCACTGTACCTGATGCAGTATTTCAGTGTTAGCCGGTCCCCTGATCACCGAGTTCAGCAAGTAACGTCAACTCAAAATGGCTGCTCGGAGCACAGCATTGTGAGTTTAAGATCTCTTGCTTCAAAAGGTCCTCCAGGTGATTTAATTCAAAACTTTTAACATCATTGCAGTGTGAATCTGGACTGTAGCCTTGATGTCGTGAGCAGAAAGGTAGAAAGGTCAGCAGCAATATTGTGGAGGAAGGGGATAAAAGACATTTAGGATATTCTGCACATGAATGATGCAATCTGATTGGTCCTCCATCTGTGGAGTTAATAGACATTATCCAGAGTGGATAAATCTCATAGTTTGTCACAGGCACTTGGAGAAAGCGTCATCATTGTCTTGCTTCAAAATTACAATTTTGATTATAATAATTTATTATATTTATATGTATTATAATAAAATTAAGGAATTAATAATTTTATTTAGGTTTTCTTGTTTTCCTATGTAGTATATACTAAAACTTTGAGGACGTTTAAATACTTGGCACTATGTAGCGTGCTTTTATGTTTCCAGGTACTGTATATGAGAAATCGGCGTAAGTATAAAACCATGAATCTCATTTAAGTGAGCTTGAACGTCTTCATAGGGAAGTTTCAAGTTAGTTGTTGCCTCTAGAACTGCAGTACGTTGCCTTGCTGTGCTCTGACGTACGCTTGTGCGAGTGGAGTTCGACTGCCAATGTCATGCTTAAACATAGAAATATAAACCAGAAAAACCTGGCTGTAGTTTGGTTTGCTTCTCTTATGGTTCTGTGTAGTATATACTAAAGCACGTATTCACCTTAGGATTGGCGGATATTGATGAATATTCCACACAACATTCCTTCGCCGAATAATTCTTAATTTATGTATAGCAGCTTTCACACAAAGAGCAGTTAGGATTTTGTTAAAATGGTGTTTTATATCTATATAAACGTAACAACCCAGTGGTTGCTGATATTGTTTTATGTTTGACCTGCTGATACCACATTAGGCTGATTCTGGTTTTCTTGTTTTAATAATACTTACAGTTTACAAACGTCTTTTTTTTATTTTATTTTTTTTAATATTACCTGTGTAATTTAATAATATAAACATTTATAATACCTGTAATTCTTTAATACACTCGGTTTCATGCAGTCAAACTCAAATAACATTTGTAAAATCATGTCCTTAAAATTTTTTTTTTACAGAGTTAGGCCGACACCTTACATTTTTCTGAGCAGTTGAGGGATAAGGACCTTCCTCAAGGACCCAAGAGTAGCATCTTGGTGGTACTGTGACTTGAACCCCTTCCCATCATCACTGAGCCACCAGTGCCTCAAATAATAACAGTGACCAGTAACTCATCAGAATCAAGACAACAAGGTTACAGGACTTTATTTAACCTCTTTCAAATGAAAATATAGAATCTAATTTACTTTTTGGAATAAAAAATTAAAACTAAATGCATGAGTTTAAAGTTTCCTGTTCACTTCCCAGGCATATTAAATAAAGGTGAAATGGGGTGTTATCTCTTGGAAATAAAACGAACCATTATATCCTTTTGAAACCATTTGCTTTCTCCTGTACAGCGTGTGAATGACCCCTGCACCGGGCGTTATATTAGTAAGCATCGGGAACACTTGATCTCGGTCTTTTCCACCGTCTATGAATCGGTGTTGCACTGCCAAGTTACCACATATACACTAAATCGTTTCTCGGTTTACGTGGTCTTATTATAAACAAATGCAGAACCAAAACAAGACATAAAACAGGTGAATAGGTGAATCTAAGCCCATGAAAGTCAGGTGGTTTTGCAGGGAAACGTTTGTATTCAGCCAAAATGAACTGATGTTAGATAAAACACGTGGCATATTCACTAGTGAATGAGCAGCTTTAATAGACCGTGGCTCTTCGTTTAGTACCACATCTGACTTTTCTAATTCAAACAAATGAAGCACAGTTAAGCATCACTTACTGTGTTTGTGTGTGTGTCAGGGTTGAGAATTTTCCAGGTATTCATGGATTTCTGACTTTTTCCCCTGACCAGTAATGTAATTTCTGTAGATTGCCTGAGTATGATGAGAAAATCAGGGGATGGGGGGTGTTAATATACGGTACAAAGGTTTATCTCCATCTGGACTCCTATATGTATGTATGTACGGTAATACAGCCTCATAATAAAGGTAGCATTAGTTTTATTACACTTGCTAAGAGTTCCCGATTAAACCCTGGACTTGATTCTCAATGCTCCTTGGGTACGAGTTGTTTCTGGCCTTGCTATAGCATCGACAGTAGGCAACAGAGACCTGATCATGGCCGACGTGCTGTGGACATAAACACAGAAAAAACTTTTAAAAGGCACTGTCAGGATGGCTGGGGTGTTCACTCGGAAAGAAGGCGAGGCAGGGGGTGTGGAAAACTAAATATATAATACTATCTGGTAAATATCCCCTGGGCTTTTAGGAATTTTAAAACCATGGCTGGTAACTGGGGCACAGCAACATTTAAAATGTTATTTTTTTTTTTTACTCATAACTAATGTTTCATCCAGTAGATCTTTTGTAAATGTTATCCTACAGTTCAGTGCGTGGGCGTACCGTTCATGTACTTTGATCAGGAATGAAATGTGAAACTGTACTATCGTTTTAGCCTATTTGTTCATTGTTCATGAAACATGGATGCTAATGAACTTGACATACATTTGTCCTTGATGGTTGGGTATTTAAAGTAATATGAAGTAGGATACTTAGGCATTTTTAAGTTCACTTAGACTTTAAATGGACACAACAATTTTTTTTTTTCTGGCTTTGAGAGGGTCATGAACCAAATCCCCTGGCCTATTTACAGTCATCAGAGTTTTTACCGAATTCCCATTCTCATCCCGTGTGTGTGCATATAACTTGAATTAGTGTACTTATAATAAACCGTATCCCTCCTGGAATACCATTATTTAACGTTATGTTTGATATAAAAACATGGAACACTATTACCCCTTTAACCCGACGGTACGATCCTCGTCCATCATCACACATGACTGGTTATACAACACGCACATCAACACAACATCCGATTAGGACACGGAGGCTGAGCAGTGTGTGAAAAGATCATCTTATTATTCTAGCTTGTTTTAATTAACAAAAAAAAAACAACAAAAAAAAAAAAAAAAAACAAAGACAAAAAGGGAGTCCATCCTTCACCTCCGACATGTCACTGGGACAGAGTTCGGGGAAGTGACAAAATCGGCTTGTGAAAACTGCCTATGTTGAGGCTGATGGGTGCTCTTTGAGTAAAAGGTTATATCTTAGTATTTAATCCAGAAAAATAGAGAGTAGAACATTAAATGCATGTGTATTATTGATTAATAAATATATAATTACTATTACTGATGTGTGTTAAACAATATGTCTGAAATAAAGGCATAAATACACTCTATTAAATATTTAATAATAGAGAAATAATTCAGCAAGGACAAACAGGAGAGTAATATCAGTGTATAAAAAGGGACCATATTCTGCTTTTCTTTTCCTTTTTGCATCAATATTAATGATCTGATATCCTGTTGATCAACGCAGAAGTCTAATAATAACCAGAGCACCAAAAAAAAAAAAAAAATCACTGACGTGTCTCTGCACTTGTCCAGTGATCAGACTGTGTTAATGTCTGCTACGTTCCATCCCAACAGCTGCTCCTAACTTCCCAATTCGTCCCATAGATGGTGTTTGATGTGTAATTTTCGGGAGCAGGCGTCTGAAAGTTGTCAAGTTGAAATCACGTGAGATGTCTCATTAGTCCTTAAATATCAAGCCGTTAAAGGAAGCGTGTTTTTCCAGCCCTTGAAGCGCGTCTGCCGTTTTTCACAAAAGTCAGCTCTGAACTTCAGCCCCTGCTTAAATTATTGAATTTACATTCGATTTAATTTATTGCGTCCCTCTACAAGCAATTAAAAGTTTCAACGTTTGTGTTTCCTCACTTGATTGTGTTGCACTAAAGCCCCTCCAGATTTCCAGCGGGGGTGTAATTAGTTATGTTGCGCCGGGTGTCAGTACCAGGCTTGGTCTGTCTCGCTCAGCTTCCACTCCTGACGGCGAGTCAATCACGGGCCTAATTAAAGCTTTTTAATTATTATTCGTTCTTGAGAGAGCTTAATTTGAACCCTCCCCGTTAAATTTTACGAGCTGCTGGAAACCTGAGACTTTTCTCTTTTTATTTTATGATGCCGATGCTGCAGGCTCAGCGAACAGAGAGACAGACAGGTACACAAAAAGTTGGCAGTCAAGGTACGCCAGCAGACGGAGCGCTGAAAACGTAGACACACACACACACACACTCACAAAAGGCTTTTTTTTTTTTTTTTTTTTTTTTACCCTGGCCTTATTAAACACTTTCTAGAAGCATAGATAGTTTAAATCCAGAATAAGACTGGGGAATAGTTATATAAAATCATTAAATATTGCAAGGCAAATCTGCTGCATTTATTAAATTCCTTCCATCAGTTAATGAGTAGGGGTTTCATCCTGGCACTTTGGTTTCCTTCCACAGTCCAAAAACATGCATATTACACATAACTGGCTGTTCCAAATTGCCCATAGTTGTGAGTGTAAGTGTAAATAGTCGTGTGTGTGTGTGTGTGTGTGTGTGTGTGTGTGTGTGTGTGTGTGTGTGTGTGTGTGTGTGTTGGCCCTGTGATGGTCTGGTGAGCTGTTAGGCTCCAGCCTCATTGTGACCCAAATAGGATTAAGCGGTTCGGCAAATGAGTGAGATTGAGGGAGAGTTAATATGCATTGAGCAAACACAGACATGGATACAAAGAAAATCAAAGCCCTGATTTACTTACATCATAAGTAATAAGCACAAATTTACACATGCAATGGGATTTTTAAGATTTCACCTGCAAGAAATGTAAAAATGCTCACTCCTGGAATTGTTTTTGATCCTGTTGGACCTCAGTCCTTGACGCATACCACATCTGTGATCTTGTGTGAGAAGATGTAATTTCAGTTCCACCTCTACACAGAATAATTTATAAATTTTTAAACAAAATGTAAGAAGTGGTCTTTTATAATTGATATTTCTTTCATGAATTATTAATTTTGTCAATTTTTCACTTTCTTAGGATGCTGTAGCGTTCTTTAAGCCCTAGACAGAGATGGATGATAGATAGGATCAATGCCCAATTCCAGTTAGCAAACTCCAACTACTTATTTCGTTTTTGATTTTGAGGTTAAGTACTCCTTTAAAAATATCGCTTTTGCTCTTCTAGGCCAGCTTATGCCCGTTAGCACACTGTGTTATCCTCGCAACAGCAGCATGTGCCATTCCTCTTGTCGTGCATTCGATCCCTTGATGTGTGGAAATTGGCCCTCGCACTGACAGGGTCTCTGGGCAGGTCTACAAAGCAGACGTGTTGATGGCAATGCCAGCTGTTGAGCAGCATGTCACTTCCTCTTCCAATCGTGAAATCAATCTCGCTGACCTCGAGAGAGTCTGCTAGTAATCACAGGGCAGAGATAAATGCATTGTAATGCGGTGTTAGCAATGCAATAGAACACAAGGTTCTGCAGTCTTTTTAGGTTTCAGAAAAAAATGTGCCGCAGTGGAGACATGGGTGGGAAAAGAATTTTGATGCCACAACTTGCATCTTTCATATGAAAGTATGATAATGAGGCATAGTAGAAATGTTTTAGAGCCTTACACACACACACACACACACACACACACACACACATATATATATTTTTTTTTTCTTTTTTTTTTAAATTTATTTTATTTTATTATTATTTTTTTTTTTCTTCTACCATTTATTGTAAGCAGCACACCGAAAATAAATCTCAGGAAGCAATTTAAGTATCTACTTGTTATCTTTTTTTGCTACTGCAAATAAAAATTATACTTTGCAGTTATCTCAGCACTTTATCTTACCACTCTGTCTTCATGGATTTAGATCCGGAAATCCCCGTAAATATATAAATGCTGGCTTTATTTAACTCATTTTGCTGATCAGGAGATTTCTGGGAAAGGTAAAAGTGATGTAGTGTTTGAATTTATTTTTTTATTTTGGCAGTTGTTTTCCAATGTTTCTAAGGTCAGAGAACCACAGATTCAACCATAATAGACCTTAGATACATATGAGTATATGCTTGTACAGGATATACATTTGTTGACTGATTGTGCTTACTTTAAAGCTTACACAGATGTGCATGCAGATACAGGTGTGCCAGGCTCAAAAAAATTACAACAAAAAATGAGATGCATTGTGACTCGGACCTGCCTGGAAAAAGAGTTTAGACAAAATTGTCCAAATACCGTATTTTAGAATATGTGGCCCGCTTCAGCATAATATGGATTAAGTTGGAGGGTAGTGTTTTGAATAAGAGCCAAAGTGAGTTGAAAATGGTGTACCGGATGAAAACGCGATATCGGCAAAAATACATGCTCCAAAGCACAATCTTCGAAATGACCAAGTTCAAATATCCATAAACACAATCTATCCATGCTAAAATACTTGTTTAGGAAAGAGTTCCATGTCCAATTTGTTGTAAAGCAATGGAAAAATCAAACCGCTTTTGTGATTGCTCAGGGTATTTCCTTAGTATCCATATTTGGTAGCAGAATTCTCTACGTACTTACACGTAATTACGTAAAAATTCACCAAATCATATAACGGTAAACCAATGAGAAGCTTCAAAAGAGACATGCCTCAGTGTAAATAAAACTTATCTGTTGCTAGGAAGATGCTAGTACGATGGCGCTGATTGGTCGAGAGCCAGATTCATTTAGTTGATTGATGTTAGGGAGTTTCAGATGCGGACATTCAGAAACTGGTTCTGTAACTGTAATTGCTATTTTCTCAAACGTTTGTTTCTCAAAGTAAGTTTCTGATTAGCGACATACAAATGATGTCTCAGTCCATTTTAACGCTATAATCACGTATTATACCTCATTTTGAATCAGATTCAATTATCTTTGCAAATATATGAATGTCTCAGTATGTCAAAATTCTACTTAATTCATACTATGCTGAATGGGGTCACAAATATTCTACGTGAACATGTCTGATTGGTGTGCTTGAGATAATTAACAATGATTTTAGGAAGATGAGGTGTATGTTGGGAACATAAGCAAAAGAACACAATAAACAAGAATTTTGTGGTTTATTTTTTGACATGATTACATATGCAGGTGAGCTAAAAGGTACACAAAAAATAGATTAAAAATAATAGTAATGCATGTCTTTAGTAATATATCAAATAAAGACTTGGCAAAAGTTACTGTGTTTGCAATTATACAGCATATCCTAAACTGTGTAGTTGATTCAGTAACCTTCAGTAAAGCAATTTAACTTGGTCAGGGTCATCGTGGATCCAGAGCCTACCCCAGGGAATACTGAGCATGAGAGGGGAATACATCATGAATGGGAAGCTGGTCTATCAAAATGAACCACACACACACACACACACACACACACACACACACACGTGCGCGCACACACACGCCCATTCATATACATATTCATGAAACAAGGTAGCTTCCAGTAGCTAATCTGGTAAAGTTTTGTGTCACCTAGAGTGGCACAAAACAAGGGATGACCATCTGTCTTCCTGCGTCGCCATCGTCGTCCATTATCATCTATTGTCAGACACTTGTAATTCTCAACTGCTCCTCAACCAGTTAAATTATTTTAACCAAACTTTTACAAAATCTTAATTATATCATACTACCGTGCACCTCAGTGGCATGGTAGCGTAGTGATTAGCACGTGTCCCATAGCAAAACATGGACTTTGTCTTTATTTTGATAATAATATTTGTAATGCTAGTGGGAATAATCACTCCACCGTACCATCCTATAAAAAAGTAATATTATTCCAAAATATTTTTGGAATGCAGTTTGTTTGTACCGGGGCAATGCTTTCAACCCAGGTGCACATTACACTGAGCTTGTAATTTTTGCATGTTTAGATTCTTTCAAGCCCTCTGAAGAGTAATCATGAGTTTCACTTAAGATTCTCACTGCGTTTCGTGCTGTCAGACTCGTCCTACGCTGAGTTTCGTGGAAGTCAGTCAGCCTGAAATAGCAGCAATGGGTTGAGCCAAACTCATTATGTAATTGAGGGCTTTATTTCAAAGATGGAGCTGCTTTGTATTCAAATATGCATTTCTAGCAGGATAAAAGCAATGGGCCTTGCACAGTTCTGATGCCTTTTTTTTTTCTTTGGATGGGGGGGACAAGAAGCAAGAAACATTCAAGGGCCTTGCATTTTCTTGCACAATTATCTGGGTTGACAGTCAGGCATGAAATAATATGAAGCATGGCGGCTCTTTACAGTATGTACCAAGTTGCTAGTTTCTCATGATGTCTTAGGTAGGGTTGAATGAAGAAGTTTGCACATTCTTTAAATATCATTTATACCAACAAGAATACCAATCACAAGTCCACATCAGTTTCCTCTGGATTTTCTGGTTTCCTCCCACCTTCCAAGAATATGCTGGTGGGTTGCCTATACTAAACAGAATAATCGTATGAATATGAGTGTTTGTGTATGCAGTTCCCTTTTCAGCAAAATTTTGGTATTGGTATTCGCCAAGGTTGGTTTGTCAGTTTGTCTGTGACCACACCCATGTATGGATTTTCACCAAACTTGGTGGGGACACAACGCTACCTGAGTCCCAAAGATGATTTGATTTTTAAATGTCACAGTCAAAGGTGAAGGTCAGAGCAAGGCTACAAACTTTTGGAGACAGACATTTCCCGTGTTAAAATATAAATTGCTTATAGTTCAGAAACAAAGTGTCATGGACCCAGAGATGCAAGAAGGGACATATAGGAGACCATAGAGACACTTATAACTGAGAAACAAGTGCCAATATACATGCCATTATGAAATGCTAATAGGAAACCTTATAAAGACATTTCCCTTTGACTCTGAATGACCTTGAAAGGTCAAAACCAAACCTTTTCATAAATCCTACAGACAAGAGAGTTTTTTCATTAAATTGGGTCATGACACATATTATAGAACATATAATAGGACAAGAACAGAGGTAATTAAACCAGTACCTGCAGAGGTACCTTACATTCTATGAGGGCCTCTACAGTTTATTTAAATTTAATAATCATTGCAATTTGTTTGAAAATGTTGGTAAAGAAGTGTTTTAATGTGTTTTAAGTGTTTGTGATAGTATCTCCTTAAATGGTAAATTTTCACATCAGTTTAAAATGTCAGAAGCAGCAGACTTGCAGCAGGTAATCCAAGGTATGTTGTCGAATTGTCCTCTCATTCCTTTGTCAATGAAGACAAGAAACCGAGCAAATTACCCACTTTGAGTGGTTAAAATGATTGTGCTCCAGCATTATTATTTATTCATTTTCCTTTTATTAAAAATAATTGCTACTTTTAGCATAACAGTGTGCCACCTGGATAACAAGAAGTAACCGGAAATCTAATCCATACTTCATGCAAGGAATCATGGGAAGAGGCAAAGGTGAATACATCATTAGAACTTAATCAGTAGTATCTTACTACTCAGTTCTACTATATACAAAGTGAGCAATATGTACCGTACCTGTGCACTTCCTGCTGGTGTCTTCTTTCTTAGAGGAGCTCATAAGCTTGCAGTTAAAGTTCTCCTCCCAGTACTCTGCAAACCACACGTTCCTCCTGTTGTTCTCCAGTGTACGGGATGTAAAGTAGGCATCAAATCCTGAAAAAAAAAACCCAACAACATAGAATCAGGTTCCATGATCAGTCCGCCATTGATTGATTGATTAGCTATAAAAATATGCATATAAATAAAGGTAAAATAGTTAAAAAAAAAAAAAAATGTTCCTCAGTACACCCTGCAACCTCTGTGCATGTTTTAGATAAATGACCTTAAGCATTAATAAAGCAGCTTTGTTTCTGCCTGTCGCAGCTCACAATAACTTAATCTATAAAACATTTTTGCGGGCGGCACGGTGGCGCAGTGGTTAGCACGTCCGCCTCACAGCAAGAAGGTCCTGGGTTCGATTCCCAGCTCGGACGT
>JAQMYF010000023.1:6990934-7014914 GCA_030014195.1 Neosilurus mollespiculum | reverse complement strand
GATAGATAGATAGATAGATAGATAGATAGATAGATAGATAGATAGATAGATAGATAGATAAATAAATAAATAAAATATATATATATAAATATTATGGTGTACAAATGTGTTCCTTAGAAGCTACTGCCTGATTAATAATCTGTTATACCCCTTACATATAATATATTATAATGTAATATACATAATAATGTACTTTATTTTCAGAGAGTGCAGTAACCATAAAAAAATAAATCCCATACACCTCCACTCTACATAATTCAACTATTCAGGTACAATTCAGTTCAGTTGTATTTGTAAAGAAATGTTTTACAATCAATATATTGTCACAAAGCAGCTTTAAATAGTAAAACAGTTTAGTTAGGATTTCCAACTTGATTTGAGAATTTATTATGACACGTTTCTCTATAAACCCTATACATCAATAATGAGCAATCCAGTGGTGACAGTTCAAGGAAAACCTTCCTCAGATGGCACAAAAAAGAAACATTGATAGGAATCAGATCGAAAACTGAAATTTCTCAGTTTCTGAGTCTATATTTCTGTCAATGTGGAACATCATCAGCAGATGAGAACTCCAGCTAGCAGTAGCACACCAGGATGGATCACAAGGTTTGGAGAGCAGAAGGATCAGGAATAGGATCACTGACTACAGGTTCATGATACCAATGAATAATTCATTTGCCGAACCGCTTTATCCCACTAGGGTCGTGAGGAGGCCTCAGCAGACTCTGGGCAAAGGCAGAGTGCACCTTGAAACTCTCTTTTCCAATGTATGGCAAAATACACACACCCATTCACACTCACACCTAGGGGGGAATTGGAACAGCCAGTTAGCCTAATGTGCATGTCTTTGAACTGTAGGAGGAAACCAGTATCCAGTTTAATCTAATTAAAGTGAACAACATTTTTACTACTGTAACAAAATAATAATTTTACATTAATATAGACAAACAGGCAGATAGACAGATTTATAGATGGATGGATAGCTGGCTGGATATAGAGATAGATAGACAGACGGACGGACGGACGGATGGACGGATGGACAGACAGACAGACAGATAGGCCACAATCATGGATCCTCAAGTTATGGGAATCTTATAGGGTTGCATTTTTCACCTGACCAACATAGATTGTCTTGTCCATTTTGTGGCTGTTTTAATGACAATACATGTCCTAAAATACAGGTCAGTTCCAATACATTATTTAAATCAGCAATTTGATTTACCAGTCATGAAAGTCATTTTGGGAATGCTGATTATGTTTGGGTGTGTATGCAAATTAATATGACCTATTAATTTAATTTGAACACACCTATTAAACACACTATTTGTATATAAGACCTGCTTAGATCCCCAGATCCTTATGCTTGCTCATTTTTTCCTGCTTCAAACACATACACTTTCAGAACTGATTGTTTAATTTCTGCATAATACATCCCCTTCCTTGGCAAGTTGCCACTGTAACGAGATAATCAATGTTATTTATGTTATCTGTCAGTGGCCATAATGTTTGAAATGCTATGGCTGATCTCTATATATTTAAATACTGCAGTGGTCTATTATTATTATTATTATTATTATTATTATTATTATTATTATTAATAATATTATTATTATTATTATCATTATTAATTAATTTATTTTTTTATAAATTATTTGTGTGTGTGTGTGTGTGTGTGTGTGTGTGTGTGTGTGTGTTTACACCTGTGCTTGGTGTCTAATTTATGTAGCATGAAGCAACTAGGAGTTCAACTCCCTCCTGGATGGGATGCTTGTCCATCCCAGGTTACTTTCCCAGTATTTTTTACAGGAACCCCTCAATGCTTCTGGGTTGACAGGGTGAACTTGTTAAGTCCTTGCCCAGGGGTCTTAGCACAGCAGGGGTCTAATAGGCATTCAAACTCACATTCAAACTTCTCATTTATGAGCACAGCACGCTAACCACTACAACACTGGCCCCACTGCTATGGTCTGTAGGTAGCAGAAAATAATAAACAATGTGTAAAAAGCATTTGACTACGTAATTAACATGAGCAAGGTGGCTAACAAATGACCCTGGCATGCTAGCCCAATAACATTTGACTAACAGAGCTAGGTTGGCGAGCCTTTTGACATTTCTTTACATATTGATGCGATGTACACTTCAGCATAGCTCACTTGGTTAGTTAAGTCAACTTTCAACATAATTGTATGTTTTCACCACACTTATTAACTGAATCTTTCTTTCCACCACTAATTCAGAGTGTCACTTTCTGTTCAAAGTCACATTTTGTGCAGTTTTTTGAAATGTTTACAGTCACTGCTGCAGCTGTTCCACCATTTGTGAAGCTCAGGAATTAGCAGATGAGTCTATATTTGCTCCAGTATAGCAGCCAAAAGTTGCCCTTGCCACTCAGCAATGACACTTGCTTATAAATATTAACACTGTATCTAAAATAGGACCCTGGCCTCATTTTATGTTAGTGGAAATGAATGTGGGAGTCATGTTTAGCCACATAGTCCTGGTTACATTAATTAAAAAAAAAAAAAATAGATGAAAAAACACTTGGAAAAGTTGCCCTTATTGCACACTTTCATATTGATAATTTAGAATCTTAATTATTATTATTAATGTTCACTGTTTACGTGTGTGTGCTCACTCTGGATATGTTAAATGCAGAGGCAATAATTTCCCTTGCAGGATTAATACAGTATAGCAAATAATGCAGTTCCATAGCTTTAAGGTGTAGTTGATGTTCTTTCCCGCCCTATAGGATGGCCCTCGAGTGAAGTGGCCTCTTGCTTGACTTAGGCTCTATCAAAGACGGAAACTCTTATAAATGAAATCGTTAGCTGTCGTAAATAAAAGCTCTAAGCTTAATAGCTCCTTGGCAAAAATTTTTTGAGTCCTCTAAAAATTTAAAGCAACAACCTGACTCAAAACTTATGCTTACATGAATCAGTAAACACTTTGGTATACAGAGCTCAGTACTGAGTCACTTCCGGATCATGGGACCTTATTTGTGTTTGTAAAAAATATGTTTGGAAATGATTGGATCCTGTTTATTAATCCCATTAGAATTGCAGCATGAATTATACATATGGTGTTAGCCAATTAAAAAGAAAGAAAGAAAGTCACGGTTTGTTATGAAACTGTTAAAATATACATTCATTCATTTATTTATTCATTTGGCAAAACATTTTAATCTACTACAGTCCTGGGGGGTTTGGACTCTTGCTGAATCTCAGCTGATTCTGGGCAAAGACAGGGTACACCTTGAAAAGCTCGGCAATCCATTGCAGGACCAACAGACATATAACAATTTACACTCTTCAGGCATATAATTCATACCTGGAGCAGATTAAACAGCCAATTAACCTAATAGCCAATTAGGCTTAGTCTTTGGACTCTAGGAGGAAATTGGAATACCTGAAATAACCCATGCGAGCACGGTGAGAACACGCAAACTTTTTTTTTTTTTTTTTGCTGTGAGGTGGACATGCTAACCACTATGCCACTGCACCACGTACTGTTAAAATATAAGACTGAAAAAACACTACATTAAAAAGACCACAAGAACAACGTGTTCCGTAAGTGAACTCATGACTGTTTTTCTGTGCAGAAGTTAATGGTCACATGATGCCTTCATTATTTGTACCAGTATGTAACAACACTCATTCTTGCCTGTCCCAGCTAATGGTGCAAAGATGCCTTATATAAATTGTTAGATACAGAAACAAAAACCTGAACAGCCACAGAAAACAGTAATGGATCATTATTTGGAGTGAGGACACTCATTTTTTTAGAATATACTAGACTCATGTACAGTTTGTGCGCTTTTACAAGGTAATGAGCTGTAAGTTTGATTGAGCATGTTTTAGAACCAGCTACGGTTCTCCTGAAGATTTTGACCATCACACTTGCAAACTCAGCAGCCTTCATTATGTTTTTTTTTTTTATCTAAAAAGTGGACTTTTAGGTGATATGCTACTTTCTTTATTAACATAAAAAAATCTGTAACATTTAATTTTGTGCTGGAAAACTAACGTTTGATAATCTAAAATGTTTTTGTACTGACTCGAATAGGCTGCCTAAGACTTTTGCACAGAACTGCATTTGTGCATGGAGAACAGTTAAGTTACCCAGCTCGTTGCAAGCAATAAACACTAGCGGTTGGTGACAATAATACGTGAGGCAACACGTGCACTTCAAAATAGCAAACATTATAATGTGTAATTCATGATCAGAAAATTAATTTATTTTTACACTTGAATATAATCAATATAATATAAACACTCCACACCCCCGGAAATAATTCCCCATGATGAGGAAGTGACTTCACACTCCACGGACTCCAATATTAAATCTTACTATAATCTTACAGCTACAGAAGCCTTAGTGACACGGATTGATCCTGTCAATCCCGTTTGCTTTGTTAATTCAACCAGTCTTTTAGGGTTTACTGCACTTATGAATCCCGGGATAGAAATAAAATCTCAACAGCCAGTTAAATCATAGGTCAAACAATGTTGACCTACCACTAATATAACCACTTCCTAGCTATGGAATTTTTTGTTGTTTTTTTCTTGGTGAAATGCTAGTGAATACGAGCTGATTTCATCCATTTGTGAGCATCTTTTATGCGTGGCGTGCATTTTTCCTTTTTTTTTTTGCTATTATTCAAAACACTGGCAAGAGCAAAGCAATCAGTACTTCTGTGTGCTTTGTGGCATGTGTAAGGTGAGTGACTAAAAGGTGTTTGTGTGTTAGTTATCTGTATTTTATGCATTTAATTCTTGACTGTGTTGCAAAAAAGACACAATTTTGCTTGCTTTATTGTGATGTCTTTCTTTCTTTCTTTTGTCAAGAAGGTTGTGTTATGTCTTTTATCCTGTTTAAGTAGAATATTAACATACAGTAGGCGTGCTGATGGTTTTGGTGTGCTTTTCTGAATTTTTCAAGTTAGAATAAAGCAAATCTCAGAACTTGAGGCTTTATCCCCCAGTTTTCTTTCAAACCGTATGCTGGTTCACAAATACGGACAATGCTGTTTAGGCATCGTTTTATTCAAAATGATTGATTAGTTTTAGAATTCATAAGCAATTTTACACAAGTTTTAAATACAGTGTTAAATTTCCATTGGACTCAAAAAAATCAGGCTTCTATGAGAAGGTCACATTTTTCTACTGGAGAGGGCAAAATTTCAGAATCCTAATGTCAAAATTCAGACTTCTAAGTACACACATATCTCCTACCCTAGCCTAACTACTTTTTAGCATTATTAACATACATATGCATTATTTTTTTTTTTATTGAAAGCCCATACAGCAGATAGTTCTGGGTTCATTTGTGCTCTAGGCTAATGATCCTCAATTATTGTAATGCCTATATGACAAGTGTATTGTAAGCCAAAAGTGGTTCAGAGTTCCCAAAGCATTTGGAAAGTGGACTGAAAATAACCCATTTATCAATTTCTCAAATTGTGGCCTGGATGTGGAAGTTCTATTCCATACCATGCCTGAGGTATTGTCTGATTAAAGCTGTTTTGGCAGCCAGATCTGGATATGTTCAGCAAAAGCATTCCTTGTTGGTTTGTGGTCTGGTTACGGCCCAGTGTAGAAAATGTAGCTATTAATATGGCTCCTTAATAGGGTTATGGATATGGTTCTTTGGGATGTGGAGAGGTGCGGGGGGTGAGGGCAGGTTGATAAGATCCATGCTTAATGTTAACCACAAGTGAGGGCATGGTGTGAGCGAAGTAAGAGCAAGGCATAAAGCTGACAATTTCCTCTGTCTACTTACTGTCAGTTAGTTTTTTTTAATTAAATAGAAAATGCATGTAATATTTAGTTGCAAAGTTAGTTTTAAAGTAGTCACTTTATGCCTGTTTATCTCAATGTAAGCAATATTAAATAAAAAGCTAACCCATCTAGCATGTGTACTATTAGTGCCCACTGACTTACTAGGTACCACATATCTAACAGTGCCCACATTGAACCAGTTAGCTCATTACACATAAATAGCTTACTGGACTTAGGGTCTCATTTGTGTGCTTTTGTGTGAAAATTGTATGTTCTTCCTGTGCGTGAGTGGGTTTCCTCCCGGTACTCTGGTTTCCTCACACAGACCAAGGAAATTCACATTAGGTTAATTTGCTCCTACAGATTGCCACTAGGTGTGAGTGTGAGAGTGAATGGTCGTATAGGTGTTGGCCCTGCGATGGACTGGCAAGTTGTTCAGGGTGTACCCCGCCTTCTTGGGGCAACTCGGCAGGGATCTCCAAATCCGCAGTAGGATTTAGTGGTTTGACAAATAAATGAATAAATGAATGACATAGTGATGTACCCACATGATGTACCATTTTGAGCAATTTTTAATAAAAGTGGCAATTTTGTTAATATTATCACCAGCATTGGTGTGTTGCATCACAGTACAGTAATATCGAGTTTAAAGCTAAAAATTAATAGTAAAAAAAAAATAAAACAATTAAATGGGAGAGGGAAACACAACACAACCTCAAACAAAACCTGTGCAGTTGTTTTAATTTTAATTTCATTTAAACTACACCACATGGATGACACTGTGTGGAACTATAATGTAAACCTGCCCATAACAATCACAATTTAAAGCTGTATAAGTTGCGATGGCAGTTGACACTTTTACAACACAACAAAATCCACAAAAGTGCATCATCAACATTATCTGACAAAGTCTGGATACTTCAGACACAGTGACTAAGCTTTCAGAGGCGCTGCAGATTTTAAATAAATAGCAACAAAATGTGTATTGCCATGACGTGATAACCTGAAATCAGCCTTACAGCTTTAAGGAAAAAAAGCAAAAGCACTGATAAATGCATAGATATCGCTCTGGATCTTCATCTCCTTTGACGCACTCATGGCTAATTCTTGCAAAGTGAGCTCATAACAGATGGAAACAGGAACATCTCACTTTTAAGACTGATCATGCTGTGTCATCATAGCAGTGCTGATTAGGAGACACATGCTGAATAATAACAGCGGATGAGCTGCTTGTCCAATTTCACAGAGGAATACTTTAAAAATAAATTAGACATTTATTTCATGAGGGCATTTAAACTAGAGATGGTCATTTCAAACATAAAAATAAGAAGGACATTAATATATGTTGATTAAGGTTGCTCTGATAACGAGGGAGAAGGATATTAAGGAGAAATACCAATGTGATCATTTATTGCTGCCACTAAAACACTTATATTCGATTCCTAACTTAAAAATTATGTATTGCACAGAACTCTACCTCTTTCTTTATCCTATAACCAGAGTCAAATGTAAACTCTGATATAATTTAAAATAACATGGAGGGGCCGCGATGCCGCAGTTTAGAGAAAACTTGGATAAAGTATGTAGTACTCATACCATGGAATCAACATTTATCAGGAATCTTAGTTTAAACTACCTGCTGACAGTAACAACAGAGCAATTCAGCCTTAACTTCATCTCTGTCTTACTCAGCTTCTTCAATTTTCATGCTAATACTGTCAACACCCTAACTTACTGATTGCTGTCATAGTCTTATCATAATTTATCACAATTATGTCATATACTGGAAAATACCAATCAAAACTTTGGACACACCTACTCATTCTAATTGCATTGGCATGTCTAAAGTTTTGCCTGGTGGCCACTACTCATATAAATCCGTCAAATGGGGATGTCTCCGTCCTGGAGCGATGGTGGAGGAGTCCAGCTCTACAAGACCCTTCAGCCCATTTGGAGGTTGGAAGATTGGACATTTCTGCCAGATGTTCTCTACGATCTGAGACAACCCATAAAGGCCGGTATCGTCGTCACAGGCCCTGTTCGATCTTAGGCAGGTATCCAGACCTAGCTTGTAGCCATTAGGCTTTGCAAAAAAGGTCCTGATGAAGGTGTGCAGGTTGGTATATGAGGGTCTCCACTGTTCTTACCATCTGTCCTTGACCTGTCAAATTCCTGTCAAATTTCCCCCTGTACTGTAATGGCCCTGAGTACTGGTACATGAAGTGCAATTGTTTATTTATTTATTTATTTACTTTTGCCTACTACAATTACACTTTGATAATGGTGTATGACAAAGAATGCTAATGTTTTTAGCAGCCAACAGCATGTAGTTATTTCTGAAAATTGCTGTTGTTATGCACAAATTGTGCAACAATATTTGTGCAATCCAGAGCTCTCGCTGTCAAAAAGCCATCAGTGAAAACACATAATAAGCACCAAAACAAACAGATCTCGCTGGAGGTCACTGAGGAATACAAAGTCCCTGCAGCTACTGTTCTTTCATGTCCAGATTAAAACTTCTGACTGAAATGCTACATTATAAGTCTGAAAAGAAACACCTTTCTGCTCAATAAAAACCAGTTATTAACTTGGACACAAAAGTCAAAACCCTGATGGTGCACCAATAATTTGCCAGATGCAGTAGTTGGGACGTTGTTCTTAAATGGAGTTCTGCCTTATGGGTTTCACTTTCCCATCCTTTTTTGAGAATAAAACATTTACATTCCTCTTGAGGCTCTATCCTTATATCTGTTCTTTGCCTCTGAAGCAAAGAAGTCTGGAGTCAGATGTTTAGCCTTCAGGACTGGAGTGTTAATGCAGCCCCTTTTAACTAAATAAAGGGTTTCAAATTGTAAGCAAATTCTTCCAAGGCTGGCTGAAAAGAGATTATAATTTGGCATGAAATATGTTGAACAATGCTGTGTAAGGGGATTGTTTTTTTTTTTTTTCTTTGTTTTTTTTTTGTTTTTTTGTTTTTTACGGCCAAAAAATTGTATCAAAATTTAAGTAAAAATTTCCATACATTGAATGGCACACACCATTGGACTGCAAAAAGTTGCATGTGATACACGTGTATGCAACGGTAAACACAGAAGAAATTTGCATACGAATTAACAGTAAGATATACCATTTGTTTCTTATTAAGAGGTGCACATGTGTCTGATGTAAACATAAGCTCATATCATGTGCAGACATGGCTATTTTTATTTTATTCATTAGTTCACTTGTTTATGTCTGACTTGTAAATTTAATACCTGTATACTGTTATTTTTGTCATTATCTTTCTTTTTATAAAGTGACAAATTCATGTACTGTTCTCATAATTTCACACTCTCATGAAAGTGAAATGGACTGCAAATGATGGCCTTTTCAAACAGGCTGATGCAGATTAAAAATGTAAATAAAAACACCTCTAATGATTTATATATGATTTATGGAAGGCTTGCCTTTTATTTCACTTTAACGCTTGAAATACATCTAAAATTGTTGCATAAAACAGCCTAATTATTGCTTAGCCATTTTCGAAAAAAAGGTTTGCATCGATTGACAT
Source organism: Neosilurus mollespiculum (assembly GCA_030014195.1). Taxonomy (NCBI): domain Eukaryota; kingdom Metazoa; phylum Chordata; class Actinopteri; order Siluriformes; family Plotosidae; genus Neosilurus; species Neosilurus mollespiculum. The sequence goes on along the minus strand of JAQMYF010000023.1, from coordinate 7,005,584 downwards.
TATCATTGTCTAATTACAGTGTTTTTAATGGACAAATGTTCTTAAATTTAAATAAGTTGGCCCTCTATCGCTTGGCCAACACACACAAAACCATTTACACTCACAGCTAGAGCCAATTTGAAACAGCTAATTAGCCTACTGTGCATGTCTTTGGGCTGTGAGAGGAAACCAGGGCACCCAGAGGAAACCCCCTGCAATCACGGGTAGAACATCCAAACTCCACACAGAAACACCCTCGCTGAGCCTGGGGCTCAAACCCTCTTGCTGTGAGGCGGACGTACTCACCACTAACACAGAGACACACAATTTTTCAGACTCACGTTCACATTTATAGGCAATGGAAATTAGCGATTTGACCTAATCTGTATGTCGTTGGACTGTGGAAGAAGAGTGAATCACCTTGAAGAAGCCCCCGCAGGCATTGGAAGAACATGGGGAAAACTCGATAGAGAAACGCTCCATTTGGCCAAAACGTTCAAATCCAGAAACCTCTTACTCTGATGCAACAGTGCTAACCACCACACCACCCTTGATTCTTTCACTAAAATGATTTGAAAATATAACAATAACTATGTATATTGTTTAGGACTAACATAGGTGAAAAGTGTCTACAATGTAGCCTCAGTGATGTAACATGGTGGGTTGTGGAGACGAGCAATATAATTAGTTCTCATGCTTCAGAATCTTTTCCTGACACCCAGAATGTTTGTCAGTTTGGCTCACTCGGCTCTTTCAGAGAAAGCTATGTGTTCTGACAGGCTGCCAGCCAGACTTCAGCATGAGTTAGCTAACCAGGGAATGTGCAGCCATTGTACAGCTACACCACCTCACTTAACACTATGCCTCTTAGCTCTGTAATGGAGCAGGCATCAAAAGAGCTGCTAAAATAGGAGCAAGGACTGTTAAAAATGTATATTCAACATGTAAAGCCTGGGTTTCTGTACTTGCACCATTTGAGCAATATGTTGTTATGATAGTGAAGTTACATATGTTAATGTTTCACAATACGGCAATATGTTGAAAGCGTTGGAAGAAACAATGTCTTGTCTGCTTTCATGCCAAAAGTAGGGCAAACCCATCAGCTTTGCATCACATGCAGAACCCGGGAAAGGGAAATGCAGACACTGAATGAAATGACGTCATTTTCCCACTTTGTTTGTTCACTCTTTTGGGAGACACAGACTATGCGTCAGTGCACAAGCTGTTACATATTCTATTCAGCATCAGATCAAAGGATTTCATGCTTCTCCCTGGTTTGAAGAATCCCCTCAGATGTGGGATAGTGTTGCACAGAAAAGGACGCAAGGGTGTAAATGATCATATGAAATGAGGTGTGAGTTAATACAAGGTCACAAGGTGTTTTCAGACATTTATATTTGCAAGTAAGGGATGCGTAATTTGCATTGTTTTGATGAATCTATTCCAAATATGAGATTTGCCCACCCTGCCAATGTTATACCACAAAGAATGTCACATTTATCATACTAATAATGTGGCTCAAGGTGAAACATTTCTGGATTTCACCAAATCCCTGCAAATAATGTTACTGTTTGTTCTTAAACATCTATATCACTGAGCAAGATCCACTTAATACTTAAGTGTACCATTTTCTTTTTTACTATCCCTTTCAGAACACTTGACATTGAGAAAGACAAGAAATGGCTGAAAAAAAAAACCCACATTAATGTATTTATCCGCACACAGCAAGCAGGCACAAGTCAAACGCAGATAGATGTTATCACTACAAAAAGTGCCATGATATATCAAATGACATAAAGCAGGCCTGAGAAAAGGGTCAATCACAGCAAGAGGTGATTTTTCCATGGCTGGCTAGCAATACCTGTATAATATGTTCTGTAAGCAAAAATAATAATAGGGTTTTATTTTTTTTTTTTATTATTTTTTATTATTTTTAATTTAATTTAATTTTTTTTAATAAAGGATCAAACCACTAACAAATGAAAAGTTAGAGTCAAAGCTATTTAATCCAAAACAGCCATTTAACAATGAATCTAGTCTATGCAAAATAATTTTGCAGAAAAGTTAATAAGCTTCTGTACAACATATACAATAGCAGCTGTAGCAGCAATAGCAGATTTTTTTTTTTCTTTTCAAAAAAAAAAAAAATCTTTCAATTTTAAGTTATTGCATGTTTTCCTTTCCATGGCATCATTCCCATAAACCAATAATAAGTATCTGCCCCTGCACAAGAGGATCACAAGAAAGCATCAGTACAAACATATTATTTATTAACCTGGCACTCATGCTCTGGTTGAAATGCCAAGCTGAAAGATTCTTTGTGTCAGGAATATTAAGTTAAATTTCTGGTCTCAGTCCTGGCATGCTTTAGAGAGTTGAGCAAAGCAGTTTCACAGTTTTGAGCATGCTGGTATTCCCTTTGGATTCAATGCTGCATTAGGGATTATAACTTTCATGTCTCACTTTGAAATGTGACACAGTTTTGTGACCACCAGGGAAATACTATGCCATTCCAAGATTAAATATCTGTCCAGTATGACTAACTATAAGCCTACTTACACAAAGTCCAGTGATGTTTATGTTGATCATATTATATTTCCCGACCTACCAACATCTGCAGTTTAAATCATACACTAGTAGGTGATACTGTATCATTCATTCCACTCAGTTGTTTATGAGTTTGGCTCTTTTTTTTTTTTTTAATGTACTAATTCTACATATCAAGTAGATCATGTGAGAAAATATTTATAAATAATTTTTAAAAATGCAGGGGAAGTGGTGGCCCGGTAGTAGGGTGATGGCTTACTGATCCAAAGGTCGGGGGTTGAAGCCTCACTATCACCGGGTTGTCACTGCTTTCCCCCAGTGCAGCTAACTGGGATATTAAAGGCCAGCCATGTCTCTCACTGTCTGTGGTGAGAGGCATGTAAAAGAACCACTGCTGTCAATCGTAAAGAGTAGGCCATTGAGTTGCCGGCACCGTGTTTCTGCCCTGTGATGGCCTGGCAAGCTGTCCATGGTGTGCTCTGACCTTGGCCAGAGTCGGCTGAGATGGGCGCCAGCCTCCCTGTGACCCTAATTAGGATTAAGCGGTTATGGAAATAAACAATGAAATAAAATGCATTGTTAAATGTTATATCACAGTCTACAGACAAAACAATATCACACAAGTCCTAGTTTTTACTGTTTTTCTAGATTCTTCTCAAACCAGTCATATTAAAACCCAGCTGTCCTTAAATTAGAGTTTAAAGCATAACTGTGCTTGTGCGTGACAACTGAGAAAATGCCATGCAGTCTGTGCTTGCAGACATCTGACAGATGTCTGAAACTTCTGTATGGATGTTATGGAAACTGATTGCATTTCTCTTTGACTCAAATATCTCTGCATTACAAATCTGAGCTTTGTTTCAGACAATACATTGCTTTTCAGAAACACTGTTTTTTGTCACTCTTTACAGTTTGCTATAACTTGGAGTTTGAATTTCCCAGAAGAAGTAATGTATCAAAATGTATATTTCTCATGAAATTTTGTATGCATCTACAGTATGAAAGTAAAATAGAACAGAATAATCATACCAGCTATAGTGGCTCGTTTTGGTAGAATGGTGATGGCTCCCACTGCTGCATCCTCCAATCCATTGATCGGGCTGTTCTTCGAACCCCAGCTGTCAGACCCAATCCACAGGAAGTGTCCCACTTGGTCAGCTCTTTTACTGGCATTAAGAATCTCCCTGAAAGAATATCCACACAGTCAGTAGAATAGTGACTCACTATGGGAATTTGGAGTGTCAAACACAACAAAAATCAATACTATTCTCTTCAATAGCATGACACATACTTCAGTGGAGATATTAGCACTCGTATTCAATTCATAGTGCAACCCAAAACTTGAGTAGTTTGCAAACTAGTTTGAAATAGTGCCTGTTCACACAGTTCAGAGTGTGGCCTGAGATTATATCATTCTGACTATTCCATTTTTCTGTAAGGAGATTGTAGTGTGGTTGCTAGTAAACAAAGGCTTACCGAATGTCTTCATCATAAGCAAACATAATCACCGCTCGTGCCTGACGGGTATCAAGAAGCATCCGAATAATCTTGTCAAAATCAGCTTGTTTGCGGTCGTGTGGAATTTTCAGGGACTGGGCAATGCATATTCCACCTAGACAGAAAAGAAAATGCTGTTTAGTGAGGACAATTAATGTTTGTTGTTTTTAAGAAATTCTGCATTAATTGGTGATAACACAAGTCTCGAGGGTACATACGATTAACGGGAGATGATGCCTGCTTCATTACAAAGGCACAGGTGCTGCAAAGCCTAAACTATAAAATGAGTAAGTAGATATGGCTCTGATGGTTGATCTCATCTTTTGCTTTAGTAGCCTGAAGTATAGTATGGAATCGGTGATACATATTTGGTTAACTACACAGCCATTTTACAGTAAACAGTACAATTAACTTTATGACTCTTCATTTCTGGGCAGTCATAAATATTTTCACAGTTTTTCTGAATCCTCGTTGGTTAAATGTGATTGCATGGTAACCATGTGCAGAGAACACCTAAAGCAAACAAGAGCCTGTCTTTGCCCATTAATTTGTAACCAGGGGGCTAGCAGAAATTAAAGTAGTAAATAATACGAAGGAACTGTGTGATCTGATTGGCCTGCTATCAGGGGATTAAAAAACACTTAAATTAGAATGACAGAGGCTCATCATTTTTCATGGACACTTTTATGCTTTTACTAAAAACCCACCTTTACAGGGTGCGGTTTACTTATGTTTCAGTGTAATATGTACTTAACTGTGAATGAGTGGGCTCAAAACACTTTGTGAGCTACACTGCGCTATTAGCTCAGAGTGTGCACCGTTACACAGCTCTTAGTCGATGCACCTGCTTACCTGTATGCTCGGACCTCCACTGCATTGGTCAGGATTAACAAAAAGTAAAAAATAAACCATTGTATTGGCTTTTTGTTTATGTTCTTGTGTAGTGTACACTAAAGCAATTATGTTTCTTAGATTTTATGTAAAACTTTTTTTTAAAAAACAGAATTGATGACTCTTCATTTCTGGGAAGTGAAGAATATTTTCACTTCCCCCCACGCAAATCATCGTTGGTCCAATGTGCTAGCACAGTTACTATATGCAGTGAAAGGCCAATGCAGACAAGACCCTGTCTTTGTCCATTAATTTGTAACTGGGGGTTTGTAGAAAACAGAATTAAAGTAAACATTACATAGGGACAGTGTAATCTGATTGGTTTGCTATCAGGGGAGTAAAAACAAAACAAAAGATAATTTTATAATTATAATGCGTGAATTAAAATGACAGAGGCTCGCAGGTTTTCACTGTCACTTGAAGCAGGCAATATCATTATTATTGTGCTTTAAAATTAAAAAAAGAAACTATAAAATAGATTTTTATTTGTTTTTCTTGTATTCCCACATAGTAAAACTTTGAATGATGTTCATTGGGTGTGGTTTACTTACGTTTTAGTGTAATGTATACTAAACTATGAATGAGGAGGCTCAAAACACTCTGTTAGCTACACAGTGCTCTTAGACAAACTAATAGTAAAGTGTTATTTTATTTTGTGGAAAGAAATTGCAACATTTACTACAGTGCTAGGTGACACTGTGTAACATTATACTGGTCAAAGATAAATTGGATGAAATGTAGTACGTTCCTTTTTTTCTACACATGAGTGCAGAATCAGAGGGGGTTTCTGCCATTTTCTTGGAATCCTTGTGTTTCATCCTGTGGCTTGAAGAATCGATGATAGCCACAGTCGCATCAGGTCTCTCCTTCCATTCAGAGTTAATAAACCAGGACTGTGTTTGATTCGCAGTCTCTGAGCAGGACTGTTAATGTTAAATACTACTTCACTTAATTACCCCACTTTGATTGTCACTGATTCTGAATCATCCAGCTGTTTTATATGACTCTGAGCACTAGTATCTTGCACATGAAGATTTTAGCTCCTGTTACTGCAGCAGCATGTTTTACAAGCATGAACTCAGATAATTGGCAATGGAAAAAAGCAAAATGCAGAATATAGTCAACAGCACAATGGCTTGGCCTGGCTCCTGCAGCATCTTGGTTTGGAGGAGTTTGGCAAGATGACCCGGTGCAGTTTTCCATCGAAATACTTTATTTTATACCCTCATGTTCCCCTCACTCCAAATATTCATAGATGAATTTCTTAAGCATTATGTGTCTTATGTGTTTCTGCGTTTTTCCATCTTCTTGTTTTAATTTTTTTTTTCTTTTTCTTTTACACATAAAAATTTCCAGCCAGTATCTTGAGAAAGACTTTGCTAATCCTCGTCAAAACTTTGCATACTTACTCATTTGGGGTATGTCCAAAAGTTTATTGTTTTCTGAATGCCATATTAAGATTTCATGGATTTATTAGCATTGTTGCCTTTAAGCCATTGTGGACAGTGCTAAATTTACATTTAAATTGTTAATGAAGTGTACTATAGGGGACTTATACGCTTTGTTTTGGAGGTGACACACACAGCCTACATTCTCTCAATATTATATTTTCGAATTTGACGCAGCAATATTTATGCTTTAAGTACTCAAACTGTTAAAAAAATAGTATGCTTTACAAAAAAACAACAACAACAACAACAATACTACTACTACTACTACTACTACTACTACTACTACTACTACTACTACTACTAATAATAATAATAATAATAATACAAGAGCACTTAGAGAGCACAGACCTCCACTATAATGTGGATATTATATGTTGCTTGCAAAATCAGTGATTGAATGGCTTCAGTTGTTATATTTTCAAATTCCCTGACCTAGGAAACATCCCTACAAGTTCTGATAAAATTTTGCAGAGATGTATCTGAATTTATGAAATGGAACTCCAATGTTAAATTTAAATTGATGTCAAAGAGACAATCTTGATCGGAACTGGATGAAAGTTTTGATTCTGAATAAATTTAAATTTAAAATATGTTTTGACAGACATATCATTTTTTTTTTAAATGACTCTCATTATAAAAGATTGTTTATTTATTTCTTTTGTTTGTTTGTTTTGGGGGGAGGGGTAATAATGTTTTGTGACATTATCTGTGTACATTCTTAGCAAAATTTAATGGGCACCTCCTTGGTTGATCACCTACCTTTCCTAAAAATTTCAAATTGTTCGGTCAAAAATGTGAACAGGAAGTTGCTAAAAGCCAGACAAGCTAATCCACACCTAAGAACACACACACACACACACACACACACACACACAATAAATAAATAAATAAATAGATAGATAGATAGATAGATAGATAAATAATCAACCCTTGGTGGGCATAAATAATAATTATAAATCTGGGATTTCTTCTCTATTCTTCTTCATTATGAAAAAGTAGACAAAGACCCCAAGCTTATTGGTCAAGCTGTTCCAGCACGATTGAGCTGTTATGTTACTTATGAAAACATATAACTGTTATGAAAAGTCATATTGAAGAAGCACTAAAAGACTGATGCAGAGCTAACTGAACTGTTTTAATAACCTCACTATAAAATGCTTGAGGTGTAAATGGAAAGAAAGCACTGATGTAGAAGCAAAGATCAGATTGTGTGGTGTACGACTAGTAGATTGTAAGAGCAGGAAGTAATAATAAACCTTTTTAGGCTACCATAACAGTAACTTCCAAAGAAGAAGACATCCAAAACAAAACAAACATATAAAAAAAACTTGGTGGTACTAATAATGTATAATGGCAAAGCAGGGTTTAGGATCACAATATGACAGCACATGTGCCTTACTGCTCTGGATAAAGACATAAGTGTGAGGAATTCAGACCCTTAGAACCCCAGTATGATTAAATTGATCTGTCAGCTAAAGTTAATCAGCCAATTATATTCTTGTTGAAGCATGTCAGACAGGACTCTGCTTGACTAAATTGACGTCAACAGGCTTTGCAGATAGCAATTCTAATTAATATTGCTCTATTCTTTCCATGTCTCCCACTCACAGAGCATTGTCCTATGATGACACATGAAAAGGTGAGTCATCGATGCAAACTGTTACTATCCAGAAAGGTGTGCAGAAAATAGACGAAACTGACTCTTTTTGTTGCATGTTTAATGCTATAAATATGGTAAAAATGGTAGCTGTAGGTTCTGGTGAAATTAAAAACTTTCTTAGCAAGTTAAGGTCAGCGGGAATCAAAAGACATTTTTTCCCCATTTTTTCTTTTATTATTATTATTATTTTTAGTTTACAATTTAAAATATTTTAGCTGGTACAAGGCTATTATTTGGCTGATAAATTTTCACTTGTGTGTATTATTTTTAAACAAAAATCTTATAACCATCTTATTATTATTTTCTCCTTTTTTTAAAAAAAATTACCCCTGACAAGCTGTAACATTATAGCATTATATCCATTATGACTTTAGCATAGCATAAATAAACTGTCATTATCATGGTAGAACTACATTACCCATCAACCCCTGCATGTCACCTGACCTGATCACATGTCCATTAATCAGTCTCATCTGTGTCTCATTATTCCTTGTTACCACCACTATTATAGGTCTAGTTTTTTTCTGGTTCATTGTTGTTGTTTGTTGCCGAGTATACCACAGGCTCATTTATTGTCTGTAGGGTTCTTGCTGTATTTCCATAGGTCATGTTATTGGTTGTTCTTTTTAGTGTGCACAATATATGACCTGCATCCACCACTACTATAATGTCTGACTATGCTATAAAGCCAGGCTTTGATAATGGCTTTCTATCATATGGTAAATCAGCCTGGAAAATGGTTCCCCTTATCCTTATGTCAGCATACATTCTTTGTCACCTGACTCTAAGGTTACATCAACTGAATTAGAAAAATGTAGGCTTTGTCAGTTATCATAAATGTGGAAGAAACCTTTAATGTTTTGTAGGTTTATTCCAAATGTAATGTAGTCCTTTGAAAATTTATTTTAGATATTCTCAAAAGTTAAAAACCCATCCAGACTTTTACATTATATTATAATGTATGTAAGATCATAAAGTTCCCAGGTTTTTTTATTTATTTTATTTTATTTTTTTTTTAGGCATGAGCTGTTGTGTATTGCTATCTTGATAACAGTTTAGCCAGCAGGGCCTCAGATTCAAAACTGACACATAATTTGTAATCCAAGCACATGCACTGAATTAATCTGAAGCTCCTTTGATACGAGAATGAAAGCCATATTCAGTCTTTAGACACTTTCACGGCTATCAATTCCCACTACATAAGAACGTGACCCGACAAAGTTAAAAGCTTTGGAAACAGCCGTCCGATATTTTACAGGGCCATTACCCCCTATTTATCTCCTTAATGCAAGGTGTCACCTAAGGGTTCTGGCTATTCATAGCGAGTGCAGTGACTTGTCCTGGATTTAATTCCCAGTCTTACACTGTCTGACATGATCCTGATTTTTAATCCTAAAATAAGAATAATGACTTGCTTCCTTTTTACAAAGTCAGTTCTGCAAAAACAACAGGAAGACCTAACAGTGGTTTCAAAAGTTTTTTATCCCACATTTGGTAATTGAAGTGAAATGGATTTGCAGTGTTTGGGATTTTATATCATGAATCAGCACAAAATAGCCCATAATATTTCAGTGGAAGGAAATAATATATACCTAATTTACAACTCTTTAAATAAATAAAAGTTGTTATTGTGTCAGTATTCCTCCACATATTGACACGACCAGTTACCATCATAAGTCACCAGTTCCCAGAAAGCCCAAGAGCTGGTACCACATAAAAAAAAAAAAAAAGACCCTGAAAAACAAGGATTCATAAAAACAATTTTTTAGAAAAGTGTAAACCAGAGTTTGGTTATTAAAAACATTCCAAACTTATACAGCACCAAAGATGTTCAATCCCATTAAATCTATTCTTAAAAATCAGAAATTACATCAGAAAAGACCATCCACCAAATGTGACCAGCTAATGATGGAATTTTTTAGAGGTACAAAATTATGAGCTGCTGTGTTGATTTGTAACATACACTGCCCAACTTTAGCCTAAATTACAGTACATAATTGTGATAGAATTGTTAAAAAAAAAAAAAAAAAAAACTTAAGTAACGTCATAACATTTATTTACATCCAGAGCTGTGTGCATTTTTCACCAACATCTTTACTTTAGGTTGGGAAGAGAGACAAAGCTCCATAAAGACTCCTTCACCACATCTCAGACTTTTAAAAGGGTTAAGGTCAGAACTCTGTGGTGCCAATTCATGTATGTAAACCATTCTCCCTGAATTCATTCATTCATTCATTTTTTAAATTATGGTCTCAGCCGACTCTGGGTGAGGGCCGAGTACACCCTGGACAGTTCGACAGGCGTACTCTGTCAACACGCAGGGCCAACACTCACACAAGCATTCACCCTCACAACTAGGGGTGATTTGGAACAGCTGATCAGTCTACTGTGCATGTTTTTGGACTGTGGGAGGAAATGTGAGTACACGGATGAAAGCACAGTAAAAACATGCAAACTCCACACAGAAACGCCTAAAATTCGAACCCAGGCCTTTTTGCTGTGAGGTGGACGTGCTAACCACTGCACCACCATTCCGCCCTCCCCAAACCTCTCTTTCACTATTCAAAGCTCGGTTTTATATCTGTGCAATCAGGGGAAAAAAGTCCACTGACTGGGTAACCTCATCGTTCGCTACGTTCAGATCATCGGCTGACTTTATTTTATTGGTGCATAATGTTGCTGAGCCTTGACCTGACCAACTGAAGTAACAATGCCTTTATGATTAGTCACTGTAATCAAGACCAAAAGTGGTCCAAAAATATTAGAGTTCAGACTTTTTTGTTTGCTTGTCTTTGAGCAGGCAAGTGTGACTGGCTAATGGGATTAGCCAGAAATGCAATATCTTGAACTGTAGTGTAGATTTGAAACATATAACCTCAATTAAATCAATTCTAGCTACAGGAATACTCAAAAATGCATAATGGTTCAAGGGGGCAATCCTTGGGTGAGCCACAGTCATCGCTTATTATTTTGCATACAGGCCACATGATAATTGTGTTATAAAACTACATCGTTTTAAAGCCGTATTGTCTTCTGGTGTGAAAAAATATGGTTGAGTATTGTGATCGTAAGCCCCCAGTAATATGACAGGTCTTAAAGAAATGTGAAAAATGTTTTTGCTGCCATTGTTAAAGAATATGTTTTGATAACAGTTAAAAGAAAGTGGGGAGAAAGGGCATAAGAAGAAGAAAAAAGCAGTAAAGCAATGTCTGATTAATGGCAAGGCTGAAATGCTTGTCACTTGCACACCTTTGTGTATTTGTCATATCAGGGTCAACCATGTGCAAACAGCTTTAATCCACGGAAGGTTGCCGCCATGTAGTCTTTGGGGAAAAATAAGTGCTAGGACTAATTCAATAGAGCACTTAGAGCATGCAAAACCACTTCGCTAAGACACAGTAAGACTGATCGAAAGACTCGGAATAACTTATAGATAATAAAAATAATCATTAGATCTCCAAATTTAGCTGAAGTGCTTTGTGTCATTTCTATTTCCTGATTTATTACTATTTGTCTTCCAGTGATATGAAACGTCTAATGTACTTCCTTCAAGCCTCACAGAGATTAACGCACACATAAAGACCACGGGTGATAACTCACCATTAGACTTTTTTTCTAAATGAGACGGACTCGGCTGCTTCATAAATGCTATCTCTTTCCTGCAAAGCAATTCGCAGATTCTTAGGATTATCATACTGAAAGAGATGAGTAGTTGAAGGAAAGGAAATGAAATATACTGTAATTCCGACTAGTGGAATTACTATATTCGCATTTTCCCCCGTTATTAAAAAGCATACAGCCACAGAACTGAGGACAGCATGGCACATTTAATGTGATCCTGTCTGCCAGAGTCTGCTCGGTTTCTTTTTCTGCTTTCAGATGTGATCTCAAAATCCTGTATAGAAAAGAGTCAAGCAGGTTTTAATATATAATTATGAAGTGCTTCCTAATTGGCCCTGTAGAGGCTGTTGATGTATCGACTTCCCATCACCAGGCTTCGGGAGTGATCAGAGGCACTCAGTGAAATAAATGTTTGAAATCCGAAGCGCTTTCCGTTATTATGGAGGTAATTTATGCTCCGGGATTGCAGAGAGCTCACCACGCTCTAATAAATACATAGGCATAGAGAGAAGGCAGATGCATCTCTGTATAATAAGTGATATTTGGCTTTGCTATTTCAGTACATAAAGAGATTGCATTATTCAAATGCAAACAAAAAAAAAAAAAAAGAAGAAAACTGGTATGCTAGTCTACATCAACTAGCTTTAATAGATTTTAATAAAATTAGATATACATGAAAGCATTTGAGTTTTACTTACAATCTGGAAAATCTAATATTTACATACATTTCTTTGCATTCATATATAATTTAAAGAATGGATGGTGACTAACACTTTGGGTTCCTGATCAGAAGTTTGGGCGTTCAAACCCCAGTACAACCAATCTGCCATTGTTTGGCCCTTGAGCATGGCCCACAACTGCTCAGTTGAATGAATGAGATAAAAAGTAAGTTGCTCTGGATAAGGGCATCTGCCAAATGCCATAAATGTAAAAATGTAATACAAACTCCACACAGAAGCACCCTTACCAGCCATGGGGATTAAACTTCTTGTTGTGAGGTGAGAGTGCTAATCACTATGCCACCCAGTAAAGAACAACATTTAAGAAATATCTCCAGTGTGCCTGCCTTTTTGAGGCTGGGAAAGCCATAGTATGCAACACATTGTGAATCATTTGCTCTTGCACCCTTGCAAATAGGGCCTAGGTCATCCTGGAAATGACCACTCCAATCAGAATGTTTTATGATAAAAATAAGGATGATCTTGATGGACAAACTTAGTATTGATTTGCAGTTTCCTAAAAGTGGACTTGTCCCATTTGGAAGGCAGGTGCTCTCTAAGGTCAACATTTTAAATTTCTTCTTTCTGGTAGTGGAAGTTGGACAAGCTTGATTTAAGGCTTTTCAGACATGGAGGTTTTCAGTGTGCCTGGACTTAAGGAGGAGCCTTGCAGTAGCTGTGGGGCTTTTGTAAGACAATGACACTTGAGGGTATGCTGCCCAGGGCCTACTCTGAGATCAAGTCTTAGCTAAGACCTCCTCATTCTTACCCACCACTACCCTTGTCACCTCCAGAGGACCACCACAAGGATGACACAGCCCTTAGAAGGCCCCACCATCTTAGGATCCCTTTGCCGTAGACATGACCATTTGGAGTGTAGGCAAGAGTCGCAACCCCATCACCACTCCACTGATGCGGTCAATACTGATGTGATACTGAGTATCAGGCTAATGCTAATCTGAATGAATGGCTAGATCAAATTTATCAATTTATTTTCAAAAAAAGACTGTAAATAAGTGTGATGTTGACTCAAACACTATACCACACTATCCACATATTGGTTGCATGTTGTCTCTACTACATTATGTGTATATCCTTGTAAGATTCTCAGTTGAGGGCGTTTGGGAATCAATCTCGTGCAAACCTTTTTGAAACATTGATCAGCAGAATTGATAGACATTACAAGACATGCAACATTAAAGTTTGTGTCTTTGGAGGCTACATCATACCACCTCAATACTTCTGATGTTTATCATATTAGCTATAGAATCAAAGCATTTTAAAGAGTTGGTCTGCCACACCTTTTGACATGTGATGTAACATTTGATGACACCTTCTTGTACAAGATCAGGAACTGATGCATGGCTTTTAGGATTTTTCTTCAAAACTATCTAATCTATCTTCTCATACAGTAAAAGCCACCCCTCCAGGAGCCACTTCAAGGTGCCACTGTTATACAGAAGGTCCTCGACGGGCATCATATAAAGAGCCAGAGTTATTACTGTGCTCGGCACCTCGCCTACTGACAGCTGGCCAAGGGTGAATCAGCTAAATTTATCTGCATTATCCATGACAAAATATTGATCTAGGTAATCATTTTTAGGTTAATCTATAGACATTCCAGGGCCTGGCCAATGCTTCATTCCCATGTCTCTATATCAAAAAATTACACATGCCATGTCAAACTTACAAGGTCAGCCCAGAGATACGAGCCATGACTTGTCAGGCGTGAATAATCTCACTGGCTACAGAAACTAAGTCACTGTTCAAGGATATAATTAAAATGGCAGACCTGTTCAGCATGAAGATCAGATAGTGTTTCACACTTTAACATCCCATGCAGCACCACTGAAAGCCATTGAGTTATCTTGTAGAACATGCAACATACGTAGGACAAGGTGATACACAAGTTATATGCTTCCGAGTACACAGTATCTCAGGAATATGACATACTGTACATTTTTTGGGTGTGAGGGGGGAAGTGACAACTACTAAGTTACAATGATTTTAGTGGGGAATCAAATTTACCATGAACCCATTACAGTTTTATAACTTTGGTTTTGCCCTTATTGCTTCACTACCTTAAATGTTGCAAATTCCATGAAAAATAAAATGCAAAATATGATGCACTGGATCAATTGCTATTTTAAGCTTGCAAATAATCAGAGAGGATTTGTTGTTATTTATTGTTGTTTTATAAATTGTTAAATAAAACCAAACTGATTAATGTGATTTATGTTTTTGCCCCTAATGCTTATTTGTCTGTAATTTATTTTGTTTTATAT
>JAQMYF010000023.1:6979399-6990834 GCA_030014195.1 Neosilurus mollespiculum | reverse complement strand
ATAATATAATTTTCATTCTAAAATCCTAAATGTAAATACACATCCCACCATTTAGGTGATTATAGTGGAACAGCACACTATATTTTAGAAAAACACTGATTGACTTGATTTTCGATGGCTTGTATGCACATCTGTCTAATGGCCATTGCCATTCTAATGTTGATTGGCTGTTAGGCATCATGACGCTGATTGGATGATGTGTGTCATGATTCTGATTAAAGTTTGGCAGGAACTTGACATGTTCCAACATCAAGGAATGTACACTAAGAACAAAACATTCAAATTATTTTTAAAGAGCATTTTTGCCAATTCCTACACTGATTTTCCTGCAGGACATGGCTTAAACCTTTTATTATGCATAACTGAAAAAACATAGCAAAGAAATCTCATGATCTGTCATCTCTGCTTTATTTAAAATCTGTGTGTTACATTTTACTTTCCTAAAGAATGTTTTATAAATGCTATTATTATTATTATTATTATTATTATTATTATTATTATTATTATTATTATTATTCCTGGATTACGTGAGTTCACCATCAACAAACTGAAATGATATTGTGTAAGAACGAGAGGACATTCATAACCTTTCGTGTAAGCAAAGCGGAAGGTACTGTGACGTGCCGATTTTTGCTCTGCAGGAAATTTTGTGTGTGTGTTTGTCTGTCCGCAGTCCAAAGAGTATTGAGCGTAAACACATCACTCAGGTAACGCAACCTAACATTTTACTCCCTAATATACAATAACAAGGATTGGACATTATTTATGCCCGTTGGTGCCATGTGAAAGTGTGTTCACTCCACCAGTCATGCATTTTAAGGATATTAATCGAAAGCGAACTCTGTTCTGGCCAATCAAGAATTTAACAGAGCTGTGGTATAACTGTGTAATAAATCACTGTATCTTCCGAAATGTAGCAGACAACCAATTAGCAGTTAATCCATGCACTGTCAAATGCGCGTGCTGAAAATTATTTAGGCTTTTGCCACTTGTAAAGAATTTGATTAAAGAATAGTGTGCACTTCATGTGGTCTCGAAGGGCAAGGCTACAACTCCGAGCTTGCTTATTAAAATCATTGAGAAGGGCAGAGTAGGCAGGCGGGCATATTGCCATGGAAAGTCATTATGTGGAATTGCTTTGTCATAGTTGGACATTCATACAAGAGAAAATAATCAACACTACATGTTCTGTTCGACGTTTTACAGGCTGCGGGACTTTGAAAGTTTAGGCACTGAGCAAATCCAATTTGTCAATCATGACAGAAAATGGAAAAATCTCAATAACTCGCGATAAAGAGCGTAATATGGATTGATGTAGTACTACACAAAGTCGGATCATCAGTTAAATCAATAATGATGTCAGTTCCTCCTAAACAAATACTGTATATGCTGCAACATGCTACAATACGTTATAACAGCTACACATACACTACAGCACTTAATAAAAGTAAGTTAATGCTAAACTTGACAAAATTATATTGATTTTTAAGATTTAGCCTGAAAGGATATTTTGATGTGATGCCATCATTTCAACAACGAAGAGTGTTGTGGGTAACCGTTGAAGTGAGGGCTGATGCAAAATGCAAAATGGTGCCAATATGCCAGCAATCACAGCAAGAAGTTGTTGTGTTCATTGTTGCAATGGTCTGGTGAGCTGTTCAGAGTGTACCCCACTCTCACCCAGAGTCGGCTCAGATGGGCACCAGCCTCCCCGCCATGCTAATTAGGGTTTAGCAACTTAGAAAATGAATGAATAAAAAAATGAATAAAATTCTTAAAAATGAAAAAAAAAAAAACAATAGCAGATTGGTGGTACTGGGGCTTCTGAGTCCACTGTTCCTGGCCAATCAGAGTGCGTGACTGCTTAAGTCTACTGAATTAGGACACAACAATTAACTTTAAAATGAATATAAGCTTGTCTGATTACTCCATCTGTAATTATGTCTCCATATGCCCCTTATGTGTCTATTGTACACATGTTCACTGGTGGATACAAGTCAAGACAGGCACTATGACTGGTCTGCAGTCCCAAACGCAGCAAGCTGCAATGCATTGTGTTCTGAATCCTTTCTGTTATAACTAGCATTAAATTTATCAGCAAATTTTGCTTTATTAGCTCTTCTGTGGAATTGGACCAGACAGGCAAACTTTTGCTATACTAGGTATACCTTATGAGACTTGTCAGTTTGAAGATGCACTGACCCAGTCATGTAGCCATCAGAACTTGGCCCTTGTCACAGTCATTTAGGTTCTTGTGTTTGCCCATTTTTCCTGCTTTCAACACAGGAACTTCAAGAACTGGTTCTTCCTTGGCTGGTTTTTCCTTATATCATACCCTTTCGCAGGTACCATTATAACAAGATAATCATTGCAGAAAATGATACTGCACATAAGTGGTTTACCTCAAAAAGTAAGATAATAAAAAGTAAATGCCTAAAACTAATAAAAGAGTAATAGTAATTAAAAAAAAGCAGCATATGTTGCGAAAACATTCAAAAAATAAAGTGCAGTACACAGGCTGATGTAAAGCAAAAAGAGGAAAAATCATGAAAATCCACCAATTTGTTACTAAGATCCCAAGCCATGACTTTAAAGTAATTTTTGTGCTTCTGTTGTCTTTTTTAACATGAACATTTGCAAACCGCAGATATTTCAATTCAGCAGCCCTGAACGGGTAGAGAATTGCATCAGGCGAGAGTAAGAACAACTGTCTTTAGTTTAAAAATGAAAAGGAGGTAAAGAGAGGGATGCTGTGCGTACAGCAAATGAAGTCAGCTATTGGAAAAGCTCCTGAGGGGAGGCATGCATGGCTGGCTTTAAAACGAGTTTCCCACACGATTCATGCGCCTTGTTTGGGACTTTTGTCTTTTTCTAAGGAGGTGTCCGGCATGACAAAGATGAAGCACCAGATTAAGCTCTGAGAAAAATGTTGCCTTAAGATTAAACTCAAAGGGAGGTTTGGATTCTCATGACAATTAGAATCTCACAACTCACTCATAGTATTGCAAAATTATATAAGTGGTAATGTATGGATGTTATGAGTAATTCAGATGTAAAAGCGAACAGGAAGTTTTGTTCACAATGTTGATGATCTGTATGCTGCATACTTTATAAGCCGTTATACAAAGCATGCAATAAACAAAATGTAGACTTTGTCCTTATTGCTGTATGGATAGATATTGACTTGTTAAAGAAGTGTGTGTGTGTGTGTGTGTGTGTGTGTGTGTGTGTGTGTGTGTGTGTGTGTGTGTGTGTCTGGCAGTTAAAGAAAACCCTTTAGCAGAGGCAAAAAAAAAGAAAAACAAAATAGTTATGATCAAAATAGTTTTCCATCCATTAATAATACTTTTAAATGCAAAAAACTTTTGACTAAAATGATATAAAATATATCAGAGTGGTGGACCACAGTGGTGGTGTTTGTTTCACAGCGATAAGGTCTTGGGTTCAAGTCCCAGGCTTGTTAAAGGCCGTTTCTCTGTGGAGTTTGCCTATTATTACCGTGGTGGTGTGGATTTCCTCCAGGTACTCTGGTTTCTTCTCCCAAGTCAAAAACATGCACATTAGGTTGATTGGCTGTTCCAAATTGCCTCCTGGTGAAAGTGTGGTTGGATTTATAGATAGCCTACTTCCTGATCTTGCGTTTTTGTCTGCCTACTAAGATAATGTTTGAGAAGAAAGTACAGTAGTAAGACATATATGCATAAATTCTTGGGTAATGAATGAGTATTAGGCATTGCTATTATACACTGCCTAACCAAAAAAAAAGTTACACACACAAATATGTTGCTGCTCCACCGTTACGTCACGTAATCGTCATGCCATTGTTTCAACAAACTTAAGCAACATAACATTAATTTCCATCCACTGTTGGGTTCATTTCTCACTGACGTCTTGAACTGATGAGGGGAAAATTGAACCACTCCATAAAGTCTTTCCATAAAGAGTTTCTATTAATGTGATAACCTGCTCATTTAGGTTATTCAGGTCATCAGCTGACTTAATTTTATTGCCATATTAATGTCGCTAAGCCTCAACCTGACCAACTGGAGCAACAATGCCATGGTGATTACATGCTGTGATCAATCATAAATGCACTCCATAAAAATATTAGTGTGTGACATGTTTATATATATTTATTTATTTATGTATTTATTTTTTGGTCCAGGCAGTGCATTTGTATTGTCACAAGCCATAGAAAATAGACTTGAGTTTAAAAAATTCAGTTTGAAATTCAGTTTGGAATACAGTTTGGAATACAGTCAGCAAAATATGTGCATGTTGTCAACAGAACTAAATCAGGGATTACTTACTCAGTGATGATTAGTGGAGATTACTATGAGATTTAGTGTTTAAAATGTCACAGGTGATGTTTACCTCAGGTGATGAGACAGAGACTGATGACACTGATAATCAAAGTGAGAGCTCATTTCCTGTTGTAAACTTATAATTCTGTCAATAATACTGTTTGCATTCAAAATGTAGAGGAAGGCAAGGCATATTTTTTTTTTTTTGTCAAATTGGATTTCAGTAAATGGGACTAAATGCAAATGACTTTCTTTTCCTTTTGGAGGAGGGGGCTTTAAACAAAAGAATTACTTAATTTTTGCTTGATATGCATGCAAATAAGAATCATATATTTCCATTCAGGAAAGTGTGTAGCTTTAAACATCACAGGACATTTCAATTTGACCACAATGAGTTTCCCCAAGCTGCCCCACACATAAATGTCATGGCTGTCCATCATGTTTTTATTGGCTATATTTTTTTAATAAAAAACGGAAGAAAACTATTGTATACAGATGTCAAACTGCTTTGCCCTGAAAATATGTACAATAAGCTGCCGTCATCCCTGGTTGCCCATTATTATTTTCCCATTGCACCTGTTCTATTCCACACAGTCCGTAAGACGAAAAATAAATTTATCCTGTTGCTTTGGATGTTTCCTGAATTATACTAATGATAGCTGCTATCTATTTTTCGAGGGAGCAAACGACACCAAGCAGGGACCATCGGCAGCAATGGTATGACTCACAGGTTCGTTCTTGCAAAATGTCACATGATAAATAATCCGTTTCACGTTCTGGGACCATTCATTTATTCCTGACAAATACTAGACTGTCTGTCTTCGGATTATAAAGCCACTCATTCCCCATCCTGGTTGTGCCGTTAAATTCCTTCTATGACTGATGTAATTTTTTTTTTTTTTTTTATGACAACAGCACACTGACCTTGGCACAGAGTGTCTGAGTCACAGGTCTGAAGGGAAGAGAGAGAAATAAAAAAAAAAAAAAGGGGGGGGCGGGTTGGTCTGTTTCCAGCTGATGAACATCAGGGCCAAATGGCAAATGCAGGGCAAACAACTGCCAGACACTGGTCAATGCCAAGGCTTTCCATGAATAGTGTCCTCGATTGCAGATGATGAAGGAGTTTCACATACAGGGAGGAGTGGAAGCCGATACACAATTACACAAAGTCCTTGGAAAAGGACAACCGGGCCCAACACTGCACCGTTCCATAAGGTCGTTCAATATTGTGAGTTTAATAAGAACTGTGCAATTATTTTCCTGTCTAAATTAATGAAATAAAAATAAACTGCTGTGAATTCCTGACTGCACGTGTGGTTGTTTGGATATTTGCAGAGGCGATGCCTGCCTGCCTATCATCTTAATACAGAAGGTGTGGCCTTTGTTGACTGTCAGTCTTCATGAAGGAGGAGTAGCCTCTCTGCCCATCACTGCCAACAAAGACAAATAAAGAGCTGTGGGCACTCTTGCAGTTCCAGTAAAAAAAAAGGTGTTCAGGTTTTTTGTTGTTTTTGTGCCTGTCAATCCCAGTAAATGGGTGGGGTTTCAGTTCCTGCCAGAAGGAGGCATGGCTTCTGCGCCTGTCAGTCCGAATGAAAAATCTGTCTTCTTTCCACAATAATAAAGTATAATGACATAACACAGTGTTTTCATTACATTCTGATTTATTTAATTTTCTATAATGAAAGGTATGATAGTAGTATTTTTGACAGTTTGTATTAATGTGCTTATTGCAATATGTTATGCTATCCTTTCTTTGATGGCAGATACTTAAATTAATTGAAATTAGGCTAATAATACTCAGATATTTAAAGGGGAAAAATATCATGAATATTACTTTATTTCTTTTTTTTTTTTTTCTTTTTTAGTATCTCCAGTGTTGGCTAGTAACAGTCAGCTAAATATGTTCTCCAGTAAGTCTTTTAGACCATAAGTGGGTTTTTTCCCCTTTCTTTTCTGTTTTATTAACTTCAAGAAAAACTTTGAGTGATGTTTATAGCTGTTATAACGTGCACTAACCAATATTTTGAGGATATTATACTGTACATGAGTACTTTTATCTATAAATTGATAAAAGGTATGATGTGAGGCAAACGTAATGGTTAGTAAAGCGGCTTTGGGCGATTTCCGAACCAGCAGAAAAAAAGGTGTGGTGGTGGGGGAGTGAGCTGCACCTTCCGTTCCTCTACCTTCATGGCTGAAGTGCCCTTGAGAAAGGCACCTAACACCCAACTTATCTCCAGGCGCCCCCATTGTGTGTGGCAGCCCACTGCTCCGAGTGTGTGTGTGTGTGTGTGTGTGCTCACTTTGGATGGGTTAAATGCCGAGGAAATCATTTCCCTTGCGGGATTAATACAGTATAGCCAAAAAAAAAAAAAAAAAAGTACCGTTCTGTTCATTCATTATCTGAACCTCATTGGTCAGGGTTGTAGGAAAAGTCCCAGCTGACTTTGGGCAAGAGGCAGCTATCAACTGCTCAAATCAAGCTATTGTTTACAACTATCCCTGAGACCTTTTGACAGTGCCTTGCTACTCATAGGTGATTGGTTGTTTTCAATTAAACTCCCATAGAGTAAAAACAGTATATACACATATCATTTCCAGACATGGCATGTTTTATAATTTCCATATTGTTGATACATTTCATCAGTTCACTGCAACAGCTCTTAATCTAAATCATCAATGTTGATCTTGCATCGGATCACTGAGATTATACAGCATGCACACTATCATAGAAGAAAAGAAAACAGTGCTCTGTCATTTCCTCTTTCCAGAACATTACACAACCTACAAATATGGCTGCCATGGACTACAAAACACAGCTGTCTCACTGAATATCATGTTTTCAGTTACCAGTTTACTGATCTCACACGCACACACACACACACATACACACACACACACACATCTGGACTCAATTAATACCTGTAAGAGATTAATCCATAGGCTCCCTGTTTTCTAAATATCTGCTTGGCTCTGTGTTTTTGTATCTGACACACCAAGTTGAATGACTCGGATGATCTTATGCCTTCGTCTTTGACCGGGTTTTTCCATATACTTCTCAGACTTGTTTGTTGCAATGATAGTGTAAGCCTTGACTGAAACTGCAGCCATATTTGCCATCTGACATATTCAGTTATGACATTGCTCAGTATTGTTACTGTAGACAGCTATTTCTAGCTGAAAAAAAAATGCTAACTACAGCAGCATAAAGAAATATCTCATTCTTTTTTGCCAATTTTGATACTAATTGGTAATTTTACACATCAGTCATCGAACTAATAGGGAGTGGCACCAAACTGGGTGTTTTGGGATCCCTCATATTTGACGGTCACACTAAGCTGGGTTTGGCACGTCCCTAAATCACCAGAGATTATTTACTCAATTTACATTTTTGACAAACTTGGTTGTTTTCTCGGAATCAGTCAAGCATGCACAAAGCTGAAGTAAGTAAAAACTGTCTCCTCTTATTATGTCTTGCACCAGAGGGAGAAAATAACACATTAAAACGACACCAACAATAAGACTTCAAATGCCGCAGGTTAATTCTGCAATTATGCACTCTGTCGAGTACTCTGGGCACATCCTGATGGAATGATTATCAGTTTCAGGCATCCTGAGGCTTTAGGGAGCCAAAGGAGGCGTGGAGACAACTGCAGGCTGATCTCAGGAAGGCACTGCAAGGGAGGGGGGGTGACACAAATGGCTAGTTACATCATTTCCCTGCGTGTTAACATTGCAATCAGGTCCTCGTTGATTTCGTCTGGAACAGTGTGTGTCAGGTTGGGGGGAAGACATGGTAAAGATGAATGTAGTTAATCTTTGTGACAGGCTAATGACTAGACAAGAGACTATGGATCTTCTTTTGTCTCTCGCTTGAAGAAACGCACATTGTATGTGAGTATACGGACACCACTAATTAGCTGACTGTAACTAGTCATTCATAGCAGGCTCCATCACATCAGGATCTACACCAGGTGGTTTTCGCTTAGCGTCAGCTAAATAAAATCAGCAAAAAGAATATCAGAACAAATGTACAGCACCCAATGAATGAAATGGCATTTTGTGAAAACTATTTTAAATGAATAAACATTCTACACCTGGGGTATTTAATCCAGTGGAAAAATTAAAAAAACTGTCGTAAAAAACGAAAAAGTAGTTCTTCTAATTTATATATTATTATTTTTTGCTATCTAAAATGCTATATTTTGCAACAGATTTTTTAAGTGCGATGCATGGTTAGATGTTTTTTTTATTTCGTTTTTTTTCTTGCAAATAAATTGTGGGATTATGTGAAAATTGCAAAAATAGCTGCACGCATGTCCACGTTTTGATGTCTTCAAAAGGATAAACAACGACGTAGCGTCTGGTGACATATGTTAGCAAGGGGGACTGTGAAGAAAAGTTGCGGTAATTATTTCAAACTGCAATGTTGCACAAAATGCACTAGGGTTTGCTTAAATTTGTGTGAATTCATGCAGTCGTGACCTCCCAAAGGGATGACAGCTGGCAGCTTCATTTTTGTTTTATTTGTGAAAGGATTCAGGAAATGTAGCTAGATGATAAGCAACTGGGGTGGCACGCTGGTGTAGTGGTTAGCATGTCCGCCTCACAGCAAGAGGGTCCTGGTTTGTGGTTTTGCCTGCATGTTGTCTCTGTGCTTGCATGGGTTTCCTTCAGGTACTCTGGTTTTCTCCCGCAGTCTGAAAACATGCACATTAGACAAACAGGCTGTTCCAAGTTGCCCCAGGTATAGACGTGAGTGTGTTGCTCTGCAAAGGTCTGGCAAGCTGTTCAGGTTTTACCCCGCCTTCACCCAGTATCAGCTGAGCTAGGCTCCGGTCTCCCTGCAGCCCTATTAGTGGCTCAGCAAATAAATGTGAGTGAGTGATAGGTGACTGTACACAAATATAATACAATATACCGCACTTTCTAAACCAGCAGTCCCCAACCATGTTCCCTAATAATTATGCACACCTGACCATCTGATTATTGCCTTAAGACGTTCTTGATCTGATAAAACGGTTGCGTTAAATTTTGGTTGGAGATCCAGGAAAACCTGCAGGAAAGTAGCTCTTCAATAACATGGTTGGAGAACCCTGCTGTAGAGGCAGATTTCACTTCTATAGACGCTTAATCAGTCCGTCTTAAGATGTGCAAAAAATATATATATATATATATTTAATCACCACATTTGTAACCCCTATTTAAATATTTATTACTGTATTCACAAGTTTAATTTTAAATATTTATTTGAAATATCAATGTATAGCAATGTGTCAGATCATTTCGATAGCTTTTTGAGCTATCCAATATACTATATCAACTATTTAATATACTATTACAGAAAGTAGGGGCTATAACTTATATTAAGCTTAGTGCAGACACCATTATTATTATCTTTTTCATCATCTTTCCGGCTTCACTGCACTCATTTAAAACACTGACTCATTGCTGGATTAGAATTCAATAAGACTCATTTTTAGCTGAAATGCAGACTGCGTTCAATAAAGTGTGATCTCAGCTCATTACAGATCCTCAACTTGTTTAGAAAGCACAAATCCACAGCTAAAGTATAAGTCTATATTGGATTAACATATTTCTCTAGAATTTTTATACTGTATGTATAATCAGTAGGGAATATAAGGATGCTAGCATTCCTCTCAGACTATGGATGACAGGCAAATAGATTTGGATGTAAATATGGAACAAAAGTATGTTCTCGTGGTTACTAATTTGCTCAGAAAAAAAAAAAAAAAAAAAACCTCTCGTGGAGGCCGGAAAATGATTAATGTTAATGTGCAGGGAACTGCTGGTATATTTCTAGTAAGTTAGGAAACATCTGACAGAGTCGCACTATATCCACTTTAACTATATGGTGCACATTATTTTACCACATTCCTATTGAATTCTAGAATCTGATTGGTCTGAAAATAGTAAGTAATTTATGACAATAGTCTTGGCTATAATTAAGATCACATTTATGTTAATGATCTAAACTTCTAGTGTATTCACAGGGACTTGTATGGCGGTAATTCTACATGATCTAAAGCTAAAAATAAACACATCTAGAAAAAAAGCTGCTGATATTTCACAAAGTAAAAATGGGTCCAAATGCTATTGTGGTGAGGAAAAAAGTTGATAATTTATGGGAGGATCTGCCTTTGTCAGCACTTTGTAACAGTATGTTTTCCCACCTAAGAAAGTATTTAAAACTTTCTATTTTTGGTTTCTTGATAACACAACGAACTGCTGCTTCTTATTTATTTATTTATTTATTTTACATACAAGTTTAAAAAAAAAAAAAAAGTAAAAAGAGAGACTGGTGATGGACTTAGTTTATAGCTTCTAAAATGCAAACGATACCAATATTTAACTTGTCCTGTAACTTGTTTCATGGATGTTCCAAAGCATTAAATATGGCTATAAAATAAGTAAGAAAAAAAGAGAGAAAGAAAACTTAAATAATAATTTCAATTGTTGTCATACAGCATGGGTATAACAAGAATTAAACATGCAACACTGCCTCTCTGATAGAAAATTTATAAACGTTGCCCCCAGTGAGCACAAACCTCTGGCAAGCCAAAAAAGAGCAAAACAATGAAAAGTCCATAACACCCCCTGCTGGGCCTGCTGTAATGATGCACTTACAAAAAAATCTCACAATTTTAAAGAGTTCTTTAAAAAATTCCTCCTCTGGCGAGCTGTCCAGGGTGTACTCTGCCCTCTCCCAGAGTCGGCTGAGATGGGCGCCAGCCTCCCCACGACCGTAATTAGGATTAATAAATGAATGAATAAAAAAAATCCTAGATCTAGAATCTGAACCAGATCATCTTCTAAAATCAAATAAAGTCTTTCTGCATCTGATAAAAAAAATTAAAAATAAAAATCAATCAATCAATATTATTATTATTATTATTATTATTATTATTATTATTATTATTATTATTATTATTTAACCTTTATTTTACCAAGTAAAATGTTTGAGAACCAATTGTCATTTACAAAAATGACCCGGCCAAGAGGCCCCTGTAGGAAAAATACATAAACATAAATGCATATAAACATACCAAAAACACACACACACACACACACACACACACACACACACACACACACACACACACACAC
>JAQMYF010000023.1:6957219-6979299 GCA_030014195.1 Neosilurus mollespiculum | reverse complement strand
AACAAATTCATGTCCCCACACTGTTAGGAATAGCTAGACCACACACACACACACACACACACACACACACACACACAAAGGAGAACAGCAAGAGCAGCAGCAAGTAATTGTCTGCTGGAGTTTACACTTGAAATATGAAAGTTTAAGTCTGTTATGTAAAGTGTTCCAATCATTTGAAAGTGCAAATAATTGCATCTAAAAATCCACTGCCAATGTAAACGCAACACTCAGAATAAATTAGATGTGTTAAATATTGTGTCTCAAATTGGTCAATAAAATTATTAAAATCGAGTTCAGTATGGAATATGACCTCCATTTGAGTTAAGGCAGGCCGTAATTCGTCTGCGCACGGATCTGATGAGCCTCCATATGTTTTCCTGTGGGATGGTTCTCCACTCCTCCTGCAATGCCACGATCACTTCTGGCATACTGCTGGTACCTGTCCTGATACTCGGCGTCCAATCTGATCCCACAAGTGTTTTTTATTGGGTGACAAATCAGTTGGTGTGTTTAGGGTCATTTAACTACCAGTACTCAGATAGGATGGTCCCAAAAATATTACAAATAAAATTGTGTTGTGTTTTCATTGGCAGTGAGTATAGTAGAGGTACTGGGGATGGTGAGCCTGATGTATTCACTCGATCTTTTGTGATATTTGTTCTGAGCAAAGTGGGGAAGAGAAGAGAGATAGGGTGGTGTCTTGCCCAGTATTGTTTTATAGGTAAAGTAAAACTAGTGATGGAGCTGCTGGGTGTGAAGGGAGGGCCAGGCCACTAGTTTATAGAGGTCACAATGGTGCATATGGAGAGGTGCATTAAGGGCAAAGCGAATGGCTGAGTGATGAAGAGTGTCCAGTTTATTGAGAGCCGTGCTTGGAGCCATTTTGTAGAT
Source organism: Neosilurus mollespiculum (assembly GCA_030014195.1). Taxonomy (NCBI): domain Eukaryota; kingdom Metazoa; phylum Chordata; class Actinopteri; order Siluriformes; family Plotosidae; genus Neosilurus; species Neosilurus mollespiculum. Next base: position 6,978,408 of record JAQMYF010000023.1, on the reverse strand, counting down.
GATGTCATCGTAGTCCAGAATTGGGAGTATTGTCATCTTGACTAGGGTGTGCTTGGCAGCATGATTGAAAGAAGCTTTATTAGAGAAGAGAAAGACGAGTCTGGCTATAACTTTGTCTGAAGGTTACTGATGTGTGTGTGTGTGTGTGTGTGTGTGTGTGATGAAAGACAGAGATGAATCCAACCAGATGCCTAGGTATTTGTAAGATTTTACGTAAACCAAATGCAAACCATCAGCACAGTGGATCTTAGGAAGGCTGGAGGCATCATATTTCTGATTAAAAACGATGCATTTGGTCTTATTAGCATTAAGGCAGAGTTGAAGGTTGTGAAAGGACTGCTCAACAGAGCTGAGGCTAAGCTGAAGAGTAGATCAGGCAGAGTGGAGCGAAGGGCCAATTAAATATTGGATGGTGCCATCGGCATACAAATGGATCTTGGAACTGCCAGCAGCTTTGGCTACGTCATTAATGTAGATGGAGAATATGGTTGGGCCCAATATGGGACCCTGAGACACACCACTGGAGATTGTAAATGGTTCAGACAAAACATTTTCATTTGACCAAAGGCTTTATTTAAAGGTCAGCACAAATCCAAGTTCTACTGATTGCTCAGCAAAAACTGCATGTTTGTCATGAAATCGTGAAACAATTTAAACACCAACCTGATTAAAGAAATCCATTTTCTCTTTGGAAATGGATCTTTTGGAATGGCGAAAGAAGAACAAGAACATAAAAGTCCTTTGGGGTTTATTCTATCCAAAAATATCCATTTTTTCAGCTAGGGTTTCATGTGATGAGTTGATTAGGAAACCCAGCTCTATCACAGGATTGACCCCTGATGTACTAGGGGTAGTGACGGACAGGATGAAAGAAGAAATCCTAAAAAGAAATCCTGAAGGAGATGTGTGCCGGCTGAGGTTAAGCCTTTAGGCTAGTGATTGGTAGGCTAAAGTCTGTGTCTGAATTTAAATAGCACCACCACCAAGATGTACTGTTTGCTTCTTCTGCAAGCCCTTGACCCACAGCTACTCAATTGTGTCCTGACATACAACTTGCAACACAAATATTAATAGCTAAATAAACAGATGAATGAATGAATGAATGAATGTGCCGGATCTAAAACAGACATCAGTGATTTGAATTCTTAGTGCATCTTGTCATTTCTATAAGTGCTATGTATTTTCTTTTCAATGCTATGTGCTCATGTTTTGGCAAGTCTAGTTTCTACCCCCGTCCTTCCATTGGTTTATTGCCCTGTTGTGTTTATCTCTTCTGTGTTTACTTCTTGACTATTTTGTTAATTTAAACCTTGTGTCTTAGCATCTTTGTGATGTACAGACTTTTCATAAATTGCATAAAATGTTTCATGTTGGTCTTATCCAAAAGAAAAAGAAAAAAGAACAGTTACCTTACAGAAGCATAGTGGCATGATGGTTAGCACCTCCGTCTCACAACAAGAAGGTCCTTGGTTTGAATCCCAGGCTCGGCGAGGATACTTTTGTGTGGAGATTGCGCGTTTTCTCTGGGTACCCAAGTCTCCTCCCACAGTCCCAAGCCATGCACATTATGCTAATTACGTATTTGTCTCCAAATTGCCCCAGTGTGTGACTGTGAATGATTTTTTCTATTGGCTCTGCGATGAAAAGCTGTACAGGGTGCGCCCCGTCTTTGCCCTCAGTCGGCTGAGACCATAGTAGGATAATGCAGGTTGGCAAATGAAGTAATGAATGTTAGCACATTTGTTGGAATAGTTTCTACAACCGCAGTTTGCATTTCCAGGGTGCACAGTGCTTCTAAGAGTGAAAAATATGTAAATATATAACTTTCCAGCACAATAGACAGCAATATCTATGGCTGTAGCTCTGTTTCTAACTTCTCGTTCTGTTTTGCATTTAATGTACATTGCAATAACGGACATGGCATGCCGAAATCTATGTGAAGTCTTGCCTCTATATCTACTGTGGAAGTACTGAGACTTGTAATCCTGCTGCTGATGATGATGATGATGATGATGATGATGATAAGGAAGCAGACAAAGGAAGCAGACAAAGGTTCTGGCAGTCCTTTTTGTATTTTTATACAATCTCAGTGTGATTGCTGCAGCACTTCATGTTGCAGGATGGCATACATCTGTGCAAAACTCAAGAGACATGATTTAAAGGAAAAGTGGTACCTTTCTTAAAATTTCTTAAAATATTAATAGACAAACCGTCATGATATATTATATATTGTGCATAACCTGACACAGAAAACACATTATCACACAGACCGTTATGTAATTTATCAAGATTACTTGAGTAATATTTCTCTATGATTCTTTCTAGATATGCTCTATAAAAATGGCTTTGTAATAACATGGTATAAAGTTTTTTTGTTTGTTTGTTTTTTTTTTTTTTTTTGCACTTTGTACACATAATAGCTACCATCCTGAAATTGAATGTATTCTCTAATTTGATGGATTATTTAAACCATTGCCAGCTTTGTTTTCTAGCAAGCTAAACTTAGATGAATTAATTTCCAAGTGGCTGTTTAAAATAAAACCACACACAAATGATCAGCACATTGAGACCAAGCTGCCAGCAAGGCATCTTCGTAAAGTTGTGTCATCATGTTAGTGCATGTCCATTCATGCACCACGTATCATGCATACTTTATAATTTAGCTATTAACTGTAGTATTCAAATATTTTATCAGATAAGGAAACCCTTTGAAGTGCAATCTGGTTTTTGCATAGCATTTTCCAAAGGTCTATACTGCTGATGTTATTTCACAATTACCACCCAGCAGTAATAAATTTCCAGCCGCAAGCCCCTATGGCTCCCCGTCTCTCTACATGCAGCCTGGCATTAGTGCTATTAGAGCTTCATGGATCTGGCCATAAGAATGCCTGACACGCTAATCAATTTTACAGGCTCCCATCTTTTATATGCCTGTCTGCAAGAGAGCAACGTAATGAGTCCACAATGCTGAAGTGTAAGCTTACAGACAAGAGCATCGCAAAAGAGGAGCCGGCCCAGTCATCCATTAGTGAATAATGGACTGGGGAGGAGAAAAGCAAGCAGAAACTCTAGAATCAACACAGCTGCATGCAATTCACCATGTGTCTACAGACCGGGAAGGGTTGTTGTGAATCATTCCTGATGGCAAATGGCATGAAAGTGTGTCTGGACAAACGTCATATTCCATAAGAGGTGTACAGTATTTCTCTCATTAGTTGCTGTTAGCAAAATGTTAGCAGGTGTGATTCATTCTCTGCATAACTGAACTTGGCAAGACTACCCAGACTAAATTTGAATAGGTGTACTAGAACATAATCCAGTGCAGAAAAAAAAAAAAAAAAAAAAGAAGAGCGCAAACCTCTGCCAAGCCAACAATATAGCAGTAACTACACAGCTCACTTGCTGTGCCTGCTGTAATACCACACTTTTAAAAATCATCCTACATTACAGTTAAAAAATCCCTAAAAAAAAAAAAAAGCTTTACCTCTGGTAGGAAGTTTATTATACAAATTATTTTAAATTATTATTATTTTTTTTTTTTCCGGGTTATTTTAAGGTAAAACGTAAAAAAACCACGAGGATCAAGAGAGACTTCCAAACGTGAAACTCTCCGCCTGTACAAGCAACTTTCACAGACTGTGCAACATGGCAATAGTTCTGAGAGTTCAGATGTGTGCTTTCTTTCTACATCTCTTCACTTCAATCACTGCAAGTGTCCTGCTGGGAACCATTTGTTTGTCTATGGAATGATAGTATGAAGGTGCTTTACAGTATGATCAGTCAGTCTCTTCCTTATTGCTTCTACAATGAACATTCATTCATTCATTCAATTTATAGACATGCTTGATCTGACAAGGGTCATAGAGAGGCTGTAGGCTATCTCAGCTGAATCTGGGCACAGTTGTGATACACTGTGAACAGCTAACCAGTGCATCGCAGGGCCACGCAACCCTTCACACTTCCACTCACACCTCAGGACAATTTGGAACAGCCAATTAGCCTAATGTGAATGTCTTTGGACTGTGAGAGAAAACCGGAGTACCCAGAGGAAATCCACGCAAGCACGTGGAGAACATGCAAACTCCACACAGAAACATTCTCATCAAGCCCTGAATGCGAACCCAGGAACTTCAGGCTGACATCTTCACCACTATGCCACCGTGCTCTCAATTGAACAGTATATTTCATATCACTTATTTATTCACTTCTACATGTCGGCCTCATGAAGACATGAATCCTTAGTCATTCAGTAGATGAGCCATAAATTTTACATGGGATTTTAATGGACATGGATATACAGTATTCTGTTTCCCGTGGCTCATTTGACAAGATGTGTCAATTAATTATTAATGTTTCCGTTCAGCAGAAAATAAACATTGTTTTTTTGTTTTGTTTTTTTGGGGTGGGGGGGATTTTTCCCATTCATTTTCCCCTTTTTCATTCATACACAATATGAAATCAGTGAAGAGTTTGACCGGGTGCGCAGATGCATGTCATCTGTACACATGCTTCACTGGAAGCGATTAAGCATAAGGAAAATCTGACCTTTTTGTACGAAGCTGTTACCATGGTAAAAATAAATTATGAAAATTAATGGATACTTTTCCTTTAATGTCAGTCACATAATGGAAATAATGTGACATGTCAAAGTTCAATATCACATCATTAGACTTATTCTAACATTAAATATTAGATTAAGATATTCAATATTTGTTAAAAGAAATATGAAATATTTGTAAGGTATTTACCCTGTCATCTAGACCTTTATACCTAGGTGTTCCTGACAGTGCTTTTCTTTTCTCACACCCACTTCAAATATCGAAAAGCTGTCAATTAGTGAATTAATTAGCAGGGAAAACATGAAAATGTGCAGGGCAGGGATTCCTCAAGGGCCAATCCTAGGTATCTCCGCTCTAATCACTGTTGATGTCAAACTATTTGTCATGTAAATGTATATATACTGTAAAGTCAAAAAATGTCATTTTCCTCAGGTGTTCTGTCAGCTTGGCATTAAAAACAATAAAAGAAGTCTTCAATACATCTGGGGTCAGTTCACGTGGTAAGGCGGAAACCTCCCTGAATAGTCGCTGAGATGGAATGCCAAGGAGACTAATCACTGATATCCACAGAGCCTGAGGCGAATAACAGTTTTAATACAAATGCACTACATTAAAAGCTGAGACAAGTAAACTCAAATAGTTTATTTTTTCAACCTCGAGATCTCAAGTTCGAATCCAGGGTGATGCTGCAGCCATCCGTAACTTGGAATCCATGGGAGCTAATTGGCCGAGCTCTCATGGGAGGGAGGGGTGGCATACTGTGGCCAAATGGTTAGCAGGTTTGGGACCTAAAGGTTGCTAGTTTATTCCGGAACCAGCTGGAAAAATAGGTGGTGGTGGGGGAGTGTGCTACACCTTCCCTTCCTCCACATTCATGGCTGAAGTGCCCTTGAGCAAGACACCTAACCCCCAACTGCTCTCCGGACGCCCCAATATGTGTGGCAGCCCACTGCTCCGAGTGTGTGTGCTCAGTGTGTGTGTGTGTGTGTGTGTGTGTGTGCTCACTCTGGATGGTTTAAATGCAGAGGCAATAATTTCCCTTGCGGGATTAATACAGTATATCAATAAAAATAAAAATACACTCCCCTGTCATTCACATCAATCATCAGTCAGTCCATGATCATGTGTACACTGATTCATACAAAAGGGGCGGATGGCACTTTCCCTCCAGGTGTGTTAGGCCGCCTCCAAATTCGCAGCAGTTTGTAAAGAGGCGGGTGGCAGCGTTGCACGTTACAGAGGGGCCGTATGCATGCTTATGCCCCTTCCTGGTTGGTGGTGGTTGTGTGTGATAGGGAGGCAACACTTGATGGGTGGGAATTGGACTGAAACTGAACCATTAGAGGAGAAAAACAAGTGGAAAAAATTATAAAAAATCGTGAGAATGGATATGCATGCTCCATTGTCGCATCTTGTGGAACTCATTAACAAGTTTTAGTGTTTAATACATCAAAAAATAAGAAATGTGTGCTCCGTTAGGACATCTTTTAAAGCTCATTCAAAGTTTTAGTATATATTACACTGAAAGATGAAAAGCAAGCTCATTAGGATTTTCATGGGTACATATTTTACATTTTGAAACCATGACAACGGTAACCATTCGAGCATATTTTGAAGCATTTGACCTTCAAAAAATGTAAAGACCATATTGTGTACCTTTCGTCATATTTATCTGTTAGGCATAGCATTTTGTTGAATCCCTAGGATTTCAGAATCAGTGACCGTGATAAACAAAAGTGATGCCAGAACCCTTGTAAAGTGGATAAATAACTATTATGCACCACAGGTGAGGTGGATTTCGTTGAATAGCTCCCTAGATGGACTGTAGAGGGGACTATTCAGAAGTATTCACCAAGCCGGAAACCAACAATTATTTTAGTATAAACTACACAGGAACATAAGAAAAGCAAACTAAAACAAGATTTCCGTGGATTATTTTTTTTCAATTTAATTTGAGCATCCCCCTGATTGTCCATTATTCTAAGATAGCAAACCAGTCAAATTATGCAATTCCTGTGAAGTACATTCTAAATAGCTTTATGAGTCAGAATTTCTATAGTGGTGTTATGAATACCAGGTTTTAAATTATCACAAACCCACAATATGGGTATAAAGTGAAACAGCACATTGTGAGCAATATGCTGTGGTATTTGTTAGCAAAAATATTCTGCCTTTAATAAGTTATTATATAAAACTACTACTATACAACTGGTTTCGCACAGTTATAAATCAAGAATGTGGATGTGATCAATCAATAACGTGTTTAAGGCTGGTTCGTTTTTTTTTTTCTTCAGCAAGCTATGTGCCCTAAATAGCCTGAAAACTGGAACACACAGAGAGTGTGATATCACAAATTTCTCTTCAACATATTCTAAAATCAGACATATAATGGAACAGTGCGGGGAGAGACGGCCCGGAATCATCCCATGGTATTATCACACATCTTTTAAGAATTCTGCTTGAGCTGGTGAAGAGCTCGTCTCAGGGCCTCAGCATGTGGTTGGATTTGAAGTGTTTCTGTTACAGTGCTCTCTCTCTCTCTCTCTCTCTCTCTCTCTCTCTCTCTCTCTCTCTCTCTCTCTCTCTCTCTCTTGCTCGCTCTCTGTGTCTCTGTCAGTTGAATCATGGAAGCGTGGCAGAGAATGCAGTTTACAGAGGTGCCAGCATTGCTAACGAGAAAATCCTAGCAGGCACAAAGACAAAAAACTGAATTTTACCTCCACATAAAACCCCAGTGTATGTCGGTGGATGGGACGGCCCTGTGTTAACAGCATAAATAATAAAACTTGCTTTGACCAAACTGATACTGAACATTTTGCTTTGAAATGATTGGATTTTTTTTTTTTTAAGAAAAACATTGTGGATTTGTCTGTGCATTTAATTCATACAATTGCTCTTAAATGTTCACATTTAACTGCAGAAAATCATTAACAATTATGCACCTCAGGTTTGGTGGACGTTGCTAAATTGAATAGATTATTCATCAACATCCACCAAGCCTCGGCGCTTAATTGTTTTAATATAATAATACGCTGGAACATCAGAATGAATGAATGAATGAATGAATGAATAGATAAATAAATAAATAAATAGATAGATAGATAGATAAATAAATAAATAAAGAAATAAATAAAAGATCACACTAAAGTGAGACTTTTATCATTCTTTTTTTTTTTTTTTTTTTTTTTTTAATTTTAAATACATATCTCAACCAGAACTCGGTCAGGTGAAGTCTACATTCCAGGCAGGCTCTAGCAGTCACTACGCTAAAAGCTAGCCCTTCTGTTCATTCTAAAGATAATCCACAAAAAGGAAAACAATTTGAAATTAAATTATTTGACTACATTTTTTAAGCGTCTTTTTTAAGAGTTTATCTGCCTGCTTTGAGGAACAGGCCAATGGGAAGATGCCGTCATAGTGGGCGAGGCTCTAACCTAACCAGTTACAGTTAAACAAAATAAATAAATAAATAAATAAATACATTAAAACTATATTTTTATGGCTTATTCTTCCATTTCAAGCATAGTAATAATGTCACCGCTTAATTCAAGTTACTGTTAAAAATTGTGTGTAACATTTTGATTCAAGCACTATCCACTTTGAAGAATGTCTTTTAATCTCAGTATAGCGGACCAATCAGATCATGTTGTTTCCATGTAGTATATATATATATATATATATAGCAGGTATTCAGAGGAGAATCATCTGCAAACAATATTTGCATGACAGCAGGATTTAGTTTTCTATAGGGGCCATGCGGTTTTATATATTAGGCCATATTCATAAACATGACAGTTCTGAATGCTCGCATGGTGTGAAATATCCTCTTTTTTTTCTTTTATAGCAATTTGCTAGTTCTAACAACCTAATGTTAAACGTTATGGAAATTCTGTTATACTGTATGCAGTCCCCTTACTAGCCTCTCTTCTTTCTCTCACTTGGAGTTGATAAGAAAAAAAAAAGAAGTCTCATCCTACCAGGAAACCACAAAGCACTCTGTCCTGAAGAATTTCCCATGTCTATAATTTTTAACCTGAAACCGTCTACTTCTGTGTTCTTTAAACTGTTTTTCTCCCCACTTCTTTTCTTCACCAACTCTGTTAGTTTTAGCAGCCCGATCACATTCTTAAAAAAACATTTAAAGTAAAAAGATTAAAAAAAACCCTTTTGCTTCTTGTTCTTCATAGTGTAGCCAATCTCTTGATACTTAACCTTCTCCTCTAAAGGTCCTGATCTCTTCAAAAAAAAAAAAAAAAATATATATATATATATATATATATATATATATATATAAATTTATTTTACCTTCTGAACTGGAAATGGAATGGAATGCGATGCACATACCAGTTGTCATGCTGGCTTTTTTTTTTTAAACTTTTGTTAAATTATTAAGTTGTTGAGTTATTCAGCAAGAACAGCACTATGATGCCAATCGATGATTTTACTGAATTTAAAAAAACGGACATTTAAAACGGAAAATTAAATTTTTATTTCAAATTTTGATCTATTTAAAGGCGGTATGGTGGTGCAGTGGTTATCAAGAAAGGTCTGGATTCAAACCTTGAGAAGGAAATGTAGCCTTTCTGTGCAGAGTTTGCATGTTCATATACTTCCATGGGTTTTCTCTGGATACTCTGGTTTCCTCCCACAGACCAAAGATATGCACATTAGGTCAGCTGGCTACTCTAAATTGTCCATGAATGTGAATGGTTCTTTGTTTCTGTGTTAGCCCTGTGATGGATTTGCAAGCTGTTCAGGATGTACCCTGCCTCGCACCCAAAGTCAGCTGGGATTGGCTTCAGCTTCTGCCATAACTCTAAGGATTAATAATAAAAATATTGGATGGACGACTTAATTTAATTTGCTCAGCCAAAAATGTTTTTTGTCTGTTTCTCTCTCTCTTTACAGCTAAATAAGAGGTCCAAGAACTATAAGATCTAATACTTTGATTTGAGTAGGGTTTTTCCAAGAGTGGAATTGTCACAAACCTAGATGTCATATGGAAATTTTAAAACTAACTAAAAGAAATCTCACAATCCTTTAAACCTTGAAGAAGAAGCACGGGAGTCTGCAAACCCACCTACTCAACCACAACAAGTGAGCAGCTTTGCTAGCTGAGCACGGCTGAGCGTTGTCAGAACTGCTGCTTTTTTTGACGGCTACTCAACCAGGCTGCCACACACTGATTATGCCAGAAGTGATGAATAATTGAAGAAACATAGAGAAGAGAAGTAGGGTTTTTTCACTCTTTTTTTGCAACAAGCCACGTTGTGCCTGCAGGGTTTTTCGTTGCAGGAAAGCCTGGTGTATCTTTATTATCTTTCCGAGGCTGACTCCTCAGCATCTAGACCTGAAATCCACAGCCTAATGGTTGGAAGAGAAGGCAATAAATCTACTGGCACTTCATCCGAAGAAGGATTGCTCTCTGAGGCCTGATCACCTCTTTTGCTCTTGCTTTATTTCCTCGAAAAAAAAAAACAAGAAGAAGAAGCTTGACCAAATTGAGCATCCTGCTGCTCAAAAACCACAGGAAAGAGACCTTGGTTTCAAATTCCTTTTTTGATTTTAAAGCTTTTTTTTATTTTTGCTTTTTGAAATAACTACTCAAACAACAATGATTTATAACATCTACAAACGCAATTGCAGTTTATTTGAAGTATTTATGGAACATGTGCTAAGCTGCACTTGCACCGAAACAACTTGAGCCTGGAACAGGTTGCCCCAATGAACTGACTGTAAAAAAATTATTTGTTCCATCGGGTCCAATTTGTTCCACTTTCCGAGGTGCCGTGTGTTGTTCCAGAACATCTTGCTCTAGGCGCAACTTGCCATCTGAACAGATATAGTGTCAAGTAGGAGGGTTTACGCATGCGCAGTAAAGCCTATCGAAGTTATTAGGTAATTTTATTATAAAGTTGTCCTTCTAACCTCCGGCTTGCCTCCTATTTGAGAGTGACCATGTAAACACATAAAAATGGGTGCAAATTGTGCCGGATTCATACGAGCAAACTCATTGAAGCGTGGGGAGAACATGCAAGCTCTACAGAGAAATGCACTCGCTGAGCCTAGGACCTTCTTGTTGTGAGACAGATGTGCTAACTACTACACCACCATGCCGCCCTGTTTTAGAAAACCAATTTAACCCTGGTAATAATTTTTTACTATCTATAATAATTCATTCTCCCTCCTGCCCCTTTTGTTCTCAGTTGAAGGTAATAAAAAAATAAAATGAAAAAATTAAAAACAAAGCAGACACCCCAAATTGTAAAGGACGGTCTTACTCTTTCCAAAAGTGTCATATGAGCGTTGATGCGTATGAGCAGTTTGCTATGATTGATTTACAGTTGGGGCAGTGGTGGCCTAGTGGTAGGGTGCTGGATTACTGATCTGAAGGTTGGGGGTTCTAGCCCCACTATCACCGGGTTGTCACTGCTCATAGATCATAGTCACTATAGTGGCCTGGTGATAAGATGCTGGCCACTATCACTGGGTTGTCACTGCTTTCCCCCCAGTGCAGCTAACTGGGTTATCAAAAGCCTCTCACTGTCTGTGGTGAGAGACATGTAAAAGAACCATTGCTGACTTTCAAAAACAGTAGGTTTCTGTCCAGGGTGTACTCTGCCCTCGCCCAGAGTTGGCTGAGATTGGTGCCAGCCTCCCTGCGACCCTAATTAGGATGACCTGTGGGCAGTGGTTGGGTGGTGGGCAGTGGAGGGCAGAATGAATGCATCCTGCATCCTGACCTGACTCATTTAATTTGCTTCCCTTTCAATATAAACTCACTGCTTTTCATGTCATTAATAGTTTGGGGCAACATTTATTTAGAAAGTTTCCATGTTTTCTCAAACACAAAAAAAAACACGAAAGTCATCCATTAGACTGGGATGTGCCTTGTACCAGGCATAATTGTCACACATGATGGAAGTGAACTTTTATATCATGCTCCATTGAGCTTATTGGGCTCTTTAACAATGCTGTGTAGCTGTAAAAAACAATAAAAATAATGATAAAAGCATTAAAGAAAATTGCCTATAAAATTATGAAGCGTTCAATTAAATTTACCAGATTGGATTTTTGCAGTCGCACTAATCATCCAGTGGGTAACATTTTCATCTGACAGCTCCAGGGTCCCAAGCAACCAGGCTGGGCTTACTGTATGTGTGAATTTCCCTGGGTTTTTATTTACCCCCAACTCCAAAAAGGTAAAAGTATACCAATAGGTGGACTGGCTACTTTAAACTGCCCCTCTATGCTACTGTGATATCCTGTGATGGAGTTGCATCCAATCTATTCTACACCCAGTGTTCGCAGTATGGACTCTAGATCCACAGTAAGACTGAACACTAGAATAAATTCATACATTTTCATGAATGGCCATGTATTTTGAGCCATGCCTGGGTTTTGTTCAGACAAAAAACAAAGTAAATCACAGTATCTGTATAAGTCAGTGTATAAGTTAGTGCTGTCTAAGTTACCTTAGGATAAGGGTGCATTTTGGCAGATACTGGAGCTAAACTGTTTTTAGGAACTGAAGCCCAGCAGGACCAAGGCACTTGTACATGCAAGGTCAAAAAAGGGTGATAGCTTTATTTTGGCCAAATAGTCAGATACTGTGGTTTACCTTTGCAACACACTCTGTAATAAAGTCAGAGAGGTTAAGACCCGGGTACATCCCAACCGCACAGCTTTTTCTAGATGAAAAGCATTCAAACAACCACAGAGGTTTTCCAACATAAAATAAAAAAATAAATAAAAATAATTTATAATTATAATAACTGAAAAGTGTTAAAAGAAGTTAAAAGCTAAAAATATTATTAATAAACAGTTAAAAATATTACCTTCCAATTTTCCTGGTGCAATTGTTATTTACAGTAAAAAATAAAAATCTGATAGTTATTGGTCTTGTTTATCAATATTCTGGATTTTACAGTTTAGTAAATACTGATAGTTTTAAATTTAAGTTGCAGCTCATGACAACACTCATGATGAGTCTAAATAAACTAATGGTGCTTATGTGTTTAGCATTTTTGTATTACTCCACAGTAATAAACTGTCACTCAGAACAGTTGGCATAAAATCATTAAACAATTTATAAATTAGAACCTGACAATCAGGGATGTTTTAGCTCTGACATGCCATAAAATTGTACAAATCGGATACAGCAGACTAAGCATATACAACCAATTATTCAAACAGCATTATATAAACAATTGTGCTGCATCTGTATAAGTAGTCACATATCATGTGTAAACCAGGGCTAGAATACGTTGATCCTAAATGAGTCCCCATGCGCCTTCACACCATGACCTCTTTTGTTAATTTATCACTAACTCCAATGCAGATGTTAGGACTCCAGCGACGAGCACCTATTGATTAGGGTGGAGCATTAAGATAACACTGTTGGACTAAAGTAGCTCGTATCTCATTAGCCTGTCATTATCTACTGCCACTGACAAGATTAGGGCCACCATCTCTGCAGGAAGTGAAATATGCATACAAAAACCTCCTCAGGCTCATGCATGTTCACCAGCAGGCAGGTCACAGATGGCAACATATTAGCTTTCTTAATAGGGCAACGGTGGCAGAGAGAAGTACACATCGAGGGAATTCACTGACACTTGCAGTAACGACTGGGGGAAAAGGTTATAAAAGTATATGAATAATGTGTCAAGTGAGGGTTTGCCATCGGCTGGTGTGTTGACGCCCTGCTTCTTTGTGAGCATCTTGGGAAAACGATGACATGATTTCCCTGTTCATCACTGGGCTCTCTACAGGACATTAAACTGGAACTTGAGTCCAATTCATGGCCACATGGATGACTTACAAACAACTGGCACCCATCTGTAGCCATTTCACTTCTATCTGCTCAGAAATGCCTATCATTGAAAGAAATTCATCAATAATTTATTTGACACTTAGAGTACTTAGAAGCCTTGAATGTTGCTCGATTTAAGGTTTGAGACTTCAGGTTGACCACAGATCATAAAGCACCCTTTCCCCCAAGGAGTATTTGAGGAAATTTGAAGCAAAAGAGCTGTGAAATTAAAACGGTGACCTTCCATTCAGAGAAATTGTCTCAAGCAGGAGGTATGGGTGACACTAATTGTAGAAATGATTCATATGAAGCAATGAACTTTTTAAAATGTAACCCACTTAATCTGTCTTCAAACAGGGACGCATCAATCCAGCACTGGTGGAGAACAGCTCTTAATTATTCATATGAAAAAAAAAAAAAGGAGGTTATTTCAAGGCACAGAATAACACATTTCATTTATTTGGGTTACATTACTGAGAACTGAGTGAAATACAAGCACGTTATGGAATAACATAACAGGATATGGAAGTTCTGGCCTCATTGAAATGAGGGAATGGTAGACTTATTTAAGCACCTGAGGACAAAAAGCTTTCCACAACAACCACCCCAACACTAAAAGAAATTTCAAACAGCTGAGCTTTGTTCTGTAGCGATACAAAATAAGCAGCCGGAGGTGATGCACACTCAGAAAAGACATTAAAAAGATAGCAATTGTGAGTTCATGCACCCCTTTAAGTAGTGTTTCTGTTATCAGCAATTCCTGGCTGGATTTTTAAACAACTGAGCCTAAGGCATTATAGTTGTAAATAACCTTATTTAGAATCCACAAGATAACTGCTGATTCATGAGGTTTGTAATGATTTCCTGTCATATTTACCTTCTAACAAGTGTAATGATGTATAGTCATTGACAAAAGTCTTGTCGCACATGTGGACATTCATGTATAAAAGGCCATATCTCACCAACCTATTAACCGATTTTAATCAACTTTGACTTAAAATAACCCTCTGATGGTACTGAATATTATGTGCTAGCAAAAGTATTGGAAATAAATTTCTTGTAATCTTTACAGCTTCTTAAATATAAACATTCCTGTTTTTGACTGGACAAAAGTCTTGTCACTAAGACTTAAATTTCACTTTCAAGACTATATTTATTACAGAAAAATAATCAAATGGCCTTGTTTATAACTAAATATATAATATTGAAGCAAATATAACATCATATTAAAAAAATTCCCCTGCAAACATGGTCATGATGGTACCAGACTCCCAGGTGCGTGTTATGATGAATAATTATCATATTAAAAGAATCAGACACCAAATTACAAATAATGGAAATTTGTAAGCGCTACTAAAAATTATTGAGGCCCAAGACACTTGTAATCCATTTTTAATACACAGTTATTTTAAGTTAGAGGGCAGCTCGTTCATCAAATGGTCAGAAAACAGTCTGTTATCAAGCCTATTGTGAGAAATCTGAGTGACCTGCATGTCATGGTGTTCTAGCTGTGTCTTGTACAGGATAGTGTATGGTGTATGGTGTATGGTGATCATTGCAAGAAATATGATGTACAGTTGATGCTGAAGCAGACATTGCTAGCTATGAGTCCTAATGTAGCTTTTGAGGGAGTCATCAGGAGGCACTACAACTTTTGTGCAAACAGGTGTTTTGTGGATAGTTTTCCTTGCATGACTGAGCTTACCTATGTGTACCAAGGGTGTCTGTAATTTCTTACTACTGCTTGCAAATTATTTTCATTTGCTTTTAGGAGATCTTGAAGGTTTCTACACTTTTTGCAAAATGATTTTATAAATTGCCTGAAAGCTGCTTTAATACCTGTGTTGTATGTATATTTAGTTAATCACACATTTTTCACTATTTTTTACTAATTTTGCTAATTATATTTTGCAAATTTGATTAATTACTTTGATCCAGAATGTGATGTTACATGATTGTGACTTTTTGAAAGACTTTTGTCCAGCCTAGAATAGATATGTTCGTCTTTTATTAGCTGTAAAAAGTATAAATAAATTTACAATTTCCTGTTCCTTTCACAAAACAATCTGTATACTTGTACGATTATTTTAGGTCATAGTTGGTGAAAATCGGTTAATAGGTTGGTGAGATATTGGCTTTTTTACATGAATGTCCACATGTCCAACAAGACTTTTGTCAGTGACTGTATGTACAGTGCATAGTGATAATAGATATACATTACACGGCAGTAAGCACATGGACACCTGACCATCATACCCACATGTGGGAATTCTTTAAACTGACCACAAATTGGTCCAGAATGTCTTTGTATGTTGTAGCAATAAAAATTATCTTCACTGGAACTGAAAACAACTTCCATGGACAAGAACACCTAGGAGCTTGAATGGCTTGAACAGAACCCTGACCTTAAGTCCATTAAATGCCTTTGGGTTGAACTCGATCTCCGACTGCAGACCAAGCCTTCTTACTTGATGTCAGTTCCCAGCATCACTATCAGTCTTGCGGCTAAATGAATACAAATCCTCATAGTTATGTTCCAATATGTAGTGAGAAAGACTTGATCTCAGAAAACATGGGGTGCACTGGTCAGGTGTGCACATAGTTTTATTTATTTATTTTTTGTGCTATACTGTATAAATACAGCTAGGGAAATTATTGCCTCTGCATTTAACCCATCCAAACTGAGCACACACATAAACAGTGAGCACACACACTCGGAGCAGTGGGCTGCCACACACATTGGGGTACCCGAAGAGCAGTTGGGGGTTAGGTGCCTTGCTTAAGGGCAATTCAGCCATGAAGAAAGGGAAGGTGCAGCTCACTACCCCACATTTGTCCTTCTGGTTCGGGATTCGAACCTGTGACCCAAAGAACCCTTTGTGAACCCTTTTGGTCCCAAAGCTGATTCTCTAACCATTAGGCTACTGCTGCTCCCAAGTATACTATACTATGTGCCCACATATTATAGATACTCTACTATACTATACTATTTGCCCACATAGTATAGATTGACTACTTATTAATTAAGCCTGAGGTCTGTACAGAGAAATCTTAGCCCATAGGTTTTAGTACACACCAAGGCAAAGGCAAGGTCTTTTGATTCACTTCAGGGGCTGCTTCTTTTTAATTTTGGGATGCTACCTCCAATCTGTCAGCCTGAACAATGTGTCTTCAACCATTTTTGTGGCGGTTTATGTATCTTTCAGCTTATTTCCCTTCCCGTGATGAACCAATAGCTTTTCGACAAGCAGTGCGTACTTTGTGGGAGATCATATATTCTTAACACCTTAGGATATTTCCTGTACACCCTGTCTCTTCAAAAAGAGCTCAGTAAGATTCATTGCCTGTATGTTGACCAATCACATTGTGTGCACTGTTGTTGCTATATAAAAAATTACCAGTAATGAGCGTATTTTGCCAGCTATCAGTAACTCTGGGAATTTTGAGTGACTTGTCCACACCACAGTCTACACGATCCTGTTGTAGCATGAGCCTTTCATAGACTGCTTCACATCAAGCATTTAATTCCACATTAAGTACGTTTTAGATATTGACTATACTTGTGGATTCTATACTTCACTAACCTTGTTTCTAAAGATCTATCACGCTGAAGACTTTGGTTAACACTACTCATGCCCATGTCACCATCTAATCACTAAAATTCATGACCAGCTAAGAAAGAAGTGTTGTTTTTTTATTGTTTGTTTGGTTTTTTTTTTTTTCCTTTTTTGTTAAGATTACACCTGCAGGAAGATAGATCTCTAGGAATAGGGTTGGTAAGTTTACTTGACAGCAGTGTATTACTTTTTCGTGACACACAAGCAAGCCACCTGCACACAAGCAAGCCAACCTGCACACAACTTAAATGAGAAATTTCAACCCTGGATCTGAAGGACCCTTGTCCTGCTTTCCCTGCACTGTTGCACCCACTTCAAGTAATGAAGAGCTGCCAATTAGCGAATTAGTAAAATCAGGTGTGTTGCGAACAAGAAAAAAATCTAAAACGTGCAAGGCAGGTTGTCCTACAGGACCAGAGTTGGGAGCCCAAACTAAGACAGCCACATGTACCACTGTCGTTTGCAATTTTGACCGCACTATTGAGTGCCAACCTGTAAAGCCCTTGTCTTATTGTATTATGCAAATCTCCAGAATCACATCTCTGTACACCATTACCGAGTATTGACTCTTGCACTTTTGTACTCCAATTTTCACATATTATACAACTGCCATGCTTGCACAGACTTTTGTGTAGTCTCTATGCATGGCTTCATACATATAGACCATATTTGGCATTCATTTCCATAAATTCTTGTTATTATATCAATCACTGATCTGGAGCTTCAGTGAATATACTGTGTATACCTCCTTGTATGTGACAAATAATGCTTTAAACCCTGCATTACTTCTATAAAACCATTCATTAATTTGCCAAACCACTTAATGCAATTAGGCTCACAGGGACACTGGAGTCTATCTCAGCCAACACTGGGTAAAGGCAGGGTATGCCTTGATCAGCTCTCCAATCCATAGCAGGGTAACACACACAACCACTCACACCTGGGGCAATTTGGAACAGCCAATTAGTCTAATGTTTAATTCTTTAATGTTTCAGGGTAAACACTTAATGGGGATCCTCCTGATTTTTTTTTCCCATAAAGCTGTATATATGTCATTATGATAGACTGCTTTTTTTCCCTGGACTCTATGTGAATTGGAGCGGCACGATGGTGTAGTGGTTAGCATGTTTGCTTCACAGCATGCTTGGCAAGGGCATCTCTGTTTGGCTAGTTTCTGTTCTCCCTGTGCCAGTGTAAGTTTCCTCCAGGAACTCAGGTTTCCTCCCACAGTCCAAAGACATGCACATTAGGCTAATTGGCCCTTTTTTAATTCCCCCTCTGTGTAAGTGCAAGTGTGAATAGTTTTTTTTTTTTTTTTTTTTTTTTTTTTTTTTTGTGTGTGTGTGTGTGTGTGTGTGTGTGTGTGTGTGCGTGTGCGTTGGGCCTGTGATGGACTGGTGAGCTGTTCAGTGGGTACCCTGACTTTGCCTAGAGTTGGCTGCAATAGGGTCCAGCCTCCCTGTGACCCAAGTAGGATTAAGTGAGATGGATGAATGAACATAGGGCAGTTGTGGCTTAGTGGTTAGTGCTCATATTATTGGAAACATTTAAAGACAGTCTATCAAAGATTCGAATTCCATAAAGACTACAAATAATTGTGGTGCTCAAAAAAAAAAAAAAAAAAATGCAACCTTCAAAGTACCACAGTAATTATAAAGAAGGCATAGAGTGTGTTCACATAGTAAGACAGTGCTAGAAACCTTTGTTCTTGATTTTGGTATAAAATGAAAAGAAAAGAAAAGGGGGGATCTGAGACTGTTTGGAAATGATTGAAGCAGAGTTTGAGGAAAAAGTGTGAACACTTCCTGCATGACCCTTATTTAAAACTTTACCTTTGAAGTAACTCATTACGGATATCCTACAACTTCGAGTTTTGGAGATTATTAAAGAAAGTAGGTAAACTCAAAGGTTATGATAAGTTTATATTTGTCATTTATATAGTATTTTAATATAACAGCATGGTCTATCATGTGTTGTTCCTTACAAAAAAGTAAATATTATTGTAAATTGCTGTTGTTTAAAGGAAATAAAACACCTAGAGATATGTTGCTATTGGAAACTATCAAATGTGGTGAAAGTAACTTGGGTTTTTAATAGGTCATCTTACATAATTCATTTTATTTCTTACTGCTAACCATTTGTGACAAATCTTTTTGTAAGCCGTGTTACATGGTAATAAATGATTTTCTCTACAACACCATATTGTCTTTGCATTGTAAGTTTTGAATCCATGTCAGAAGTCCATATCAATGTTTTCAAGCTGGAAGTTGCATAGAAAATCACCCCTGATGAGATGATACATGGGGATCGATCTTAACGCAACAATGTCGCCTGGATCTTCATAAACCCTGTATACAGTGACATTATACATATATTTTCAGTTTCCCTAGAAGTAACCTCAAAAAATACTTCATGGTGACTCATCCAAGGGACTCAGGGACTGTCTGGTCAAATCAAGAGAACTTTTGCATATGCTATTGAATATAGTACATAGCAAAGATTCATTTCATTTAGGTTTTATGAGACTGCTGAAAAAAAAAATGTATTCCCATTTGTGTATATATATACTTAGTTATAACATTTTAAAGAAGCTCGAACTGAGGTTAGAAGTAAAAGTTAAGGAAATCTGAGAATGTAATGGATTGGAGACCATTTCTCATCATCCCTTAGAATTTGTTTATTAAAAATTAGTTAATTTCTGCAATGCTAAATAAACTCTCATTTGAATTATCGAGCAAATTTCCCCAGCTTGAATTTCACCCAGCGCTCTGGTACGAATGCATCAAAACTATGAGCTATGTTTCAGATGTCAAAATTCAATTGAATCTCTTCACTTCACTGGCTATCCTCTTATGTTGTTGAATGACTGGAAAATATCTTCTGGCAGTCCTTCTCATAGTTTTTCCACCCACATTGTCTGCTCTCTCAGCCGATTTGAAAGTGCACTATGTCTGCTTCTTACTGCCCCTTAGCCCGTCCGAGCTAGCCGCCACCTCTGAATCTTTGGTTGGCACATTTTGCATTAACCCAAATTTTTCTGAAATAAATAATACAAATACCAAAAGGCAACAGGGCCAGTTTGAAGTGGATAAAACACATGCATCATGACTTGAAAAAAGTAGAACAAATTAGTCTAAGCTAAACTATTTACTGTAATGGTAATCGCTCCATGCTAGAATTGTCTTCCTCAGTAAGTTAAACTGAGTAGAGCTAATTAACAAAATGTGCTGGGCACTGAAGATTGGTAAGCTAGAAAAGAAAAAAAAAATGACCATGTCCCCAATAGATTCATTAAAATTCTTCAAATTAGTATATTTCCAGCAGGAAAAATGCATTACCATAGTATCAATTTCTTGGCTGGAGATCTAATTGAAGGCTATTTAGTGTATGCCATGTAGGCCATCTCCTAAATCATTAAACATTTACTGAGTACTATTCTATTGATGCTGCTAATGAGGTCTAAGATGTACATAGGGGATGTGATTGTGGCATATTCCTAAATGTCAGTGGCTGCTGTTAAACCAGGTAAGGTGGTGGACACCAACCCTTTTCCCGTGGAGCTTCCTTTCTGTAGGTTTTATCTTTAAAAAATGTAGTACACCTATTTTAGCTTGATCAAGAATCACTTAAGCCAGTGATTAGATGAGCAGGTGGGCATGACTGGGTTTGGAGCCTAAATCTTCAGGGAAGTGGAGGTTCAGGAATATTGTTGGTGACGTCTGAATTAGGACATGACTTAAGAATAAAAATATTATGAATTGTTATGCAAATCAATTTTAAGGTTATGATATATTTTGGGTCCATTTAAATTACTTTAGTTTGCATGTTCTATATTAGATGCTTGGATAGCCTTCAGGTCTGGTTTGTCAGATGCATGCAGTTGATATGGTTATATATGCATATCCACCCAAAAATCAGCATGAAACCTTTTAAAGGAATGATCTGTTTGTAAGAATCCATTCATTCATTTTTCTAATTAGGGTTGAAGGGAGGCTGGCGCCCAACTCAGCCGACTCTGGGCAAAGGTGGGGTACACCCTGGACAGCTTGCCGGGCCAGTATTTAAGAATGGATGATCAAATCCTCCTTACATCTTAATTCTGACAAATAGATAAATTATATACACTCACTGGCCACTTTATTAGGTACACCTGTCCAACTGCTCATTAACACTTAATTTCTAATCAGCCAATCACATG
>JAQMYF010000023.1:6915070-6927695 GCA_030014195.1 Neosilurus mollespiculum | reverse complement strand
ATATATAAATGTGATTAGGGGAAAAAAAAAAAAAAAAAAAAGATGATGGACCGGTCCAAATAAGTTGGGGATTATCAGCACGCAGCCCAACATTAATTGGAACTCTTCTCTTCCCTGGATTCACCTCCCCATGACCCTTAATTAGGAGAAGCAGCTGAACAAAAGGAACGTGATTCTTATTCAAGGGCCTCATACTAGGTGTGTGAGGGCCGGGAATCCTAAGCAGGTATCTAATTCCACAAATCTTTGGTGACCTTTCTGAATATTTCTGCCCATTAATTAAAGGGGAGCCTGCAAAGAAAAAGAACAAAGAACAGAAAAAAGGGGCTGGGGCAGCTGAGCATTACTGGGCATTAACTCAACCTTGATTTGAGTGATTTTGTTTAACAGGTAGTTCCTGCTTCAGTCTCAAGACTGTGACAAGATCCTCCTTGACCTTACTTTACAGCACCTTAAAGCAACTGTCTACAGTATTAGTGGACATTAGTTTGTAAAGTAGGCTGGTTGACCTAATGTGCATATCTTTTGGACTGTAAGAGGAAACCAGAGAATACAGAGGAAGCCAAAACAAGCATGTGGAGGACATGAAAACAACCCAGAAAGGCCTTATTCTGCTGCAAAATTTGCACCCATAACCTTTCTTCTGCTGTGATGTGATGGTGCTACCCACTGAGCTACCATGGATCCTCAGTAATAATAACCAAATTATGATTGTTGCTTTGATTTCAGTGACTGCCTTTTAAATGTGTTGTTAAATATGAAAAGCATTGATCCAAACCATGGTTAATCGATCGTTTTACATCGAAATGCATTATGCAAACAGAGGTGCCAAATTCTACCACAAAAGCTCTGCAACTGGAGGTGGATAATATGGGTTTTTTTATCTGTCACAGACAAAAGCAAGCAACAGTAAGAAAGAACAAAAAAAAAAAAAAAGGTTTTGTGACCAGTACTACAGTACTGTCACTTACCATGTACAGTACAGATCCTCCAACGTGGCTCTGTGGGGGAACTACTGATGCTCGACGGGGGACTCAGATGGAGTTTCAGGATGATCCAAAGAATTAAACAACATGCACCACTTTTTTTCCCCGCAGAATCTCTAAGGGGCTTCTGCGGAGGAAATAAAGGGTTTGCCCAGAGAATTTAAACAGTATCCGTAGACAATAAATATGAATATGAACACGAGTAGCTTGACGTACAGATTCACAGCTAGTAATCTATGGTGAAAACATGGTTTCTCGATGTAGTATATTATTTAACTAAATACCTTTGAAAGCCTGTATTGTGAAAGTCCTCAGGCAACTATTATGGCCACCAACACAAATTAGGAGGATTTAAAACTGGAACTGTGGAGGATTCGCAGAGTATTTCAACTGGATCCATGGGGAATGCTGAATTGTCAAGGTGGCACCTCCGGGGGAACAATAAAGTAAACAAGGCCCTATGGAAGCTTTGGAGATCCATTTTTGAAGGCTCCACTATACATGGTAATGATAGCACTATTAATAATTAGCATGCACTTCATAATTTTTAAATCGAAAGGACCACTGTCATGTCCACTGTATTTCTATATCACAGATGCTCTTGTTTGATTAAAAAAACGAACAATTATTATTTTACATATTTCCTTGCGATAAACCCATGGTACTTAGTTATACATCCACATGTATGGTACAACATTTTCACAACTGTGTTAGTCTGCATAAGTACATCATGTAACATCATGTAGTAGCAATTAAACATCCGGTGACACCTGGAGGATGTTTATTCGCTACTAAATGACCTTACATGATATCCTTATGCAGACTAACACAGTTGTGAAAATGTTGTACTATACATGTGGATGTATAACTAAGTCCCATGGGATATGTACTGTACTTCGTAACGCTGACGTACCAGTTTGTGTTTAATTTTCTCATCAGTGAAATCGTGGCACAGTGATTACTCAGAGTCCACCTCTTCCACCTCAGAGTAAGAAGGTCCTGGGTTCGAGCTTGAGCATTTCTTTGTGGAGTTTGCATACCCCCCCCCCTGCTTGTGTGGGGTTTCTTACCGGGTTCCGTGCTGTGTTTCCAGGTTGCTCCTATACTTTTCTAGCAAGGAATCAAAAGTCAGAAATGCTATGACTACACTGTGGATATTGGTACCTTTATGTATAACAACATCATTTCAACATTTGCAAGACGATCTTCAACAGCAGCAGATTAAAATGTTCCTGACCTGTTGTCAGGTGGTGCTGCAAATCACTGATTCCTTTACAAGTGCCCATTCTGTCCCCATCACATGTACACTGATTTTCACACAAAGGATATCAGCATGTTTTCAATTTATCCCTTCGAAATGAAAAGGGAAGAGAAATATATTGCTGCTAAAATGACACGGCCAATATGTGAAACTCAGAAGTAAAGAAAGAAACGGTGTGAGATTCAATTCCAGCAGGCCTGTCATTGTTTTTAGTGCTCATTGGGGGAAGGGGGGGGTGCTTGACTCAGGAGCAGATGTTTTCTGAATAACAGAATGAGTCAGACAATGGAGGAGTCCCGCATCTTGTAATATTCTGGGAAACAAAAATGTGTCAGCATGTGGTGATGCATTGTAGCAAGGGATGACCACGCATGTAGGATAGCAATGTTTACCTTCATTTTCAACTACTGCTGAATTTAAAAGAAAAAGAAATATTAATAAAATAGTGGAAAAGAAACAAGAGCTAATTAGTTAAACGCTCCCATTCGCAAGATTTCCTAAACACCTTTCCAAGACTCTCTAGCACTAAACCAGTAGGACATCGGAGTACCATATTATTAGAAATAGCAGATTATCTATGATCATCATGAAATAAGGGGAGGTGAACAAGTAAGTAAGAAGCTTACTTTCATGCTATTGCTTGGGATTTTTCCATACTTTTATGTCAAATGACTCGATAGCAGGAATTCCATCTAAGTACTGATTCCAGATATGGTGGGGGTATTACAATGTTGCCTGATGATTTTGTGGCATTTTCACAATATATATCTACAACAATCAGTAATACATTTCCTCATTAAAGGCAGGTTTTGGTGCATATATGGTAGGAATTTCTAAACAAAAGCACTCGGAGAGTACAAACCTCTACCAAGCCCAGAAATCACACATTTGAGCCAAAGTGTTAACCTTTCATGGAGGTATACAGGTTATCTAAAAAGTCTTGTGACTTTCAGTTCATAGAATTTGGAGGAGGAGAGTATTTAGTGAAGTCATGTAGGGTTTGAAGTAGTTGGTTCACTGTTAATTGCACCACTATTTAATGCAGAAAAAAGCATGGGAACTTTTTTCTTTTTTTTTCTTTATTTTAACTGTCATGTTTTCCTTCAGAAGCCCTGGTTTCCTCCCAAAGTTCAACGACAATGCAAATTATGTCAGCTGGCTAATCTAAATTGCCCATAGGTGTAAATGTGAATTGTTGTTCCTCTCTGTGTTAGCCCTGTGTTAGATTGGCAATCTGCCCATGTGCAACCCACCTCTCACCTGAAGTCAGCAAGATGAGGTTTGGGTCCAGTTCACTATACTGTAGATCAGGAATGGATGAATAAAAGATATGATGCACGCCGCATCATACTTACTACTAGTTTTTAATTATGTCTGATTAATAAATATTGCTTAAAAATTGTATGTGTGTGTGTGTGTGTGTGTGTGTGTGTGTGTGTGTGTGTACACATTTCAGATCATGCTAACTAGTGTTTCTTCCTGCTTTTCTGTTGCAAATTGTGAAACTCAATAACCTGAAACCTTTTTTTGTGAGGAGTGGGGGTGGAATTGCATGGCAATTTTGTTAATTTGCTCCATATTTATGAATAACTTTAAGGAACAATTCCTTCACTAATTTTCTCAGTAGTGCTTGCAAAATAAGTGCTTGTACCATAATATTCACAATGCCTTGACAAATCAGTGTGCAATTTTCTTTAGTCAATAAGAGCCCATTAGAAAGCACAATTAGCCACTGCTTTCTGGGAAGTTGCAATCACAAAAAAAAAAAAAAAAAAAAAAAACATGAAAGAAAGACTGAATGAAAAGTTTTCTTTTCAGATCACTGGTCTGT
Source organism: Neosilurus mollespiculum (assembly GCA_030014195.1). Classification (NCBI taxonomy): domain Eukaryota; kingdom Metazoa; phylum Chordata; class Actinopteri; order Siluriformes; family Plotosidae; genus Neosilurus; species Neosilurus mollespiculum. Next base: position 6,923,617 of record JAQMYF010000023.1, on the reverse strand, counting down.
CTGTTATCTTATCTGCAACAGTAAATAATAAAATGTTCAAGTAGTTTAAAGAGATATCTCATGCATGCTCTCAGAGCTCAAGTACATCCATCATGGTTTCATAAAAAATCTCAAAATATATATATTTTTTAATTTATGTTCTGACGAAGAATATGCTAAAACTATTAAGTTTTTTTTTCGGGTTCAGTGGATGAACATCTCACTTTCAGTGCATAATTGTTAATATTTACCCTGATAATTTCTAAAAAAAGACACCACACTTCACTGTATAATTCAGCATCAAATGTCTTTCTTAGATCATGTTAAAGTTATACTTCCTAGCATGTAAAATGCAAACGTTCATTTAAATGAATAAAAGTTAATATAACACTTAAAATCATGCTTACTGCGAGATAGAAAACCTATAGCCTCCATATAAATTGCTTCTCAAACTTACAGTTGGCATGACAACGCTTAATCATGTAAATGCCTAACTAGGCATCTCTCTTAACATAAACAAGTTATTTATTCATTCATTCATTCATATAACTTTAAATCATTTAAAACCGCAAATATTTTCTCTGGCCCTGTTAGTTCTTCCTTTAGATTGAACATCTTTCAGAATAGTTAAAAAAATAAATAAAATAAAATAAAATACTAAAGGTGTTTTTTAAAAGAGTATAAATACCATGCAGGCTAAATGCTACATTCCATAAACGCTGCTGTTTGCTCCCCTTGATGTTCCAGACTTATTCAAATGCTACAATTATTTTGTTAAGAACATCCTCTGCCACACTCAAGCACTATACACACAACCCTTGACTTATTCAGCTCCTTTTTCTCCCCCCTGTGCCAAGATGCCTCGTAAAGAAAGCAGCCAGCAGCCATGTTCGGTGGTGATAACACCCCACACAATATCCACAATAGTACATTTTCCAGTGATTAATTCTAGAGAGCCAAATCACGCAATAAAGCCAGGCTGAAATGGAGCGCTGCCTCTCAGGGAGGGCCACGGAAAAGGTGAGAGAATAGATTTTACTTGTCTTTTATTCTTCTATGAGAGTGAAATGCATAGCAGCTTCCCAAGGATCTGTGTAAAAAAAAAAAAAGTGAGTCTTGGCTAGCTAAAGCGGAGAGACCTGAGCTAAATCTTTAAGCACACAGGACCAGAGTGTTAGAAGTTAGATTGCAGAATTGTCCAGTTATATAAATGAATTTAGATAGCATGTTTTACTGCTCTAGAATATAATGCTGATGACAAGTCAGTAACGTGCTAGGAATAAATTAGACTAGGTTTGCTTTAGGGTGGTACGGTTGCATAGTGGTTAGCACATCCGACTCAAAGGATTCCAGAATTCAAGTCACGAGCTTGGGCGTGTCTGTGTGGAGTTTGCATGTTCTTCCCGTGCTTGAGTGGGTTTTCTCCAGGTATTCCGGCTTCCTCCCACAGACCAAAAAGATGGCTCTTCCAAATTCCAACTAGATGTGAGTGTGTGTGTGTGTGTGTGTGTGTGTGTACAGTTGTGTGTGTCTGTTAGCCCTGCAATGGCCTGGTGAGCTGTTCAGGGTGTACCAGTGTCTTTGCTTAGTGTTGGCTAAGGTAGGCTCCAGCCTTCCAGTGACCCGAGTAGACGGTTTAGCAAATAAGAGAGAATGAGAGTAAGATTACTTTGCTTGATTACTGATGCAGGAGAAAAGCCTTATTTTCACTCAAGTCCTTCAGGAATGATTATCTTTCTCCCATAATTCCACAAAGGCTGTTCTATTAACATACTACAAAAGCAAAAATAAAAGAAAAATGCATGGCTGTATACCCCTGAATGCACAAATTATAAAAAGAATAAAAGAAAAAATAAAAAAAAATTACTGTCACCACATTTTTGATGAAAATAGCTGTGGTATCTTCCTGTAAAATAAACATGAAATAAATAAAGCCCATGTTTGGTTGTGAGGACATTTTGATGCCAACCTGCTCCCCCGTCTCTGTGTGCATGGAACGTTTCCTTGCCAATAAAAAGGAGTGACAGCTGGTCCTGTCCCCATGTATTGTAGTAAGCATTAAATCCCATAGAAGTCCTGCAGCTCTGCTTAAAGTAAATAAGGTTTTGTTCTCTTGTTTATCTCATAATGATGCTTATATGGCAGAGAATCAGTTTTGGATAACACAGCTAGAATTCAATTAGTCAGTTAGAGACGAGACAAGACAAGGTCACTGTTTCTCAACTATATTATGGAACAAGTTTATACTTAAGCACATGAGCAAGTGTGCAGCTATGCAAAATATCGACACAAACGTGATTCAGCTATATTTAACACAGCTGGGCTGATATTCAGTTTAACTGCATAATTGCTTGTGCAGTATTAATTGTGTACAACAGTTCTACAGTATATACAAAAAAAATCGTATAGATTCAAAGACATTTCAGACACAATATGGCAAGAAATGTGTTTATTTTTGCTCCGCTAATGGATTCCAGAAAAGCCACACTCGCTGACCTTGCTGGCTGGCTAGCACATGTTGATTTTGTAGATTCCAAGTAAAGCTGCTTACAACAAAATTGGCATTCCTTCTTCCTTTGCAGCGTCAGCTGGCAAGCTTTCTTATTTTAAGCCAAAAATAATTTTTGCTGGAAACCATCATTTGCAATATCTATGGTATATTTCTTATAGTTTAAAGACAAACATTCTGAGAAAAAATCTCAGAAATCTATTCTACAAAAAATAAAAATTAAAAAAGTCAGAAAAAACATTAGAGTAATTCCTAATTAAACATTAGGAAACAACAGAGTCAGTATTGTAAAAAATAAATAAATAAATAAATAAAATATCAGTGACATAGATGCACTTATTATGCTATATTTCAGAATCTGGTTTACTAATAAGGAGTTTCTTCGTCAGTTGGCACATAATCATCGCATCATTATTTATACTTTAAGACTGATTTCTAACTTTTATCTCTAAGTTCTGACTTTAAACTTGAAAACGTAGTCACCCCACATGCATTAGAATATAAAACTAACACCAGCAGTTGGCCCTAATACACTTCTGTACATGTCTTTGATGATGTTCCTAACACTATTAATGGTTTTGAACTAGAAAGTGCAATTTTACATGAAAAATACAAACAAGCTGAGTACTACACACAGTAAGTAGTAAAAAGCACTTTCAGAGCACTGCTCCAAATAAATCAATCAATAAAAAAAATAACAGCATTGGAAGCACACAACGGTCTGAAATCTTTAGCTTTACAATTTCCTTTCACTGGGCCTAAGAAACCTGAAACATATTCCAGCATGACGATGCCCCTGTGCACGAACTGAGGTTTATAAAGACATGATTTGCTGTGCTTGGTATGAAAGAACACAAGTTTGTTCCACTGGGCCTTGACATCAACCCGACTATACTCTTTTGAAATGAATTGGAATACTGACTGCACTTCAAACCTTCTCATCAGATATCAGCGCCTGACCTTATGCATGCTACCAAGGCTGAATAACCACAAATCCTACCAGACATGCTCTAAAATCTAGTATAAAACTAACCCAGAAGATTGGTCTAGATCTATTGTATGTATGTTAAACAAGCACATGGTGGCATAGTGGTCAGAGCAAGAAGGTCCTGGGTTTGAGCCCTGTGTGTTTCAAGAGGGTTTCTGTGTGGACTTTGCATGTTCTCCCGTGCTTGCGTGGGTTTCCTCTGGGTACTATAGTTTCCTTCCATAATCCAAAGACATGCACATTAGACTTAGCGTATATTCTTGATTTCCCCTAGGGGTGTGTGTGCGTGTTCAGGGTGTACCCCAGTCCCAGAGTCAGCTGGGATGGGCTTGCTTCTCCAGATGAATGAGGCAGGGCCATATTTACCATGACACACTGGTTGAATAGGCCTATAGCACATATGCTGGTGAAAGACACTAGGTACTTACTGATTATGTTGCCAGAGGAACCCATTAAACCAGTGGATTTAAGTGCTATTTGAATTGGATTAGTTGTCCATAAGTAGGGTAATGCAATTATTATTAGAGTCTTGGTCTGGTTTGAATTTGTTATATCAGATTTAATCTGTAACCCCAAGTTATTTTCCAAATTTCCCCTTAAGGCTCATAGCAATACAATATAAGGTGAAGTCAAGTAAACTGGACCATCAGTGTTCTATTGCTCTGAAATTTTGTAGTCCTTTAAAAAATTGCCAAAAATGGCCCAGTTTACCTGTAGATTATATTTAAGAAGACATGACAGAGAAGCAAGTACTTTAATTACTTTGGAGAAGGGGTAAAGGAAAGGTTAGTCAACCTATAAATGATGAGCGGTATAACAAGTAGTGTTGACTGGGTGTATGTAATTTTTTTAATTTTGAGCAATATTTCTATCATCATCATCATCATTTGCTTAACCGCTTAATCCTACTAGGGTCATGAGGAGGCTGGCACCTATCTCAGCCAACACTGAGCACACTGTGAACAGCTCAGCAGACCACTGAAGGGCCAACATTCTCCCTCACATCCACACCTGGAGGCAATTTGGAACAGTCAATTAGTCTAACTGGCAGCCATAGCCTAATAGTTAGAGAAGCGGCTTTGGGACCGAAACCGATTCACAAACCAGCAGGAAAAATGTGTGGTGGTGGGGAAGTGAGCTGCACCTTCCGTACCTCCAACTTCATGGCTATAGTGCCCTTGAGCAAGGCACCTAACCCCCAACTACTCTCCGGGCACAGCAATGTGTGTGGCAGCCCACTGCTTTGAGTGTGTGTGCTCATTGTTTACGTGTGTGTGTGTGTGTGTGTGTGTGTCTTTGGACTGTGGGAGGAAACTGGAACAACCAGAGAAAGCCAAATATATTGTCTTTTGTGATTTTTATGTTTTATAATAATAATAATAATAATAATAATAATAAAAATAAAAATAATAATAATAATAAAATCTATTTATCTATCAATCTAACTATCTTTTAATCGTTGTCATCAAAAATGAGGATTCTTTTCTGCACAGCCATGCATATATAGCATATAAACACGACTACCTAAAATAAGACATTGCTTATTTTGTGCAAAACCAATCGTTTATCTTCTAGTGACATAACCTTACAGGCATGCATAACATATATCAATAAATTAAATAAAAAAATTAACTACATTATTATAGTAATAAAGGGCCCTAATAAAAAATCAGGGTTGAAAATTTACTTTTTTTTACCTTGTTCCCAAACCACAGAATCTACCACCAGTGACGTCAGCCTAGACTGTGCTGGATTACCGTGGAGAGGACCTACAATCTGTTCTCTTTGCCTACAAAATGAGTTTGCGCTACATAAATACATTTTCCATTCGGCATGATCCTCAATGGCATTCATAGTGTGGGAGTGCCAAGCAGACCAGAGACTTCAAGGGTGCTCGACTTCTGGGATTCACACGAAGGGCTGGAGTGAAATGAGAGCAGATTGGTGAGAAAAGAGGGAAGAGATAGAACCTGGGCATCGTTCCCAACAGCTTCTTCTGCCTGAGTGGGCTGCAATGAGCAAACTGTGCAAGCAAGCACAACCAACATGGGCTCCGTCTGAAATTTGTAAGAATTTATATCAGCCAACCCATGAATCGTTAAGGGACATAATGGTTCAATGTGAAAGGCTCTCTTATGACTTTAACTGTGTAAAGGTACTCATTTTTTTCCCCAGTCCATCAAAATCAGTCCCTTTAAATAAAATTTCTATGATTTTGTGTGGGATAAGGCTGGCAGACACGAAGCCTGAAAATATGTTGCAGTACCACGGGGCGAGGAATATACGAAGCGATGCATATGGTAGTTTCCCTCGTCTGGATGTTGTTCAGGAATAACAGCGTGCATGAACTCATGGCTGGATCGTACATGACACTTTGAATTAACCCTTCCTGGTGGGCGTTTTCTTTTCTATTTTAAAACACATTTTATTTCCGGTGTCATTTAACCCATCCCTGAAGCTCATATTTTTCATACTGTCATTAAACACCACTATAATTAATCTTTTAATTCCATGCATATTCGGAATTTACTGTAGGTAATACGCATTCATGCATAAATTATATTTGCTTAAGGTCAAGCCAATAGATGAAGGATCAGTGAAATTAACTACGTAATTGGATATGAATTATTCTGAATGATTCCGATACAAAAACAAACAGAAATAAGAGCCTCCTACTATACAAATAAATAAATAAATAAATAAATAAACAGTTCACCAAGTGGGTTTTCATGAAAATAAGAATATTCAGTAGGCTATAAAGCTCGTGTTTATTATTATTATGCTGAGTAGTTCTAAGTGGAACATTCAATTCAGCGACATCCACCATGCCTGAGGTGCATAATCGTTTTTGTAAATACTACTGTGATTTGACGACTATGCACCATTCCTGTACAGTATATCCTAACACAATGTGTTCATCAGGGTCATGGTGGTTTCAAATATACTACTAGTTTGTTAGGTTTTGTGAAATAAAACCTCTTTAGGGATTCAGTAGTGAAAACAAACCATTCCTTTTTGACCACATGTACTTTGGCTGTTGTGTTGAAACTAAAATCTCAGCACTACTTTATTTATATCTAAATAATTGGGTTTTTCACATGGAAATGTAGAGTTCTCTGGAGGTAATTGATTGTTAATCAGAGAGAATCAGATAATCAGAGATCTATGCTGTCGATGCAGTAGCAGAGCGTCAGAGAATTTCTCTAGTGTTTGCTATACCATATTTATCATATAGAATGTTTTCTGGATGATTTGCCGCGTAGCACATAGTGTTAATGCGAAGCCTTAAAAACACATCTGGATGTTGCATCACAGTAAATCTGAGCCTTTCTTTTATAGCACATCTGTTAAGGTCATACAGAATATTTCTTTCCCTCTGCCTACCCTTAGATCTAATGTTAAGCCAAACCTCAGAAGCTAAATACAGTAACTTGCTAAAGGTAAGCCGTGTTCATCACAGCACCAACAACTTCCCAATTAATTAAATAAGTAATTTGACTTTATGATGTCTTTGGTTATTTGATATGCTGATTAGTCCAAGGACAGCCACTGCATCCAAGGGTATCTGAACAAATTAACAACATTTGGCAATCAAATATTTATTTATTTATTTTGCTATTCAAGTGTTATTGATCTCAGTGACTTCATATGCCATAGTGCACATGCAGCTAAGGTGGTAGATCAGTTAAATTTGCTAATTATCTTTGGTTTGTTTGTTATTTTTATACAACTGAACCTTTTAATTAAATGTGCTTTCAGCTATATCTGAATTATTTGTATGTTGAAATCTATGTTTACCTAAAAACAAATTATATCTTAGCCCCATAATATAGCTAAAATAATGCAATTAATTTAAGGAAAAATAAAAAAAGTCACTACATATCAGTCCATGCCCTGATGTGCTGAAACTTTAAAGCTGTGTTGCCATTTAATACTTTTTAAGCTTTTGTAGAATATTTATATTGTATTAATCTCTCACTTGGCTTCTGAATCTCTCCCTTGGCTATTCATTTTACTTCCTGAAATCTTGGAAATAAATAATATGCAAAATGCTTCCCTTTTCATGACTCAGTGCCACAACCTCCATAAATAAGGCAGTATTTCATGTAAAGTGCATGCATATGAGAGGGAATTGGGGCATATGATATGTAATTAAGAGACTACTGGGAAGGGTCCACACGATGCTTTTTTACTAAAATACTCACAAATGAACTCAATTTAAGTATGTGATGTGATGTCTAATGGTAACATGTTCCCCCATAACAATTTTTTATATATATATATATTTTTTGTTGTTGTTGTTTTCAATAGTTCTTTGTTTATTTTGCCATTTGTTTTAATATTATGGACTATTTTGTCTACATTCATAACATCTATGGCAACATAACATGACAAAGAAGTTCATTTCCATTTCAGGCTTAAAAAAAAAAGACCAAACACACACACACACAAAAAAAAAAACTTAAAGGGGAAGGAAAGTGTTGGTGGAATGGGTGACTAAAGACTGTGTCATGGCAGTCGTGTCATGGCAATCACTTTTTCACAAAGTGTATACAGAGCGCCTCTTGTGCACTGACCACTGGAGTTTATTCATTTTCTGAAAGCCTCAAAGGCGTCATTGCCAAATCCTCCGCTTTTCACACACTCTGCTTGCCTGCTGTGCACTGACAATTCAAAAGACTTCACATCATTTCTTTATGAAGTGTGTTTAAGTCTCAAAATGTCTGTTAAATAGAATTATTTTCAAGGGTTTTATTCAACAAGGCCAGGACAGGAAGAAAATAATAATAATAAAAAAAAGACATGGTGCAATTGTGTTATGTATGTAATATATGCGCACTTTAGGGTTTCCATAACCATGCATTTTATATATGTATATATATATATATATATATATATATATATAATATTCCCTAGCCAATCATTTGCCAAACTGCTTAATCGCATTATGGAGTCTACCACAGCCAAACCATCGCGTGGCTAGCACAGACAATTTCATCTCATCTCATCTCATCTTCTTCCGCTTATCCGGGGCCGGGTCGCGGAGGCAGCAGTCTAAGCAGGGATGCCC
>JAQMYF010000023.1:6902875-6912880 GCA_030014195.1 Neosilurus mollespiculum | reverse complement strand
GCCACCGAAGAGCTTATGAACTACCTCAGTGACTTCGGCTCGGGTGATGGAAGAGTCCACCTCTGAGTCCCCAGCCTGCGACAATTTGAAGCAGCAAATTAGTCTAATGTGCATGTCTTTGGACTAAGGGGGGAGACCGGGGTACCCAGAGAAAAGCCATGAGAGCACAGGGAGAACATTTAAACTCCACACGGAAATACCCAAGCCTGGGACAAAAACCCAGGACCTTCTTGCTGTGAGGTGAATGCGCCAACCACTACTCCACCGTGCTGCCCCTTAGTCAATCAGTCTTATCCTTATTTCAGTACTTAAAGCACAATGATACAGGACATCTCCATTTTTGTCAGTTTTATGAGTGCAGTAAAATGCTGATAAACAGCATCACTTCAATCAACAGCCCTTTCCAGAAGAGAACAAAATGGATCAGTTTAATGAATATGTAAAATAATAAATCTGTGTGTCATATTTTAATATTTAATGATGTTTCAAAATGTTCCCATGTGAATGAACTGGTGGCTCAATTAAATATGAATTTTGCTTGTGGAATTGAGAGCACTCAATAAGGAAGGAAGCTCCTTCAACAGATTCCTCCTTGGATGAAGGATTATATCAACAGCAGGATCTTGCCCACCTTCTCATCATGATGCTGCCACCCCATGCTTCACATTTACAATGGTGTTCTTCAATGAAAAAAATATATTAAAGAAGAAAAATTACCCTGGATCCACCATACACATAGTGCTAATGATTATGAGTAAACAGTTAACTTTTTGTTACAAAGTAGCACAGTAGCGCAAAGATGTCAATATAATGATTGGGAGCTTTCATAACTTTTTTTACTGAATAAGAGGTTTCTGTATGTAAAATTGAAGAGTTGGTTTGAAAAAACAGATAAGTCCTAAAATTAAAATAAGTTTTAATTAAAGCTACTGAAATTTTTTTATTTATTAATTTATTTATTTTTGTAAAGCTACTTAAAAAATAATTCCCCCTCCTTCATAATTAAAACAATTTGACTTAGCTGTTTTGCAAATAACACTTCATTTTTTATCACAACAGTAAAGCCAGGTCCTTAGCTGACATATGAAGATGATGTGAACCCTGGGGTCATGAATCATGGATTGATTTTTAGCAAATGGGTGATGCTAATGTTTTTTTGAATGCAAACGACATTTACACCCGAGCATTACTTACAGCTTCTCTAAAGAGTGTTTTTACAACATTTATGTCATTGAGTGTAGTTTACTCATATAATTCGTGCTTGTTTAACACTGCAAAACTGCTAACCCACCCAAAAGATGAACATGCAACATTGCCATTCCAACCAAATTTACCAAAAGGATTATATATATACCTGCTAGCCCCTGTGGAGGCAAATTCAGCCCTCATTGATACGGCTGGCATACAATAAAAAGGGAGCACTCCATGCATCTATACACACATTTGATCTAGTGAGAGGATGAGCAATAAATTTTACATCAGTTTGAATACTGGAGCATCGATGCCTCGAATCAGTGGCACCTCATCTGAATGTAAATGTGGAGTACCCAGCTTCTATTCTATTGGTGCTCCGGACCTGTGAGGAATTAAATTTGTCAGACCGCACTCAATCGAAGCTCAGCCTTGAAAAGCGATGCAGGAAATAATGCTAAAAAGGAAGAAAAATAGAGTGAGAATAAATGATCCTATGAAATAAATTCTACTCACTTGCAAATTAAAGTTAATTGGAAAAGGTACAAAAAATGCAGCCCTGTGTTTCACTCTGCAACTTTCTGCTTCTCAGCTCATGCTTTTTTAAGTTTGGATTAATGATTTCTCAGTGTGCTGTACAGATAAAAACATTTCTTTTTAGATTTTTGTAATTTTTTCCTGTCCAAAGCCACCTATTGAGTAAGACATGATCCATAACTCATAACTTTCTAAACATATCTTAAAACCTTAATAAATTATGATTAGCATTTAGTATAGAAGCTAATATAACACTTTACATGAAGCCCGGTTTTATAAATCATTATAATTGTGTTTAACAAACCTCTAATTATGTGTTATGCTTAATTTCGTTATAAATTTTAAGTAATTTAGTACTGCAAAATTGCATACACACAGAAAGCAATGCAATGTGTTTTAGTGATGATCGAAAATGTAAAGTCAGTCAAAGCTAGCAACATAATAATGACAAGTAAAATAACCCACAGCGATGCTAAGTGGGCGGTTAAACTGCTCTTTGGCTTTCTATGGCTCTTTTTGCTTTTTATGGCTTTGATCCATAAAGTCTATCTGTGAACTAAAACAAAGAAAAGTATTTGAAGAGTGCAAACCTCCACCGAGCAGGTAAAGTAACAGAAACTACACAGCACCCCCTGCCAGGCCTGCTGTAATACCACACTTCCAAAAAATTATCCTATCTCACAAGGTTAAATAATCCTTTAAAAAAAAATTGGATCCAGAATTGGATCTTCTATAAATTCTAATAGACGCTTCCTTGTTCAAAGCTTAATTTCTGGTAGAAATTTCATGAAAGTCAACACTTAATTTTTTTTATAAATCCAGCTAAACAAACTTTTAAAGTGGACATGATGGTACCCTACAACTTTTCTATCGAACCTTTACTTTGATCATCTAAATTCTAATCGTATTTCATTTCATTGAAGATCTGGGATATGAACCACCCCATCATGCAACTAAATCTAGTGTGGCTTTGAACATACAGTTGATCACATAACTGAAATCCCACAAATCATGCTTGGCAAGCTTAATCACATGCATCCTTCCTTTTGTATCTCCCCCCTACCAACAACACTTTTGTTTTCCTTCACTTCCTATGCCACAGAAAAGAGGTTTATTTATCCCAGCTAAGCTCTTAGTCCCTCAAGGCACCATTTCAATGGCCTCCTACGAACACCAAGCCCCATCCTCATGGATAAAAGCTCAACACGATTTCGACTTCCACCTGCAGTGCTTTACTAAGCCTACACATGCCGTGGATCGAGTAAAATCTATAGGGATAAAATGCAAACGACTTCTGTTCTAATACACAAACCCAGTATTGTGTAAGTGTCAGTGGAGAATGCTAGTCACTGAATCATCACTTTAAATCTTTATTGGCTCGAAACTTGTCCAAATGTTTTCACTGCTCTCACTCTTCAGAGGCAAGGAAAAAGTTGGTGTTTTGCTGACAGTGCAGGGAACGATAGCTTAAACTTTTGAGGAAAAAAAAGAAATGACAAGAAATCTGGGTCAATTATGTTTCCATAACTGAGAAAAAAAAAAAAAAAAAAAACGTTTTAATCTGTTAATAAAAGCTATAAAGCAGGTGACTACAAATCTGGTCAATTTATGTAGTAAAGATTCTCTTAACAGCTACAGTGCTTTAAGGAAATCACTTGCCTTAACCTTGCACAAGCACTGAACATATCACACCAATCTGTCAACCACAACAAGCATTTACCAGATCTAAGTAGCTACACAGACGTCCCAAGGGCCCCCTTAGAAATCATACATTGTACATACATTGTGCCCTATGTGACATCACCACCCGCCAAGGTCAAGACCCCCTCCATATATGGTAAGGTACTCTGCCCTGTGTCGATTAATTTGACCTTATAGGAAAACACTCATACAATTAATTAAAAATCATGTTGATTTGAAAGCATTAAGGCACCCAATTTTTATCTGGTTTCACCCAAATGAGGATGGGTTTCCCCTTTGAATCTGGTTCCTGGTACCAAGTGAGGGAGTTTTTCCTTTCCACCATCGCTGTGGGCTTGCTCATTCGTGATATGAAGGATTTGTAAAAGAAATGTTATATTTGTTTTACTATGTAAAGCTGCTTTGCGACAGTGTCGCTGTACAAAGTGTAAAAAGTGCTGTACAAATAAAACTGAATTGAATTGAATTCTTTTCATTCAATTTATCAATTCACTCAATTGAAATCTTAGGAAAATGAGTTTCTGGAAACAGATTTATTACAGGGCAATGGTGGCCCGGTAGTAGGGTACAGGATTACTGATCCAAAGATTGGTGGGTCAAGCTATCACTGGATTGTCACTGCTGTTCCCGAGTGCAGCTAACTGGGTTATCACAGGCCAGTCATATCTCTCACTGTCTATGGCGAGAGACATGTAAAAGAACCCCTGCCCTCTTTCAAAAAGAGTAGGCTGCATTGCCATCAGCGTGTTTCTGTTCTGCGCTGGCCTGGCAAGCTGTCCAGGGTGTACTCTGCCCTCGCCCAGAGTCAGCTGAGATGGCCCTAATTAGGATTAAGCGGTTCAGAAAATGAATAAATAAATAAGAATTCATTAGACCTTTTATCAAAACTTAGAGAAATGCAAAAAATAATTTTAAGCTGTGGATTGAATTCAGAACGATAAGATAACAATCCCAAACATTTAAATGTTTGTAAAAATTATTTGAACAAGAAACAACAATAAAAAACACTGGAAATGAAGGACTGGCCAGATTTGAGACCACTTCAAAAAATGTGGGATTTAATTAATTAATGAATTCATTAATTCATTTATTTGCCAAAACTAATTTATCCTGCTAGGGTTGAAAGGACGCTGAAGCCTATCTCCGCCAACACACCCTGAAAACTCACACCCAGGGGCAATTTGGAACAGCAAATTAGCATAATGTGTACATCTTTGGTATGTAGGTGGAAACCAGAGTACCCAGAGGAAACCCACACAGAAACACCCCGACCAAGCCCGGGAGCCGAAGCCAGGACCTTGTTGCTGTGAGGTAGACATGTTAAACACTACGCTACTATAAGGTGTAACATGTCATAAAAACTGCATTCTGTATCAGTTATATGACACAGGTTTGGCAGATTGTCTCTTAGACACACATACACGGTCTTCCGTCTCTGTGGGTAGTGGGGCATTCCCTGACATAATGTATTCCTTACTCTACCCTTGACCATCACAGCTAAATGCCTTACACCAACCTTTTCCCTAATCCTAAGGTAAACCTAATTTTAAACAGAACCATAAAAAGCAAGTATTAACCTCAAACAGCCCTTTATCAAGCTAAAATGTCCTCACTCTGTTGGTTAAAAACATATTCTGGTCCTCAATATGTAGCAAGAACTAACATGCGCACACACATGCGCAGACACATACACACAATTCGAATTATGCTACAAAATCATTACCAAATGAGGTAAAAAAAAAAAAAAATGTTTTTTTTTTAAAGACTTTTTAACGTCAAGAGAAGAAATGAAAGAAGCTAGAACAATACAGAAGCTAAATACCTTGTTAGCCTCAAATAAATGAAAGATCTGTGAACAGCATTTTGCCCATATTTTATTTACAGAGCCCTGCAGCATGCAGCAATGCATTAGATACATCAGTTATTACCTCAGACCCTCAAGGACGAAATTATGTTAAAATGTGCCGAAAAGAATAAGATGGTTTTGCAGTGAGGAATTGCTCTAAAAACACATTTTTTCCTGTGAAGTGCACACCTGCGACTATTCTCAGTAGCAACAAATTAACAGTAATGAGTGTGAACCATTGAATTACATTAATTGAGACATTACATCTAAATTAAGACGTGACAGAGGTGGAATCTGTATCCCAGCAATGGCAACTGTTATCTGTATCGTTGACCAACAGCTATCATAAATAAGCATTTGTTTTGTCCTCTAACATTATTTTCACCATTCGTTATGTTTTGGGACACATTTATATATCCCATATTTTCAGCTGTTGAGTTTTTGCTCTCTCGCAGATGCTATTAATTGTATTATAAGGGAAAATGAGTGGGGTCAACCTTCATATTATGTTGGCAATTAGATTGATTAAAATGAATGTAGTACCATTTGGAAGTATAAATGAATGACTGAAGTAATGCACGCGTAATTGCTACAGAGCCAAGCAATATTTATACAACCATCTTGCTTATAATTGTGTTAAAAAGCTCGTGTTGTGCCATCACTCAGTGAAAAAGGAATTTAATAAGTATAAAAACTTATAAAACCTTGAGACTGCATGAATCAGATGACAGGATATATCAGATGGTTATGTGCACAGTATTCATCACACTACACATCGCGTGACATTGTGTGAGAACAAAATGCTTTGTTTTACTATACAAGTTCCTGTGAAGCCACTTTTATATCATCACCTTGGTTAAGAACTACCAAACTCTCAACCATGATAGGACACACTCTTACTTATAGTCAGTCGCTGGACTTTGAGGATGATACTTGCCTTTAGAAGTAATCTTAGACCGTACAGCACATTCTGCAGGAGTGCCCAAACTTCCAACCTTCAAATGGACTGAAGGTCTTGTAGTGCTCAACTTCCATCATCTGATGGCATCAAGATGTACCCATCCCCATTTGATTGCATTACATAAGCAACAAAGACCAAGCTACCACCGTTGAGTCTTTGAGCAAATATTCTATCCCTTAACTACTCAGTTGTATAAATGCAAGTCACTTTGGATAAGGGTGTCTTCTAAGTGCCATAAGCGCAAACCCCCTTTTAACCAATCAGATTCAAGGATACAACAACCAAAGTACAGAGTATAGATTAGCCAAGTTGTTACATATACTTCCTAATGGCATCCAGAGCACCAAATATGACTAGCATATTTTACAAGCCGGTTAAAAAAAGACTCCTGAAGAGCCTGCTTGGATGGATTGGATGCTGTACCACCTGGCAGATGGTAGCAGGCAGATTAGACTGTGGTTGAGGTCGGTAGGATCTTTGAAATTCTGCATGCTCTCTCTTTACAACGCTGGAGGTAGATCTCTGATAAAAGAGGTCAACAGTGCTTCAATGATACTTGCTGCATGTTTGATGATTCAGTGCAGCACCCTTTACTCTGAAGAATTGTCGTTATGCAGTGCAGTTGTAGAATTCGAATTTGAGCATCCCTAGTGACAACCTGGACCTCCTGATATAGGTGTTGCTGGACTTTCTTGACCAGTAAGGATGTACTTAAGACTTCATATACATGGTCTAAATATACATTAAGTGGTTTGAATGCCCAGCATCATATAGCTTTAAAGCCTTAAAAAAAAAAAAAAAAGAACTGGAGATGAAGTGGAGAAAGAACTGGAACAGCTTCTGAAGTTAACAATACGTTCCTTCGTTCTGCTGTTGTCAAGCTGCATTCAGAACAGTATGACACGACAAGGTCCACCTCCTCTTTGGAAGCTATTTAATCTTTGCTAGAGCACCAGATCACGACTTGCTTTCAGCTTCCCTAAGTTTCGTCCACTGGCGACCGATATCTGCCCACTTCAGATATAAAATGCTGATGTTTTCCTACAAAAATCCAACCTACCTGGGCTCCACACCTACTTGAAGACAGCTCTTATAGCATTAATAGACTGACTCACTGACTCAGTCTCCCCTTCTGCAAGGCACAACCCTGACCCTGTAGAACCCCCTACACATTTTGGTGTTATCCCTGTTCTAATACTCTTTATTTAACTCAAGAATGGCTGCAGATAACCTCGGGATTTCACTGCAAAAACAGATTGGTAAAAAATTCAACCAGTGTAATTGGTGATCAGAATATTGGCAGAATGCAAGTACGGAAATTTACAGTTCCGAGTAAACAAAAACTTCACTTCTACACTTAATTTTTTCCAGCACTAAGGCATGTTTACCTTCTTCTCCTATTATTTACTTGTGAGTCAGATTATATGGTACCCCTGGTTGATTCATTTATTGATTGATTGACTGACTTTCATATTTGGTCTGAAAAAGTGTTCAGTTTATTGTCTAGCTCTAGAAATGTTGCAAATCTGGTAACTATGCCATAGATTTAATAGAGATTAAACTAAAAAACACTACAATCTTTAAGCAAGTCTTCACATTAGATAAATATTTATCATAAAAAAAAATACATTTATCCCCATAAGATGACTCAATTATATATGCATCTATCCTTCATTAATTGATTCATCTTCTGAAGCGCTTAATCCTAATTAGGGTCGCGGGGAGGCTGGCACCCATCCCAGCCGACTCTGGGCGAGAGCAGAGTACACCCTGGACAGCTCACCAGGCCATTGCAGGGCAGAAACATGCTGACGGCTGACATGCAGCCTACTCTTGACGAAAATCAGCAATGGTTCTTTTACATGCCTCTCACCATAGACAGTGAGAGACATGGCCGGCCGTTGATAACTCAGTTAGCTGCACTGGGGGTGCATCTATCCTTTCCAGGTTTAAAAGATCAATCAGCCTTTAAATAACATCTTCATTGACAAGACCCAGCAGAGTCAACCTCCTCTCTGTATTTGTGATTAAAGGCTAAAGTAGAGTTGATCTACTTACTTCCCAAATGTGTGTGTGTGTGTGTGTGTGTGTGTGTGTGTGTGTGTGTGTGGATGTCAAGAAGCTGGCCAAGCATAGGTGCTTGAAACCATCTAGTTTGTAGCTCAACAGCAGCCTGTAAGCTTACCGCTGGAAGATCATCCTCCAAACTGTTGCTACCCAGTTTGAAGCACACATTTATATAGAATGTCTTAGTATGGTGTAGCATTACAATTTCATGGGAACTAAGAGAAAGCTCAAACATGTTCCAGCATGACAGTGCTTCCACTCCAAGTGAACCAATATTGGAGTGGAAGAACTCCACTGTCCTGTCCAGCACTGACCGCCACCCCAGGGGCAGCCATGGCCTAATGGTTAGAGAAGCGGGTTTGGGACCTAAAGGTCGATGGTTCACTGTGTTATCAATGTTTACGTGTGTGTGTGTGTGCACACTTTGGTTGGAGTAAATGCAGAAGCAATAATTTCCCTTCCGGGATTAATACAGTATAGCAATAAAATAAAAAAATAAAATAAAATAAAATATAAATATAAATATAAATATAAATATAAATATAAATATAAATATAAATATTAATATAAATAAATAAATAAATGAAAAAATCCCAGCTTCTTCAGGCAACATCAGCATCTGACCTGGTAGCTGGCAGAACGAGCCTTATAGCAATGCTTTAAAATCTAGTGGAAACCCTTCTCAGAAGAGTGGAGATTATTCTAACAACAAAGGGGGATGAAATCTGGTATGGAATGTTTAGCAAGTACACACGCGTGTGATGAATATCCAGTCCAAATACTCTTCGCCATATACTGTTGTTCTGGCACAGCTGTTTTTCAAAACTCTAATTTGAAAACTCAAGCCACAGATTCTCTGTTTGAAGTCTCTGCAGTGTTGTTGGTAGTAAAATGCGATCAGGAGCTAAATATATAAGAGCTGATAAAGTTATTCCACTCAGTGGACATATGTTGATATAATATTTAGTGCATCTGTGAATGCTTAAAACTTACTGGATACCTGCCGCACTTTTGAACTTTGCCACTTAACAGCGTTCCTCAACTAATCCAAGTGTTGGTTCATTGTGTTAGTAATTGTTATTTTATTTTGTTCACTGGTGGTATGAAACTTTAATTAATGCATGTGTAGGTTATTTGGATTTGATTAATTTATTTATTTTATACAATTTTAAATACATTTATTAATTTATAAATGTCACTGATGATGTATTTATGTGACGGTATAGGGTAATATTTAATTACGACTAACATAACATAATATTACATAAAAAAGGACACAATTGTTACCAAGAGATCCATTTTTGCAAGGAAAAGTGAAAAGTGAGTGAAAGAATAGAAAAGAACAGCTTATAATCGATAAATGTATGTGTCGGGTAAGTAAGTCAGAGCTATGAAATGAAGTTTGGTGGCTCTAGTGACCAAGTGGGAACACTTTGGTTCTGAAACCCCATTCATTTTAATACAGCAAATAATGAATTGAAGTCAGTGGGCGATAAAGTAAGGGATAAAAAACAAAAACAAAACAGAAAGCAGGAATGATCAAGGTGGTGATATTTGTATCGTTGTACAGAACAGGTCTATAATTTTTTTTAATATATATTAATTTTTTTAATATATATATATATATATATATATATATATATAAATATATAAATATATATATATATATATATATATACACACATATATATAAAAAAAATGA
>JAQMYF010000023.1:6879794-6891512 GCA_030014195.1 Neosilurus mollespiculum | reverse complement strand
ATTTGTGCTGAATGTGTAAATTAATCTGGACATGTCCACTGTTTCCCATAAGTAGCGTGTGCATTATAAAGGGGAATCTATTCTAATATTCTGACATCTATGGAAATAAGCCAATAAAAATATGGGTTAATTAATATCTAAAACCATTTCCGAGTCATTAGGCGTAACATTATTACCAAATTTTAGCAAGGTGTAGATTTGATACATTATCACCCTTTTTCGAGTGATGCTACACATAATGTATGAATGAAATAAAATGCCATTTGCTGCAGTGTGTAAAAAACATTATATGTGCCAAGACTATAGCTAAATAGAATTGTGGTATGCATAGCAACAATTGTATAATAGTAGATTACTACTATATATTACAACCGAACATAAATGGCTCCGTCATTACACAGTCATGAGTACTGCCAGTCAGTGCATGTACAGTACAGCTGTATTTATTAAAGTGGCCACTGAGGGTGTATTGCCTGTCAAATCAAATGAAGTGCTAGCAATATGATAAGAGTAACATAATTAATTTAGGGAGGTTCCTGTTAATCATAAATGAGCCATGTTGTGCATAAATACCTCTCAAGTCAAACTAAGTGCAAAAAAAATTGTCCGAATCCTCTGAATGTATATTTGCATTCCTGTACATGCATAAATGCATACTGATTGGCACATAAGGGCAGTGGTGAACAACTTCCTCAGACGGGAATGCACGTTTCAGTAAAAAGGGGTCAAGGCATCGGACATGGGGCAAACAGACAAGAGCGGTGCAATGCGTTTTCTATTGGCTGATCAAGCATGAAGGGCCTCTTAAAAACACAGAAAGGTCAAGACTAGCCTGTCAATCCTGAGGCCATTCCTCAGCCGAGTAAAAGACAGACAAGTAAAAGAAGGACAACTTGCACTCACACAATATCAGCATAGACACTTCAGACACTAAAACAAAGCTACAGACATGGAACACTATGTTTCTTAGCTCCAAGCTCTGATACAACATTCATGCTACAGCTTTCGCAGGCACGTTATCTGAATAAATATTGGAAAAGCAAAAAAGCGAGGGAAGATAACGCCTTGCAGTTTTGAATGAATAGACAGCAGATGCTTCAATATGCCAACCTTCTCATCTTAGCAAACAAATAGGTATATGATTGCTTTACTGGATTCCTGGATTCCTGCTAACAGATGCTGGTGTTGCTCCAAGCTTCAGAAATTAATTACTTTGAAAATTAATTACCTTTCAGCAGAAAGAAAAGAAATAGTGTTTTTTTTTGTTTGTTTTTTGTTTTTTTTTCATAAATATTGTTAACATGAAAATCCTAGAAGGAAATGAAACAAAAACAGGATTGGACCACAAAACCCTGAGCATGCTGTACGTCTTTAGGCAAGAGAGATAATTTTGTCCTGCCTTCTTGTTTTCTTTTGGCTCATTAGACAGGGGCTCAGGAATACCCAGGACAAATATTACCTACATAAAGTTGGCACAAACTGAAAGTACCAACCACGAGATGCGCCTGCACATATCCTTCGACCTTCTGTGAACTGCCTTTTTTGCCAGATGAAATTTATACATGTTTGGTCTGGACACTTTGATATTTTTCATTAGAGCATACAAGTGCTGTTTTCAGGTGTCTCCCATATCAGTGTAGCAATAAATCAATAAATGTAAATGCTACAACCAAACTGGAAATGTTGGCACGTACCACACTGGGTTGTCTGTGTGACTAATGCAGGGTTAAGGCTTTAGTGCAAGTAATTATTGAATAAACATCAAATGAAACTAGAGGGCCACTTACAGAGTGCATTTCACAGAAGGACCTCCACTACACAGCATGGATAATGTAGCAACTTGGCCCTATAAGGGTATCGGTTTTAATTACTCATGTGCACATTTTACGATATGTTCTATAGTTCATGGACATGACCGAATTAAGTGGAAAAACTTTCTCGATTGAAAGATTGATGAGATGGCTGGGGTTTGATCTTTCAAGGTCAAAAGTACTTTATCCCATTTGAAAGTCGGTATATGGTTTGAAATTAGTGTTTTTTAGTAACAGTGTGTTTACCAGCACTCTTTTCAAAGTTATAAGCATTTTTGTTCAAAACATTGTAATCTTTCTCTGACTTTCTTCTTCGACCTTAAATTCCAAAATTTAAACACTCTTGGGACTCAGGTAAGGGAGTGTCCCCACCAAGTTTGGTGAAAATCCGTGCATGGGTGGGGTCAGAATTTTTGTTTTATTTAAAACAATATATAGATCTTGAATGCCTGATTAAAAGCAATGTTGAGTCCTGATTTGGAGCCTACTTTAAATTCTTAATGAATTACTACTTCATTCACCCTACTGAAAAAAAGTATGGACAACATAGTCTACCTGGACTGCCTTTGCCATTTCAGAACTGTGTTTGGTTCCATTTCTGTTTTAATGAGCACATGACTATGAGCACATGGCTACTTAAATACACTAACATTCTATCGGAGTATAAAGGTATTGATTGGCTGGCCATTAAATGCCCCATTGTGTAAATTACAGCAAGCTAATAATTAGGCTGCATTTTGCCTCAGTGAGGGATGTACAATATATCCATCATCCTGAAGTGCTGAAGTGTCATTTTTAAAATAAATTGAAATCAGTATTTGATTCTGCTCATTTGTTGATAATGTTGGTGGTTAAAAATCAAAGGTGTATAGCCTACTGTTCAGCTCTGGAAAGCCTTTGGATAAAGACTCTGGAATAAAATTTAAAAAAAAGCACAATGGTGCAGTGGTTCACATGGGATGTCCCATAGCAAGAGGATTCTGGGTTTGAACCTACTTATTGGCTGGGGCTTTTCTGGGTTGGGTTTGCATGGTGTCCCTGTGACAGTGTAGGTTTCCTTTGGGTACTCCAATTTCCTCAGAGTACAAAGACATGCAGATTTGGTCAACTATCTACTATAAATTGCCCATTGGTGTGCTGTGAATGTGAGGGTGAGTAAATGTTTAACTGAGTTAGCCCTGTGATATACTGACAACTTGTTCAGGATGTACACTGCCTCTCACCGAGCATCAGCTGAGCATCACTTTTTTTATTGAACGTAGTCTGTAAGAGAATACTGTATAAAATGTTATTTTAAAAGTGCGTAACCTGGCCTAACTTCCTCTGCAGAGTTGGTCAGTTCCTGTCTACAAGAAGATACTATGTGAGACTTATTTTTACTTTTTTAATTGTGCAAGCAACAAATTAAGTAAAGGCTGAGACCAATGACTACATGACACATATGTACATAATGACTGTATAAATTGTCACTAATGCAGCTATGATTTGGAGATTATGATAGTTTATAGCGCTAAAATCAAGTGGACTGTAGGCTGCAAAGCTGAAAGAGAATCGTAATCAGTTTGAACTCCTCATACATCACATTTAGCTCATGGTAGTTTTCTGTGAAAATAAAGATCTCCCACTCTCACTATCTCAAATCAGGCATTGCCATGGAAACGTAGCTTCATGTCCAATGTTAATCGCAGTGTGTGGACACACTGCAGGAGTGCGGCTATAAGGACATGATAGTATCTTCACTAAAGTGGATGACTTCGATGCCATCTTATTCACCAATTTTTTTGGAATATTACTCAAAAGAATATAATTTTACAGTATATTCCTTAAACATCATCTCATGCCTATATGGTTATCAATAATGAATGCTTAATGTTGTGAAACGTCCATGAAGATAATTTCCATGAATTTACTGCACATTATAATGACGAAATTAAAAAGCTATAAAGAGTTGTAATGTCATCGACCTATCTCCCTGAAATGTAATAATTTAAAAATAATGATGGCGTTCATTCATTTTCCAAATTCGTTTATCCTACTAGGATTGCAGGGAGGCTGAAGCCTATCTCAGCTGACTTTGGGCAAAGGCATCATACACTCTTAACAGCTCACCAGTCCATCGCAGGGCCAACACACATAACCATTCACCCTCATAATCACACCTAGTATTCTTTATTCATTTATGCAAGAAGAAGCACACCTGGCATTCTGGTGGGAGGGATAGCATTACTCATTTCCCTGTCAGTCATACTGACACTTGCCAATCATAGGTCTCTAAGAAATCATGCATGCAGAAGTGGCCAGCACTTTCTTCAGAGTATGTTATTCTGCCCTTTGATGCAACATTACCAACAGTTTGAAAAGACGTGGTTGTCTCTTTTCACATGTCTCAGAGGACGCACATTAGCGCCTACCCTCTCCGGCTTGGTAGATGGTGTATCATGGGGTGAGCTGGCTGCAAGCTGGGAGTTGTCAGGAGGGTAGAAAATGGAAAGAATAAAGGAAAGGGGGAATGGCATGCTATTTAGTGGAGCTTTGAAGACTAACAAATTGTGGCAGCTAGGTCAACTGTTGAACTCAATGAAGCCAGCAATGTTTGGGGAAATCTGTACCAAGCATCTCTACTGCCTCAAGTGACTCCAAGTATTAAGGTTGCATCCAAGTGTCATTCCATATATAGTTACACAGAGTCTACAAATAAGTAATAGCACCACATAAACCTAAGCATGTTAGGCTTTTTAGTGGCTAATCACAGCCAGAGCTTATCCCGGTTTCTAAAGCGTGATGCAACTAGGAGTTTAACTCCTCCTGGATGGGACGCTAGTTCATTAGAGGTTACCTTCCCAGTATTTTATAGTTTATACTGCTGGACAGAGGCACACTTGTGGTTAAGAACTTGCCCAGGGGTCTTAGCACAGTCGGATTTAAGCACCCTAGCTCAGCACCCTAACCACCACACTACTGGTATACCATGAAAAGTCACACATTATTGAGTAAAGGTCTATTTTAAATACATTAATGGCTGACATTTGTTTCTCATAGGTTCATAAGGTAATACGTTATTTCTGGCCATTAGCATGCACTTGCACAATACAATGTATTATGTATTAATACATCAGCTCCTTGTATATTTCCGTCCATTACCCATGAGGAATAATAAAATATTACACACGACACACACATAGATAAATAAAGAAAGAACAATTCTAGTCTATAGGACACTGCACAACACAAGAGCCCATGCAAAGTGTTCAACTAGATTATATATTTCATCTTGATGTCGCAGACCTAGAACACCTAGGGATGTAACAATCTGCTCGCCTCGGCCTTGGCTTGTCACACCACACTTTCCGCTCGACTTCCTCACCCTCGGATATCAAATTCTCATGAAAAGAACTTTCTCTTATCCACCTGAGGCAACTTCACTGCCACAGCTACGAGATGTCCACCTGAAATTTCTATATCTCCACCTTCTTCAATGCTAATACCGCTTGCAAAGACATTCCTCTTTCAAATGGTATAACTTGTACATAGTAAAGCATAAATACCTTTTTTTGTTTTGTTTTGTACTAAGTTAGATCCAGAGAAAATGCACATTGCTGCTACAACATAATTTTTCACAAACTGGTAATCCTGATACATTTTCAATGCATGTACAAGGCAAAAATGTTGACAAATACTCGCCGGATAAAACTAGCATTATAAAACCTGCAAGTACACAAATAGCAATAATTAGCTAACATTAGCTGGCACTGCCTAATTAAGTCACGACGGTAGCGTGTTAAGTAACAAGCTCTCACTCATTCATTTGCCAAACCGCTTAATCCTATAATAGCCATAGGGAGGCTGGAGCCTATCTCAGCCTATCTCAGAGACTACACCCTGAACTGCTTGCCATACGATCACAGGGCCAACACACACACAGACATTTATACTCACATTCACACTTAGGGGCAATTTGGAACAGCCATTTAGGGTAATGTGCATGTCTTTGAACTATGGGAGGAAACCCATGCAAGCATAGTGAGAACATGCGAACTCCACACAGAAACACCTGAGCCCAGGACCTTCTTGCTGTGAGGGGAATGTGCAACAACTACGCTACCGTGCCGCCCCAGTAACAAGCTAATCATGCTAAATATTACTTCTCTATCTAGCCCAGTCAATAAAACTTTACTTACTGCTAAATATAGACTTTAAATCCTGATTTTATAGAACATAATGTATTTTTTTTTTTTTTATGGTTAGCAAAACAAACCACTAACAATATCATGTCATAGTGATGTTGAATACCTAATTCTAATCTGTTAAAAGATATGTAATAGTAAGTCATTTCTGTAGTAATAGCTTACACAAGTGCTTGGATGGCAGAAACTGAAGGGTTTTGTGAAGGGGTTTTTTTCTAACTTTTTTTAAGGAATCTCCTGTAAAAACTGTAAGTATAATTTTTCTGACGTGACTTCATTTTTCCGAAAGTCTTCAGAATGTGTCGCTATTTTCCTATTGCAACGTGCAAGTGTTCTATACATTACAGCATGCACATTTTCAGTTTTGCATAGGTACAAACAGGATCTCCTATAATGTAATCTTTAAATCCAGGTAATGAGCATGTGTTTAATGCAAATGCAAACAGATAAAACATATCCAGTCATCTGACCTCAGCTGTACTCACTACCTTAACACAGAAGGGGATCTAATTATTCACATCTGGTGTATATATATATTTTTTTCAATCATTTGACATAAATACACAAGATGGAAAATATTGGAAGCAAGAGGATAGGATGCATCAATTGACAGAAAGGAATCTCCATTTGTCTAGACCAATACTACACTGATGTATGGTTTATCAAACAAAAGAGACGTGTATAAAGTTGCTTTTTTTAAATAAAAAGAATTAAAAAAAAAACAACGATTATAATAACTGTAGGATTTAATATCCCTTGTATGTACCAGTTGAAACAGATGGAATTTGTAGTTGGTCAGATTCAAGAGAACATTTTACATATAGTTTACATAAACTTCATAACTTTCACATTTAAAACAAGGCGTTCACAACTATCAATCAATCATCTGGAGAGCTTAAGATCGATCCATGATGCCACAACCATCTGTGGTCAGGAGAGCAAGACAGCATAACTGGCCGGACTTTTAGGGAGAAGTGATTAATGCACTCTTCCGTGTCAATCAGAGCAACACTAGCCGATCATGGGCATCTGTAAGCTCAGACAGGTGGAAAGCTCTTTCCTCCGAGTGTCTTACCCCACCACTGATGTTGCAGTAGTTGATTAACATTATGTGCCAGTTGTGAGTAAGAATATAGGGGTTCATTTTATTCAACAAAAATACATGAGCATATCATGTTGGATGTATAAAAAGAGTGTTCCTGTTACTTGAAACACTAATATGGAACCAATGTATGAAAAAATAAATAAATAAATAAGTCCAGATGGACTGCAGTCATGTAAGCAGGCAGCTTTTCACTGAGTTTATTTTCACTTTACATAATACATTTCAGGGGCAGAACAGTGGCGCAGTGGTTAGCACATCCGACTCGCAACAAGGAGGTCCTGGGTTCGAGCCCTGAGCTTGGCCAGGGCGTATCAGTTTGCATGTTCTCACCATGCTTGTGTGGGTTTTCTTTGGGTACTCCAGTTTCCTCCCACAGTCCAAAGACATGTGAATTAGGCTAACTGGCTGATTCAAATTGCCCATAGGTTTGAGTGTGAATATTCGAGTGTGTTGTCCCTGTTTAGGGTGTACCTTGCCTTTGCCCAGAGTCAGCTAGGATAGGCTCCAGCTTCCCCGTGACACTGGTAGGATAAAGCTGTCCAGCAAATGAATGAATGAATGAATACATTTCAGTATCCAGTTTACTAATGCATGGTCTCCATCCGAGACAGACACCCACCTGTTCCATGAGTGAAAGGCTGTGAATAAAATGCGGTGCCTGAGGGCACTTTTCTGCCAGGGGTAAAAATACTAAAAATATGTACTGGCAGTAAACCAAACACATTTGATTTACCAAAGCACTTATTACTAATAATTTTCTTTAATTTTTCAGATGGGTGTTGGTTTGTTAGGGTTTATTTAGCCTATTAAGCATGTAGCCCACAAAGTGAAAATGATCTTGTGTATATATATTTTTTATTTGAATAATATAATAAAAATGCTATATTTCTCATAATTCTGTGTCGGTGTATATGATAAACCAGCCGGTTCAATTATGTGGAATCAGAATCAGAACCGGAATACTTTATTGATTCAGGAGAAAATTGTGTAATCAGAATACTTTATAACTGCTAAAGCGCTTTATAACTGCTACAGCACTTTATTACCGCTAAATACTTTTGTACTAGCTCTAAGGTTCATATTTGGAAATAGGTGGAAAAAAGTCTAGGAACACTTGGCATCCGCACCTCTTTTCCAATGCTGATAGACTTTCTGCTAATGACTTTTTAAAGGTGTAATCAGTAGCATTTGGTTGGTTTCTGTGCTCCATATTACTTGAGAATTACTGGCACCATGTCTCATGATGGCAGTAGAA
Organism: Neosilurus mollespiculum; assembly: GCA_030014195.1. Classification (NCBI taxonomy): domain Eukaryota; kingdom Metazoa; phylum Chordata; class Actinopteri; order Siluriformes; family Plotosidae; genus Neosilurus; species Neosilurus mollespiculum. The sequence continues at coordinate 6,883,157 of JAQMYF010000023.1, read as the reverse complement.
AAGTGCCATCTGCTACCAGCCCAGCCAAAGCTGAAAACAACAAGAAGATTTCCTTAATTCCAGTCCAGTAACCAATATATATAATATGAATACTGACTGTTGCTATGTAGTCTTTGTCAGCTCCTGTAACATGTTCATTTGCGGACACGGACCATGACAGGACTTGTACTGTACCCGTACTAGCAACGCAATGCATATGCCATCACTATGGTGAATCAGTTTTTAAGGCTCTGGGTTAATGATCAAAAGATTAAGGGTTCATCCCCCAGCACTGCCAAGCTGCCATTATGGGGCCCTTGAGAAAAAGCACTTAGCCCCATCTGTTTTAGGGGAAATCAGATGGTTAACCCCATGATACGACCCCAACTTCCTAACAAACTGTTATATGAAAAAAATTATTTCACTATGCTTATAATGTATATTACGGCTGTGCTAAAAAATGGAACAAAGCTTCATGTTTATCAACACGGTTGCCAGGTCTGGGATTTTTACCCAAGCTTTAACTTCTTGAAAACAAGCAATTTACCTTATCAGCCTGTTGAAGTTTAACAGTAATTTATAATCAAGTCAAACAGGTAAGCTAAATGGTTATTCAATGCAAACAGCAAATTCATAGCACATTGTATAAATGTAGTAAGTGCACAGAAGGGATCAATCTGTAGAAAAAAGGTATTTCAAATATAGTAAATGTCTTCATTAAAAAAATAGTAGACTGCTTTTTTACAGTATGAATATCCTTGTTGGGTGTAAATAAATAAATTATATTTGTCTTATATTTAGAATAGTCTTATATTTAGATGTGTCTTATATTTCACATTTTACAAAAGTCTTTATTTACTCTACAAAGAAAATATTAATATGGTTAAGTTTCCAGTAAATAGATGTTTATTTCACATTAATGGGAGGAGTCTGATGTGTCAGGGGATTTTTTTCTACCATGACAAAATAAAGAGAAAGAAATTTGCTCCATTTGGCTTCTTAGTAACATAATATGATGCTTTTGTTTTTTCAATGAATATTACTGATTTCATAGTCAGAACACAGTGCACAGTTTATAATCAGAACATTGCTGTTTTAACCACAAATGTAACTGAGCTTTTGGTCTGAGTGGCTGCCGTGAACTGCACATTACATCTTACTGTACCATTTATTATTAATTATAATATAAATATTTAGGCACTGTTTGCATTTACTTTCAGTAACGAAACAGCCATAATATTACTTACTGTCTTTTCAATGGTATTTGAAAACATATAACTCCACTAAAAGAAAAAAAAGTATACTAAACAAGAACATTTTCAGCGAAATGCAAGTGCACAGGGCGCCAACAGTAGGGGAGTGCGCCTTGGTGTTGCCTGTGTGGACTCATGAACATGGACGAGACAACAAAATCGAGCGCATGGCTTTACGGCATTTGTATAAGAATGGAGCGCCGTAATTTTTGTTATTTGTTTATTTATTTATTTTAATTCAAAGCAACATGTAGACAAGCCAGATAATTCTTACATGCTTAGCTAAAAACATTAACCAAAAACACTGAGTAATTTCTGTAGTAATGTTCTTTCATATTTGGTCAACTCTTCAACTACACAGCAAGGTGATTCAGTGCTAACATGCCATCTTTGGTTACATTCATTCATTCGTTTGCCAAACTGCTTTATCCAACTACGGTCACAGGGAGGCTACAGCCTATCTCAGCCTACTCTGAGCGAGTACACCTTGAACAGCTTGCCAGTCCAACACACAACCATTCACACTCCTACACATGGGCAATTTGGAACAGCCAATTAGCCTAAAGTGCATGTCTTTGAACTGTGGATGGAGACTGAAATACCAGGAGAAAACCCACACAAGCATGGGGAGAACACGCAAATCAGACAGAAATACCTTTGCTGGGTCTGGTAATCGTACCCAGGACCTTCCTACTGTAAGGCAGATGTGATAACCACTACACCATTGTGCCACCCTACATTAATACGGCCAGTGTACCAGTATTTTGGAACGTCAAATTCTCTAAAATGTATATATTAATTTTACCTGCTAAAGCATTCAGTGATTAAAGGGACAGTTTATTGTAAGTATATCAACACTAAATAATATGAATTTTCCAAGCACCATTTATAGCTAGAAGGGGATTTTGCACCATCAAAGGGCATGTTAGGATATATTTTTTAATTAAGAAAATAGCTTAAGTAGAAGCAAATGTAATATTAACAGTAATCTCAAACACTGCTCAGTGTAGTGATGTGCAATTTGGGATTAGTGCCTCTGTACAGTACCTACTGAGAGTAATGGGTTTGTTTGTACATTTAGAAGTAGGCTATTGCCCTATAAATTGTCTCCTCCCTATATCTGATCAGGTTTCATGGGAAATTGTTATTTCCCCTTTAAAGCCAGCTATGATCTAATTGGTACTACGAAGCGTTTTCTTTATAACCTGCAAATAAATGAAATACCTAGCAGTGAGAAGAATGAGTGCACTACCTTAAGGGTAAAAACGAAAATGCTTTTTTGCTGTCCCACAGAAATCAAGATAATAGATATGAAAATGAAAGATATAAATATAGAATATCTCCCATCTCGATCGTTTCCTTTCTGCTTATTACTATGAGTCAAGCACAGAATTCAGGGCGCAGAAAGCAACGTGCATTGTTTTGTGCAGTCTCAGTTCTTGGTTTGAATTCAGTATGTGTTTGTGGAATGTGAAAACAGATTGTCTGCAGTTATCCAACTTTAAATGAGTGACAAATATCAGCTAATGGTTTTCTAAAGTATGGCAGATTTATTTGTTACTTAGCCTCTGTAATGGAATTTGACAGCAGCAACTGGAATATAATAAAACTAGAATATTTTGTGAATTTATAATATAATACCATTATAATATAATGCCATTGCCAGTTTAAGTTAAAATAAAAAAATATAAGATCTTTATTGTCAACTGTTGCATGAACAATGAAAATCAGTTTAGAAGCAATTATAGAAAAGTACACAAAAGACAACTAAGGTACTAAACTAAGCTATATAGTATGTGCATATACCTACATACACATATATACACATACCCACATGTACATATATAGACACATATACCTACATATATCCTGCTAATGCAAACACATATGCATCGATCCACATATTTAAACATGTACAGACTTATACATTTATCCACATCTTCACACATTTAGAGACGTACACAGGTGCATGATATGGTAAAACTGCGTGGTATACACAGGGTGAGAGGTAGAGCTTTTTCATCATAAGGTGTATGATGCTAAAATGTTATATAATGTTCGAGACCTGCTCTAAACATGAGTATTGCACTTAAACATGAGTATTGCACTTAAAGAGTAATATTGCACTGTC
>JAQMYF010000023.1:6854895-6868743 GCA_030014195.1 Neosilurus mollespiculum | reverse complement strand
ACAGACAGACAGACAGACAGACAGACAGACAGACAGACAGATAGATAGATAGATAGATAGATAGATAGATAGATAAATAGATAGATAGATAGATAGGTGGACCAAAATTTCATTTTGAAATGGTTCAAAATTTGGAAAGTATAAAAGATATGAATGTATTTGAAAAGTCATAAACCATCTAACATATAATGAAATAAAATTTAAAACAAGCTTGTGGAATTTATAACGTAGCAATTCACTAGTGAACTGTGTTGTACAAAGCTGGTGATAAACTATAATGCACCTTTTAGATGTTAGAATAAAACAGTCAGGGGTGAAACATAATATAAAATACAGCAGGTTTCATCGACATAATAAACAGCGCTCAAGTGCACGGGGTTTAATTCATCATACTCTACACAATTTTGAGTCTGATGGATCATCCCAGCAAATTAGGCATTCTTGTGTGGAAATTAACGGCAGTGCAAATTAATTGGCTGCACTTAACATGATAAATGTCAGCGGGGTGAAAGAGGGGCTCAGGTAGAAGCTAATATTGATTGGAATTATTTAATTATTGTTGTGTACAGTATATCGGTGGGTAGCACGGTGACATCTGCCTCACAACAAGAAGGTCCTGGGTTCGAGTCATGTTCTCTTTGTGATTGCGTGGGTTTCCTCTGTGTACTGTGGTTTTCTCCTACAGTCCAAAAACATGCACATCCAGCTAACTAGCTGTTCCAAATCGTTCCTAGCTGTAAGTGTGAATGGTTGTGTGTGTTGGCCCTGTGATGGTCTGGTAACCTATTCAGAGTGTACCCTGCCTTCAACCACCCAAATAGGATTAAGTGGTTCAGCAAATGAGTGATTGAAAGATGAGTATATTGATAGACGTAAACAAAGTACGGCTTTTATAACGCATCACATAGAATGGCATACACACTGTTTTAAAATATGTGCAAAGAACTATGGAACAAGTAGCGTTTGTTGTCTGTGCTATTTCCATAGTATGAAATATAAAAATAGCAATTCATCAAACCCTGTCTTGGATTAAACAATAATTAAGTGTCAGCTTTGGATTTGTCCATTTTTTTGGATTTGTTTTTAGATTCAGCCCAGACTCTGGGTGAAGAAACATTTAAAGTGTGCCAAAGGAAAAACAAGCCCTGAATTAGTATAGTTAATAATATATTAAAAAAAAAATTCAACCCAATCAACATTATATGATGGAACATTAAAGATTATGAAATGGGTGTATGGCATTTAGATTGCCATGTTGTGCATAAATAAGCCAAATATTAGCATTTTTCTCTGCTAATGTATGAGTTAAATACTCTGATGTTTTACCCTACTCATATCTTATAATTGCAACATCAAGTCTATGAAAGTTTTGGAAATATTACTGTTATATCTAATGTCATGTAAATTCTCTGTAGAATATCACATTGAATTGCTTTCAGTACAGGAACAAATTCTATGTAATTCTATGTAGTAAAGCAAAATGTAACTTTTTAAATAATCCATGGACCGTCTGTCATGGAAGCCATCCAACAAATTGTTTCTCTGTATTGCATTTCTCTCCCTTTTTATTCCTAATTGTAATTATTTACAACTGAATAACCTGAATTATCATAACCTTTTATTGTTGCATTATTTGTATATCCAACAGTAGTTGCACTTTACACATAGAATTTTACAATTGTTGGCCCTCTAGTACAGAAGGAAGGATGAAACCAGGAAAGCTTTTCTGCTTTTCAGCTATAGCATCATAGAACATGAATAAAAAAGTGAATAAAAAGAGTCTGGTGGAAAAGTCTCACAGAAAGAGAAGGGACACTGAATTTGGGGTTACTTTTCCCAGGTGAACTTTGAGCTGTCAATTTGTAAACCTCAGACCTTTAATAGAATTTGAGCCAACGGAAAAAAAGAGAGTATTTACCATTTCTGTGTTGATAAACAAATAAATTTTTATAATTATTTTCAATAAGTGTAAGACGAGGGGCAGTGGTGGGTCAGTGGTAGGTCAAGTCAAGTCAAGTCAGTTTTATTTGTATAGCACTTTTTACCATTGACATTGTCACAAGTAGGTTGTATGGTAGGGTGCTGGATTACTGATCCCAAGGTCAGGGGTTCAAGCCCCACTATCAACGGGTTGTCACTAATGTCCCCCCAGTGCAGCTAACTGGGTTATCAAATGCCGGCCATGTGTCTCACTGTCTGTGGTGAGAGGCATGTAAAAGAACCATTGCTGATTAGGAGCAGCAGTAGAGTAGGCTGCATAGCCGTCAGCCCTAGTCAGTTTCTTCCCTGTGAGGGCCTGGCAAGCTGTACTCTGCCCTCGCCCAGAGTCAGCTGAGATGGGCGCCAGCCTCCCTCCGAACCTAATTAGGATTAAGCGGTTCAGAAAATGAATGAATGAAGTGTAAGATGAAATGTGCTTTGGATTTTGTTTTGTCTTTTGTTTTTTTTTTTGCATTTGAATTCATTAGCAGAGCTCCTGAGTGGAACCCCATAGGCATGAAACATGAATTCGACAGCTGTCCCATGTCCGTGCCCCATCACTGACTTGATGCCAGTTGACTGTTATGGAGGCTCGTGCATGAATGACTGGTATATATAGCTTACAAAACTGAAAGCGAGAAAAATGGAAGAGCTGCAATAAATATGAAGGTTCCACACAGTGTTTCCCGTCCATCTATTCCCATACATATTTTAAATAAATTATTCCCATATTTGTGCAGCATGGTGGCATAATGGTTAGCATGTCCGCCTCGCGGAAAGAAGGTCCTGGGTTCAAGTCCTGGGCTTGGGCCTTTCTGTATGGAGTTTGCATGTTCTCCTTGTGCTTGCATGGGTTTCCTCCCACCGTCCAAAGACATGCATATAATGCTAATTGGCTGTTCCAGATCACCCCTAAGTGAATGGTTATGTGTCTGTTGGCCCCGCAATGGTCAGGTGAGCTGTTCAAGGTGTACCCCGCCATTGGCAAATGAAGTAAGTGTATTATAATTGTACTCAAAGCAAACAAAATGCATGGAAAATGAATTTAGATGTTAATAAATGAATAAACTAGGTGCAGAACAATTCTATTCTTAAATCCTAACATGAAAAATACAAATAAAGTGCCAGAGTTCTTACTCTCAGTGTTCTACAGTGAATAAATTCCCTCAAAAGATTTCCGTCTACGTTACATAACACAACAGCCCACTCTGACAATGTCACTTTTTTTTTCTTTTTTTTTTTTTCTTTTTTTTTCAGGTTTGAGGGGGGATATGCTAGGACTACACATGCAGCAAGCATTGACAAATGAGTGTGGGATTCCCAGCAGGCAAAACGTCTCAGAGCTGCAGCTAAGATAAAGAGAAGGTTATCAGAACAGGACTGACCTGAGGGAGAACCAGCTTCTTCATTATCAAGAGGCCAATATACAAAGCCATATTTGGACACTTATCGCAATGAAATGCCTAAAGCTTTCCTTAAAGATCAGTCTGTTTGGCCACCATTCATAAGCAGTATGAGTCCAAAATGTGTATGACAAAATAAGACTTAAAAAAGGGTTAAAAGAAACATATTGTAAACTAATTTTTTATATATCATATATATGTATGTGTGCTTTATTTTGCATCCTGAGATGCTTTTCTGATCACCGTGATTGTAAAATGTGACTAATTGTTTTTTTGGGTTTTTTTGGATTTTTTTATGTCATCAATGACAACAACATAATTTTGTTTCTCACTAATCGTTTATGATCATAAATAACTCTCATGGCTCATAGATATCAATAAATAGAACCAAAATGATCATGATGAGATCTCACTTTAATAGGCAATTGCATATTTGATTTCTAATTTCCTCGGTGTTCTGCTGCAGATGTATTCCACAAAAGTCTAGAACTGTCCTTTGGCCAAGGTGACTACACCTTCCACAAGGAGAATTTGTACCCTAAACCCAGTGTTTCTACAAATTATGGTAGGGTAAGTGAATCTCAAAGATTTTACTCTGTGATAGAGATGGAAAACTCCAGGTACCGCCCAGTACATATAATCATGACATCTAGAAGCTGATTTCATTTGTAAAAAAAATAATAAGAATAATAATAATTGTTAAGTGTTATTTGTACAGAAAGTTTGCAAACAATTCACTCCTGCCACAGAGTGAAATGCTGTGCTGCCTGCCAATGTGTGAATAGTTTAGAGTGTGCCACCTGTGGGACTATGGAGGAATGGTAGCATATCACCACCTCGATTACAGTGGAGTGGCTGATTGCCCAAAGTTACAGGGTGCCCTCATGTCTGCCTTCCTGTAGGTTTCTCTCTTTTTAGTTATGCTGCCATAGTTAGTCATGCCAGAGTCCCTGCTTCCACCCAGCACTAATAAACTCTTCTTTTATTATTACACTGTTATAAGCATACCTAACAACCCCCCCCCCCCCTTTCTCTCTCTCTCTCTCTCTCTCTCTCTCTCTCTGTGTTTGCTGAGGTACACATGCTACTTCTTGGATGCCAGTGATCCTGATGCTCCTGATTCTTCTGCTTTGTAAGTCCTGTGGTCTGTCCTGGCGTGCTGATGCTGGCTGGAGTTCTCATCTTGGAAGCACCTCACTCCTGCTTCGATTTAGATCTCCACTCAGCGACTGTGAAGACAACTTTTCACTGCTGTTGATATAAACTCTTTTGCTACATTTATTTAGGACTTACAGTTGTGGTATAACCAACCGGACTACATGTTGGACTGAAATGAAGTTTCTTTTATATAGTTTGTACTTTTACAGTTTCACCCAAATGAGGATGGGTTTCCCTTTTGAGTCTGGTTCCTCTTAAGGTTTCTTTCTCGTGTCAACTGAGGGAGTTTTTCCTTGCCACTGTCACTGCGGGCTTGCTCATAAAAAATGTTTAAATTCCTTTTTAAATAACTTTTACTATGTAAAGCTGCTTTGCAACAATGTTCATTGTAAAAGGCGCTATACAAATAAAACTGAATTGAATTGAATTGAATGCAAACATATGAATTATGAAAAGTGATTTTGGATCCAGGTGGCACAATGGCATAGTGGTTGCTTGTAAGACTCACAGCAAGAAGGTCCTCGGTTCGATCTCCAGGTTCGGCTGAGTTTGCATGTTCGCCTTGTGCTTGTGTTGGTTTCCTCTAGGTGCTCGGGTTTCCTCCCACAGTCCAAAGACATGCACATTAGGCTAATTAGCTGTTCCAAATTACCCCTAGTTGTGAGTGAGAGTGATTTTGGAGCCATCTCTACTGGGCAGTCACCTTGGCTCCAGAGAAGAAGGTGATATGTAGATTTTCCTTCGGTTGGGAAAAATGCCTAGCAAACAGTACTTGTACAGTACAGTACAGGTGGTAAGGCTTCTTGTATACTTTCCATGGTGGCAATTTGGACGTAACATTAAAGTGTGCTGTAGGTCCCATCTAGCTTTTCGTGCTGTTTGAGTGCTGGGGTCCATGTTTCAGCATGATGGAGAAGGATGGGTGCAATGACTGAAATGAAAAACTCTATTTTCTGTTTGCTTTTAAATTCAGTGAATTTCAGACCTTGAAGTATTTATATAAAAAAGTCCAGACTGATCCACCCTAAATATATTTCTTTAGAGTCATTAAATTGACACCAACCCCAACTATAATAACACCATTGTCATTTCATCCTTATAAAAAGACTAGGAGGACATTGATCTGCTAGCATATTTGTACCAGCAATACATGATAATTATACAGCTAATTAGCTAAACAGATGAATCCCAGATGGCTTTTTAGGATTTCCTAGCTTTGTTTTAATATATTTTTTTAAAGAAAATACATATTTAAATGACTGTGGTGCATGTTTCACATAGCTATAAATGACATTCAATTAAAGCTGATGTTTAAACAACGTATTGTTTACTTGCTAAAATAAGACACACACACACACACACACACATACACACACACACACACACACACACACAGCAGAAATTATTCTTCAGATTAAGGATTTATGTCACTTCCATTATGTTGAATACCCAGAGATGTTCTTTAAAATAATGAATCTTCTATTTTGCATGTGTGCTTTATAGCATATGTAATTAGACCTGAGAAATTGCCAGTAGGCCAGTCCTAACAACAACAACAACAGCATCACGCTTGTCAGTATGACTTTTTTAGTCAGGTGTTGATGTACCAGAGTAACACACTAATATTTTTAGGGTTCTCTCATTGGGGCTATTGTCAGTTCCATCGCAGTGGCATTACTACACACAAATGGTACAATATGCTTGAGTCGCTCTCTTGGGATTAAAAAAAAGAAATAAAAAATTCTACTTGATAATGCTTAGATCAAAACAGTGGAAATACATAGTTTGTCCCAGTCACTTGGAGCATGCGGCGTCATCATTATTACAAAAATATGATGTATTTAACTCCGCTGAAACTCCACCATTTTGTATAGTAGCATAATTTGGATTGTAGCACTAGAATTTTGTTGGGGTTGTTTTTGTAATATCCAAAAGCCAAGTATCTATCCTGCTGTGTACAAAGCAGCATAACTGAAGCTAATTATATTGGTAGACATAATTTTACATTCATTAAATACTCATATTCTCATGAGCTTTTGGTTAATTAGCTGATATAGTCTATTATAACAGAATACAATCCAATACAACTGTTTGATTATTAAGTTAGTCTGACCTGGTACGGATAAAGTAATTTATTTATTCATCCATCTATTAACTATACTGTTTATCCATCAGGGACACAGGGAAGCTGGGACCAGTCCCAGCTGACTTCAGGCTAGAAGCAGGGTATGCATTGAACATCTCGCCAGTCTGTTGCAGGGTCACTTCTACACCTAAGGGCAATATAGAGTAGTCAGTTGATCTAATGTGCATGTCTTTGGACTAGCATGGAAAAAAGGCCCTTATCCGAGATTCGGACCCCAAATCTTCTAGTTCTGTTGCAAAATGCTAACCACTAAGCCACCGTGCACTCCAAATTTGTGTCTACCATTCTTTTACACCTGACTGCATGGGTGGACAAACAAGTGAGATATTATATTGGGGCACGGTGGCATAGTCGTTAGTACTACTGCCTCACAAGAAGAAGGATCTGGGTTTCAACCCAGTGGTCAGTAAGGGTGTTTCTGTGTGGAGTCTGCATGTTCTCCCCATGATTGCATGGGTTTCCGCTCACAATTCGAAGGCATGCACATTAGGCTAAATAGCCCCATGTGTGAGCCCTCGCCCAGAGTCGGCTGTGATGGGCGCCAGCCTCCCCGCGACCCTAATTAGAATTAAGTGGTTCAGATAATGAATGAATGAATGCCCCATGTGTGAATGGAAGTCCCTCCTAAAGAGCAGGTTTTGCAGGGAGCTTGCTCAGGCAAAGACTCTGTGGCATTCCAGCATAAACCACGAAAGTGAAGAAACCACGAAAGTGGCCCAGTGAATCACAGATGTGAGATGGAATGATGATGTTGAGGAGGAGGACGATGTTAAAGCAATCACTTTTAATTATTTAACCAACAAAACTCCACTATCTACTGATCCAAAATATATTTTATTTAAACAAAAGATATTCCACATGCTTCATATATTGATTCTGATGTTGTGGTCCAATGGTCCACATGTCACAAACTGAGAATATGATATGGTTGGTATTTTTTTACCAGGCATATATTCTGTGTGTGAGAACTGAAAGAAAAACTAACAATAAAAAAAAGAAAAAAAAAAAAGAAAAGAAAAAACGTAGCAGGGAACAACCAGAACATCTCGCCAGGCCATCGCTGGGCCAACACACATACAGCCATTCACACTCACTCTCACACCTAGGAGCAATTTGGAACAGCCAGTCAGTCTACTGTGCATGTTTTTGGACTGTGGGAGGAAACCAGAGTACCCAGAGGAAGCTCATGCAAGCACTGCTAGAACATGCAAACTCAACAAAGAAACGCCCTATTTCAACATTTTATTAATGAAAAAATAAAAATAATTTGGTTTAAATGCTACTGTCATAAAAATAAATAAATAAACATTGATATCTATGAATAGAAAACACTACAGCTTATGAACCTTGAACTACATGAAGTCATCCCTCTTACAGTTTCAATTATTTACTTATTTTATTTACACAGTGTTTCTTAATGCACATACTTCACTTTTTGAGTTATGAGGAGTTATTAGCTCCTTCTTTTTAAGCCTATGTTCTTAGATTTATGGACAAGCACAGCAAGGGACTTGGGAGCACATTGGGCATCTCACTTGTTTGCTTGCCCCGCGATGGTCTGGCGAGCTGTTCAGGGTGTACCCCGCCTTTGCCCAGTGTTAGCTGAGAAAGGCTCAGCCTTCCCGTGCCCCTAATAGTAGGATTCAGCAGTTCAGGAGATAAATGAGATGAGTGTTCGGTTGGCTAGTTCATGGCGTTATAATTTGTCCACCATTGAGAGTGCCAAGAAACAATATTCAGTCACTGCATCTACAAATGCACCGACAATATCATAATTCCCAGAATGAAAGCAAAACCAAGCCTAGATTATTACTCCTACTCTGAGTTTAATGCTTACAACCTCAGGTCCCAAAGCTCCAAATCCATTTATCATGCCTGAACAAAGTTCTAGAGGTGAAACCGAAATGTGGGTTATGTTCTCAGAAATGGAGGCGAATGATTTTCATTCCCTCTTTACTAAAACCACTAAAACAGCCATGCACCACACAGGAAGCTGGCCAATCAAAGGCACCAAGCTAAAAATATCAACCCAGATGCTCATAAACAACCTACTTCTTGACAGTTTAATGGAATGTTGGATTGGGGCTTTGCAAAATGACAAAAAAAGAATAGAGTTCCTGTTTTTAATTTTGAGCAATTAGTGCCCGAGGCACCAGATCTAATCAACAAGACTCGTTATCAGTATCATTCAGATCTGTGATTTGCACTTAAGCCTCGATATTGAATTGGAACATTGACTTTAGCCTTCTTATGTCTGTTTATTGCTAATTCTATGGTATCTCATTGACTGAGAAAAGATCCACATTCATTCTGACATCTCGCATGCTTCATAAAGCACATATCCAGCACTAGACTTGTGGGAAATCAATATGTCACCACATCTCGTAAAAGATATGAGTTGTCAATATTCTCATTATTGTATAATGCATTAATATTAAGTCCTAAAACCAAAATGTTCATTGTGTATTAGTGCCATTACAACAAGCTACACACAGTAACAAAGGGTTTAAGTCAAAAATAAATGAATAAATAAAATTGGTAACACTAAAAAGAAACACAGTGGTCTGGATAGAGAAATGGAGAAGTATTTTTGGGTTTCGGGAATCTCTTTTCTGAAGTGCAGCTTATCACAGAAATGGCAGAAATGCACAAGCTGCCAAAGGATGACCTTTTTACTTGTGAAATAAATCTTCAGCAGCAAAGAGTTAACCCTTTCCCTTCTGTCCTTTCTGCTTTTTAAGAAAGTAAAATAGCAAAGTGTTCATTTCTACTATTTAACTATTATTATTAATAATAATAATAATAATAATAATAATAATAATAATAATAATCATCATCATCATCATCATTATCATCATAACAACAACAACAATAATAACAACAACAACAACAACAATAATTAATACTACTATTACTACTACTACTACTACTATTAATAATAATAATAATAATAATAATATTAATAATAATAATAATAATCATCATCATCATCATCATCATCATAATCATAATAATCATAATAATAATAGATAAATTTGTTTGCCAATCATCCTATTAGGGTTGCGGGGAGGTGGAAGCCTATCCCTTCCAACTCTGAGCAAAGGCGGGGTTCACCTTTAACAGCTTGTCAGCCCATTGCAGGGTCAACACACACACAACCATTCACACACACACCAAAAGGGCAATTTGGAACAGCCATATCTTTGGACTGGAGTACCTGGAGGAAATCCATGATTGCACAGGGAAAACAAACACCAGAATAGAAACAGCCTTACCAAGCCCAGGACTAGAACCCAGGATAGCTATTATTACTTTAATTATTATTATTATTATTTTTATTCTTATTCTTATTATTATTATTATTATTATTGTGGAACTTTTGGAATTTAATTGTTTGAAATATGGAATAAGAAAAGCGAATGAAAAATTAATTAGAATTGACATAGCCTAGAAATTAGGGTAAACTAATGGCACGCTATCTCTAATGTACAATAGCATTACAAAATAATGGCATCATAAACCAAAACAGTGAATTCTGTATAAAGAGTCAGATATTAGGTAAAAACAATAAAGGGCATACTGAAGCACTTGCACACGACTTGCAGTAAAGGGATTTCCATAACATGTAAACTATGTGAAGAAAGAAGAAAGCAATTAAGGGGCTCTTTAACAGTGATATATCTGTATTTCTAATTGTAAACAGGCTGTTTCCCTTGAAGAGACACACTCTAGCAGAATATTTAGCACTGGGGCAATTAGGTCTGTCAGTGTCTTTCCCTGCTGTAAAAATATTTCAGCTTTATATGTATATATCCCACATTTACTCATTTAAGATTTACTCATGCATTAGCAGTCAGGGTAATCAGCTGAGCATGCTATCATCTTCTGCTTTAAAACTTTTCAGCTGAACTGGTAATAATTGTAATAAACTTTGGTAAACATAAAATTGAAATTCTTCCCATGCTAGTAAGTAAGCCAATATAAGAGTTTGCTATGCCTCAGTTTCAGTCTACGGTTTATTTCATGAATGGCACACCACTGTAGTTGATTTTAGTTGGTGCTCTACAGATTTAGGGTCCACAGTTTCATTGTGAGCTTGGATTACAATCAGGAAACCTCACTGATTTCTGTCGAATTAATGCCCCAGGTGGGGGGAGTCGGTAGTAATTTTATATCTAGGCCGGGGGAATTTGGAAGTCCCTCTCCCCACTCCCCCAGCAATTTCCAGCAGTTTCCGCCTTCCCCAAGTGGCCACTATATTGCTTCTCTGGGTCCTTGTTGTATATAAAATAATAAATTAGCGTAGTTTTAGGCTACCCCAAATAACATGATTCCCTTTTTGTCTTGAAATATTTTCTTCAATGCCGAACGTTTGTGCACAGGAAGCCAAAAGAATGTATTATAATGCACTTGCACATTATACATGCGCTTCCTGGTTCTAGTTTGGATATAAAAAAAAAACAGTTCACCCCTGCCTTATTTCTAAAAACTAAAGATAATATGCCGGCATGTTGCTTTATGCATCAGAAATAATATTCAAATAGCTTGGGTTATTGTCTGTGTGGAGTTCATGTGAGTTAAAGCCATTCAGATGGATTTCCTCCAGCTTTTCTGTTTGCCTTCATCCTTATGCTGGTAGTTGGACTGTCTCATAAAAATTTAGTGAATAAAGGTGTGTATGGTCAGTAACCATCTTCTTGGGTAGAAGTTTAGCTTTCCAACAACAATCTCCCGCCCTCTTGATCCTGTGCTCTCTCTCTCTCCTGCTTTAAACCAGTCCATCTCCTTAAGTTGTCCAGCATGCTAGTTTTTGGTCTTCCCCTCCTTTTTTTTCCTTCTGAAACACTCAAGATCAGGTCTCTTTACAGGTGACATCCAGGGAATATTTCCAGATGTACTGCAGTGAAATAGCATCCCATCCTTGGTGTATTTCCATCTTATGGCCATTGTTCTGACATACGCCATTATACTAACCATGAAGCAATTACTTAATCTTTCATTGCTGCCATTTTTTTTAATATTTAGTGAGACATTATCTTGGAAATACTGATTACAAATGAGAAAAACAAAGTAATAAATTTTTTCAGAGTAAATCATATATATCCTGAATCATTCATAGACTCCAGTCTGCACCACATATTCTAAAATAAATAGATAGATAGATAGATAGATAGATAGATAGATAGATAGATAGATAGATAGATAGATAGATAGATAGATAGATAAACAAAACAAAACAACAACAAAAAAACAGACATCTCTTGCTAATACTTGAACTAAATGCCCAATATGTTCATGTTTAGTCTGTAAGACTTAACCAATAAAATATACAAACGGCAAGCTTTGCTTGGCCAAGTAGAAAATCTGCCAAAGTGCATTTAGCAACGGATTCAGAAAAGGCCTGCAGCATGAAAAGAATCAAATATTCATATGCATGAACCACAAAATATCTGTGAGCCTCAGCCAGGGGTTCAAAGAAAGTTAAAGACCTAGGAAAGTCACAAAGGTCATGGAAAGTTGAGAAAAAGAAACAGTGAGTCGTGAAACAAATATGAGAAACAGTAATTTTCGGATTGCTTTATGTGATACAATGCAGATCTTCCAGTAGCTGAGAAATCCCCATGCAATCTCAAGCAAATCCTTCTAATAAGAAAGTAAAAAGTTTCCTCTCAGCATGCTCATCCAACTGGAATAACAAAAAACTCCGAGAAAGAACACTTAGCACACAAAGACTAAGGACAATCTGAAAGAAACTTTAAATATTCAAAAAAAATTAATAAATAAAATAAAATAATGAACAAGGTGTGGGCCTTTTGTTGTCAAATGAGACCGAAGCATCAGAAAATTGCGGCATTTGCCTGGACCAGTGGGATATCATTAGCTTTATTTATTTCCAGTGTAGGGCACAGATAATGCGGGATAATCCACCCATCATTATGAGAAACTACATAGGGGAGTTGCCATTTTATTTGTGCCATGTGACTGAGCAAAGACTGGAGAAAAAGCAACAGGCTACAATTACTGCTGATGCTAAATGTCAGCATGCATATTAGCATACACTGCCTTGCATATAAACTCTAGCTGCCTTTACCTCATGCCACACAAAAAGGGATTGAAGCTGAAAATAAGCAAATATCAGAAAGACTATTCCATAAACTCATCAATGTGTGTTATATAATAAATAGTGTGTATCTTAAACCTCTTTTACAAACAAGCTGACATTTTATGTGGTGCAAATTCAGCTTGGCACAGTAGTAGTTAGCACGTCCGCCTCACAGCAAAATCGTCCTGGGTTCAAGTTCCCGAGTCTGCAAGGGCATATCTGTGTGGGTTTTCTCCAGGTATTCCGGTTTCCTCCCACTGTCCAAAGACATACACATGAAGATTTCCCCTAGGTGTGAATGGTTGTGTGTCGGCCCTGTGACGGACTGGCGATCTGTTCTGGGTATGCCTTCCCTCGTTCCTGATATGATTAGGTGGTTCCGCAAATGAGTGAATAAATTTACTGAGGATATGACAGAAGAGACTGGCAGTGATTTGGGTAAAGTGGATTTAAAAGCTGTGTAGCTGAATTTACATTTACAGTCTGTTGAGTGGCGCATCGACAAGGTGAGAGACTATCAACTTGGAGAATGCAAGTTCGAATCCAAGGTCATCTGCAACCATGGGAGCTAATTTGCTGAGCTCTCATTGGAGGGAGGGATGGCAAATGCTCCCGTCATTCAGCCAACACCAGCCAATCCACTGGCGTCTGTGAGCTCATCCGTACAAAAGGGTCGAGTAACGCTTTCCCTCCGAGTGTGTTAGACCGCCTCCAAATGCATATGCACTGCAGTTCGTAAAGAGGTGGGTGGCAGCATCACATGTCACAGAGGGGGCATGTGCATGCAAATGCCCCTCTCTGGTTGGTGGTAGTCGTATGTGGTAGGGAGGCAACACTTAACGGGTGGGAACTGGATAGAACTTAAATTATTGGAGAAAAAAAAAACGGGGTAAAGAAATTAATTCATTGATTCATTCATTTTCCGAACCGCTTATTCCTTATTAGGGTCACGGGGAGGCTGGCCCCCATCTCAGCCGACTTTGGGCGAGGGCAGGGTACACCCTGGACAGCTCGCCAGGCCATCGCAGGGCCAACAGTCACACAACCATTCACACTCA
>JAQMYF010000023.1:6827812-6838143 GCA_030014195.1 Neosilurus mollespiculum | reverse complement strand
TATATATATAACGTATGTAAGTGTGTGTATACATATAAATATTCAGAAAAAAAATATGTGTGTGTGTGTGTGTGTGTATTGAAAAACAAACATAAATATCTACAAATATAAAGTCTGAAAACAGAAACATCTAAATTGGCTACAATGTACTGCAGATAGGTACTAAAATAATTACAGAAACATGCAGTTCAGAATTATCAAGTTAGTATTACCCATTTTATCTCCAGAAGAGATATGCGGGGATATTTATTAATATACCTCAGCGCTTTTTTATGTTTTACTGACGTTTATATGGTACATAATACTTTAATCCTGAAAGGTGCAGCAAGTTCTGCACCTCCTTCTTGAATGCGAATTTAATTATTATTATACATTTGAACTCCTGTGTGCACCTTATCCTGACCTTTATTCAGGTCTAAAGTATAAACCTAATTGAAGCATGATGTAGTAATTAATCACAACAGATTTTGTAAAGTGTTGATCTTTGGCAGAATGCCTTCACTTTGTGACTTGGGGTATCACAGGCTAATTGCTGGAGGTGGACCACCTTTGCATGGGAACTGGCTATGTCAGTGCTAATACTATAGTGTTATGTAGTGCAGTAGAGTGCAGGGAGAAATAAAGAAATGGGTCTGGAACAATGAATCAAAAAACCGGGGTGTTTTCTGTGCATTATGTGCAGTTTTCATGGTTAGGGTATTTATAGTACATAGAGAACAGAGACAGTATGCAACATAGGTAAAGCTAAGCAGTAAAAGCAGCATTGGATATTTATTCATTCATTCATCCATTCATTCATTCATTCATTTATTTATTTATTTTAGCTATTGTTTATTGTATACCTAAATTCTGACAATACAACTGAAACTGCTATGATATGATGGTTTAATTTGTGAATATGTGATCAATATGTGTCCATTTTCATTCAGAATCTGAGGCGTATCGGAAATTCCTGAATGATGAAAGAAAATACTTAATATGCTTTCATATGGTGAACCGATTAATCCTACTAGCGTCGCAGGAAAGCTGGAGCCTATCTCAGCCAACTCTGGGCAAAGACAAGGTCCACCCTAAAGGGCTTGCCAGCCACTGCAAGGCCAACACAAATGCAACCATTAATACTCACACCTAGTGGCAATTTAAAACAGCCAATTAGTTTAATATGTATGTCTTTGGACTGTTGAAGGAAACCAGAGTACCCTGAGGAAACCCAAAGGGAAAACATGCTTAACAGTATGTCACACATGTTGGTTTATACATATGATTTTTTGTTTGTTTGTTTGTTTGTTTAGAACTTTGGAACACTTGTCTGTCCTGTCTATAGTTCTACCTTTTGACTGTGTCTGTGAGAATAAGAATGGGATCATTTAAATGACAAAGGGTTCCAGAACTGAGGCTGTGATTTTGGCCAGTCAGTGGCAGGATGCTCTGAAATCCTGGTGTGAGTTTAATAGGTTTTGATCCAAATGGTGCTGGTGATGGAAACACTGTTGAGAAGATTATGGAGAGAGGACACTGCATGATGATGCATGGTGTATAGAACGTAGGTGCAAGGTCGAAGCTGTATGGTACATGTCAGGTTTTTGACTCACCAATTTGGCATGAGTTCTACCTTCTCTCACAGTTATTATTATTATTATTTCACTGAAAATGTAAGAGAAAAAACGACTACACTGACCCTACACAAAAATCACACCATTGGCATTTTGTCAGGATTCATTTAAAGTTGAGATCTTCGAGAAAATACATTTCATTTTTCAACAAATATTGTGAACTGTCTGTAAAACCCTTTTACTATCTATATCTGCTTCCTACTTTAATTATATGTGTGTATCTGCCTCAATTAAATTTGTGACTTGCTTAAACTGGTTTTATTTATTTATTTATTTTTGTATTTTTGTATTATTATTTTTTTTATAAGACATTGTTACGTGCAGCTAACTGGGTTATCAAATGCCAGCATGGAAAAAAACCATTGCTGATTTTCGTCAAGAGTAGGCTGCATAGCCGTCAGCATGTTTCTGCCCTGCGATGGCCTGGCGAGCTGTCCAGGGTGTACTCTGCCCTCGCCCAGAGTCGGCTGAGATGGGCGCCAGCCTCCCCGTGACCCTAATTAGGAATATGCGGTTCAGAAAATGAATAAAGACATTGTTACATCTTACTAAGGGCAGTACTTTAAGCTGAGACCTCCAGATTGCAGTTCCCATCAGCCCTTGCATGTCACATGACCCTAGAGATGACCACCTGTTTTACATTGTCCCTGATAATGAACCCTTATAAGTCTCTCTTGATTCACTCTTTTTTTTTCCTAACAAATTTTCCTGTTCAGCATTGTTTTGTCCATGCCACACTGTTGTCTTGATATTCTTGACTTTGCTGCTAATTTATTTTATTATTATTATTATTATTATTATTTATTTATTTATTTATTTATTTATTTTGTATGTACTCTGGAGGATCCCAAACGTTAAAGAGATCTAGCCTTAACCGGATGCACTGTAAAAGGGGGGGAACAACTACTATTAGTGTGTTCCCTATTCATATCCATTTAGAACACATTTTTGTTCAATTCTAATATGTATGGATATTCAGATATGCCCTTAGAGTGTATGTGTATTTACATTACATAGCATTTAAAGCAAATGTCCTAAAGCAAAGAGGCTTACAGAAGCATTGTAATCTCCATTAAAACATTTTTCTCATGTTGGTACAAATAGTTCAGGCCTGATGTATATGGTAAAGAGGCTGTAGTCCTATTAGTATAGTGATAAAATCAGTAATTTTTAATGAGTGTTTGTTTAAATGCTTGGTAAAGAGGCAGATCTTCAGTCCTCCCCAATTAAATCCCTGATTGAAGTCCTTTCAGCTTCTTTTCTTTTTTACCCACTGAATAATTTAAGTGGAGATATGAATGCACAGTATATTTTTTCATAACAAATACACACTTTATATCCAGGTCTGAAAATTAATCATTACGCCTCAAGCAAGTATGCAGCAATGAAGCTGTGACTACCCACCCCCCTTTTTTTAAGGACAGCCATAAATTACCAGCAAGTTTTTAATAAAGTTTTAAGAAGCAGTCCAAGTCCTATAAATTGTGGAATGTGCATTTAATACGGGTAAAGCAGTACAATCAGGTAAATCAGTGTAAGGGTGCAGCAATCTGCTGTTCAAGATAGATTTGGTCTCAGTCTTACAAAACATATAAACTTCAAAATGTATTAAAAATAAAAGCATTATTTACTAATAATGTTCTCTTGCTCAACTTCATACATTTTGCATTCTCATTAGCTCTTTTGTGAGTGAGCAGCAATTAAAAACTGTTGACATTGATATTCCACTGACTTGCTTTTTAGATGTTGCACAAATGGGGGCATAAAACTTACTGCCCCGCTTACCTTCCATAGAGTTATTATTGCATCTATATATTTTTCAAACATTGGAAAAACTAAAATTAGTAATAGTGGCAAATTGGTGTAGGGCTTATGGCCCTTGCTAGGCTGGAGGAGCAGATGACAGGGCAGTTGTCAATAGGTTTGCTAGTTTGGTTTGATTAAAAAAACTTCTAAGTAATAAACTTCCATGAAAAGGCAAAGTTGGGTCAAAGGTCATATGAAAACTATGTGTTTAGGATGTACAAAAAAAGAGGTCGCACGCTGTAATATTTTGTAGGAGCGCCATTTGCATTGTTGCTCCAGTTGGTCAGGTCGAGGCTCAGCAACATAATGTGGCAGTAAAATGAAGTCAGCTGATAACCTGAACGTACTGAATGACCAGGTTATCACATCAATGGACTTTTCCTTCCCTCATGTCACAGATATAAAATCAGGGTTCAAATTGTGAAACAGTGATTCACGGAGCATTAGAACTCATTTTCACATATCGACTGGCACCACAGTGTCCTGACCTTATTCCTATTGAACTTAATCAATGACTACAAGTCATTGGGATGTGCTGGAGAAGACTTTATGGAGTGGTTTGATTCTCCCATCAAGATGTTGGTAAAAAAAAAAAAAAAATGAACCTTAGTCTGGATGAAAAAAAATGTTTTTTATTATGTTTACATTTGTTAAGACAATGGCATGGCTATTAAATGCTGTGATCGAGGCTGAAAGCAGTCCAACGAAATATTAGAGTGCAAGAAAGGATGGACAGGTGGGCTGGGAGAGGAAAAATAGGATTAAAAAAAATCTACAATGTCTGTACTATCGTCTGAATTTTTGAGACTGTGAGTTTGTTGTTGTTGAAAAGTTTGAGACTGTGTCAATATACGTGTTTTCTTACCCCACTTGGTCTATGCACATGAAGTACTTCTGGCACTTTGAAACACTTAAGAACCACTGCAAAGAAGACGCATGACAACCTATAAAAAACAGCAACTCACTGAGTGCCATTATCTTTAGATGTAATTTCCCCCATTAGCCACACATGAAGGTCACTCCCTTTAATTTAAAGCAATATGTGGTACCACTCATCACATACCCAGCAGGTACCCATTGATGTCCTACTGATGAAAGTTTCTTTTTTTTTTATCTCCTTATTTAATTCTTATACTTAAAGCTAGAAGCTTATTTTTTTGCAGTTCGGCTCTGTCTGTGCAGATGAAAATAGATCATGCATTAGTAAATAAAAAAAAAAAGTTCTAAAATTGGGGGCAGTGGTGGCCTGGTGGTAGGGTGCTGGATTGCTGATCCCAAGGTCGAGGGTTCAAGCCCCACTATCAGCGGGTTGTCACTGCTGTCCCCCCAGTGCAGCTAACTGGGTTATCAAAGGCCGGCCATGTCTCTCACTGTCTGTGCTGAGAAGCATGTAAAAGAACCATTGCTGATTGTCTTCAAGAGTAGGCTGCATCGCTGTCAGCGTGTTTCTGCCCTGCGATGGCCTGGCCTAGAGTCGGCTGAGATGGGCACCAGCCTCCCCGCGACCCTAACTAGGATTAAGCGGGTTAGAAAATGAATGAGTGAGAGTTCTAAAATTGAGATTGAGATCTTGGCCGCTGTGGCAGGACACTCTAAAATCCTGGTGTGACTTTCTTAAATTGTGAGCCAGGTGGTGCTGATGAAGGAAACACTGTTGAGAAGAATTATTTTCTCTGACATGTTGTATGAGTCCATGTGGTATGTTTTGGGCATGGATTGCTCTTTTAATTCTTTATAGTTTATGGAAAATATTATGTCCAAAATGTGAAGCATTACATTTTATCCAGTTTCAAAGAATGACCCGTATTGATATCAATTCGGGATGCATTACACCACCCCTTCACTATAGCAGCATGCCAGTCATATGCCTTACTTTTCATTCAGGTTGAAGTTTTTAAACACTACAAGGAATTTGAAAGGCTCGGTTTGGGTTTATTTCCAAATAATTTTCCATTTCCAATTAGAAGTTTCATAGCTGCTGTAGGCGGCACAGTAGCCTAGTGGACGGCACATCCTCCTCACAGCAAAAAAGTCCTGGGTTTGAATCCTGGGCTTGACTGGTTCTGAGTGGAATTTTCATGTTCTCCCTGTGTTTGCGTGGGTTTCCTCGGAGTGCTCCAGTTTCCTCCCACAGTCCAAAGACATGCATGTTAGGCTAATTGGCTGTTTCAAATTGCCCCTAGGTTGTGAGTGTGAATGGTTGTGTGTGTTGTCCTGTGATGGCCTGGTGAGCTGTTCAGGGGGTACCCTCCCCATGTCCAGTGTCAGCAGATCCTGTAACCACTCAGTGAATGAGTGAGAATGGCTGCTGTAGTATTCTGAGGTTTTCCCACCTCATCTTGATTACCATTTGGTAATAAATGCCATTCTAATAACCACTTTTTAATGTGATCCCACTTTTGTAATATGCACAGGAAATTATGGTGGCTCCAACCTTTGCTTTTTATTGATTACAGTGCACAATAATATCCTTATTGATCTTTCATCTCAGCATAACCCAAATATCATATTATTTTTAATTAATGGTTGTTAGCTACAAGCAAGGCTTGGCCCTCATTCACTGATGATTCATAATGGCTTATTATGCCATTTATGGAGTCCCAAATGTTGGATTAGCATAAAGTGTTACCGATGTGTTAATGGAAGTAGAGTCTCCGGTGACAACTTGGGAGTGAACACAGCATGCTCTAAAACATTAGGTTTCATTTAGTTAATCAGTGCCATATATGAATAAGGAAATGCAAATTCACTGCTAAAGCCCTGCTGCTCAATTCCCCTTGAATGGTATTACATATCCGGAACTGCACACTCTAAGGCTGGATTGGTTACCATTTTCATTCTTTCTTTATAGTATGTTGATATTTACTAGAATAAAGATGAATAATTTAGAGCTGCGTCAGCATTTGAAACATAGGCACTCGCTTGAATCCCTGAATTATTTAATGCTCTGCTTCAAAAGCTCTCAATGCTGTAAGAGTTAAACAGGCCCCAGGAAATGTCAGTTTAGGTTCAAATGGCACACATGATCTCACACATGAAACACAACTTTAAAAGAATGAGTATTTTATCATGTAAATGAAAAAAGGCATTTTGTTGGCCTATGGCTTGCATAATTTGGCAATATTACATTTAAACCCAGGATATAAATGTTAAGTTGTTAGCCTGTGCAGCTAGCAAAACATTAACAAAAAGTGGCAACATTGGCTTAACTGGTACTATTTCCAAAATGTCGCTTTTCCTAATATTTATTTACACTGCTTTTTATATATAGACATTTGTAATTTATAATTTTCTTAGTGTGACTTTATCCTTATCTTATCCTTTTCTTTACTTGGTATGGAGCAACTGTGTGCACACAATTTCCTCCGGGATCAATAAAGTATTCTGATTCTGATTCTGATGAACAAGGCTGTACACTGGAATATTATATACACATGTCTAATAATACGTCTGTGTGATGAATACATGTAATACAGTCTCACCGGTGTTTACATACAGTAACCCACTTCTACATTCTAAAAAATAATACACTGGCTTACCTTAAAAAAATTGAGGTAACAATTTGCATGCATGTACTTGCAACTTAATTACTATTAAGTACATATCCAGAGACTTTCATAGTTCTACTAAATCAATTTGATTAGTATGGTCAACATGATTTAGATTGGTCTCAAAAAGCTTAATTGTGCTGATTCAAATTAATTTTCCTTCTAAAATTTAGGTGATTTTCAATTCAATTCAGTTTTATTTGTATAGCGCTTTTTACAATTGACATTGTCAAAGAGCAGCTTTACATAGTAAAAGTAATTTAGGGAGGACCCCCTACAACCCCCTACACATCCCTAATGAGCAAGCCCGCGGCGACAGTGGCAAGGAAAAACTCCCTGACTTGACACAAGGAAGAAACCTTGAGAGGAACCAGGCTCAAGAGGGAAACCCATCCTCATTTGGGTGAGCCCATAAAATACAAACCATATAAGAAAAATTTCATTACAGTCCAACATGTAGTCCGGTTAGTTATACCACAACTGTAAGTCCTAAATAACTGCAGCAAGACAGTCTATATCACCAGAAGCGAAAAGTCGTCCTCACAGTCGCTGAGCTCAGATCTAAGCTCATATGGATCTTCATCAGCAGGAGCGAGGGGCTTCCAAGATGGGAACTCCAGCCAGCACCAGCACACCAGGACAGACCACAGGACTCACAGAGCAGAAGGATCAGGAGGATCAGGATCACCGACATCCAAGGCGTAGCATCTGTACCTCAGCAAAACACAATTGGTGTTGGTGAATTTAAGTTGTCAGATCACTTATTTAAGTTATTGTCACTTTGTTGTTTTGATTCAGTTCTACTTAGAAAGGTCCATACAAATTGTTACCTCAATTTTCTTTAGTAATATGAAATTATTAAACTTAAATAAAAAAAAGCAAGTCTATTCTTTTGCTCACTTTATTGTAAAGCCACAGTGAAAATTAATTCAAATTGTTAGTTTTACCCAGGTTTTACCCCATGTGCACAAGAAAAAAAAACCAAAAATACACAAAAACAAAGAGAACACATTTTCAATATAATCACAAAAAAATCTTGCTGTGCTGAGAAGCTCCAAAAGATAATAAACCAGGTATTTCCTCTTAGCATACAGTATTCAAATGAATTATCTGGATATTGGTGGAACAATCTTCTGCACTAAATCCAGTCCTATCAGAAATAAATAAAATAAAATAGTGCATGTGAACACAAATACATAAAATGTTTTGCTGAAATGCACAAAAACACATGGAATATCCTCCCTGAAGAACATGGAGTAAATTTTTCAGATACTGAGTACATATCTGGTTGAACTTTAAACCTTTAAACAGTATGAAACATAAGACTGATTTTAACAACATGCAAACTGGAAATATAACCGCATGAACAATAAAACCTGTAAAGTGCAGCATTTTTGTGCAACATTTCCTGCTGAATCCGATCTTGTACTTTTTATTGCAGCAGTTTGTTTTTTAGAGAAATAACTTTTGGGCTAACTTTCAGACCATCCAGCCCAAGGAATACCCTCTGAAACCTTCTTCACATACTTCAAAGGTATGTTTCAGCACCTTTGGGTAGGTGAGGTTTAAGGCGTATATAAGTCCCATTAGCAAAGCGCAGGCTCTGGGAACATCAAGGTCTTGCAGGACTTCTGTTTCCTCGATGACGATTCTTGCTCTGAAATGGTCAGGTGCTGTAGTACCTCTGATGATGATGATCTTCATCACTTCACTGGCAATGTCCCATTCATCCGAAGTAAATAAAACATATGTAAATAAATGTCAATATTTTAAGTCCATCCATCTTCTATACCTGCTGCATCCCAATTCAAACAACAGCATTTACTCGCACTCCTGCGTAAAGGCACTTTAGTATCAAAGTTAACCTTACATGTCTTTTGACTGTGGGAGGATGCAACCAGAAAAAATCCAAGTATGGACAGAGAGAGAATACGCAAACTCCACAAGAAAGGGTCTAGCCCATGTTTTAAGTCACAACATATATATATATATATATATATATATATATATAAGCACAGTAACTAAATACCAGCCGACTCACTATCACACAGCAGCACATTGTCATGTAAAAGAAAAGTATGAAATCATGTAAAAACAAAATTCTACCCAAAATGTTACACGACTATGCAAACTTAATCATTCATGCAACATGGTATTTCCTGAGATGGTTAATGCGAGAAAAAAAAAAAAAAAAAAATTGCCTCTTCAAGTGGTATCTCAACATGATGGCTTCCTAAGCTGCTTTCACTGACTTCAACACATAATTCTTTTTCAGAGATGAAATGGATCATTTTTAATATCTCCCAAAACACTCTGGGGTATCCCCAGTGTCGACTCACAATGTCCAGATATGTTTAGTGAGCTACATCTAACCGATGTGCTGCAGGTTTGAATTAAAATTTTTTTTTACCGTACCTGCAGTTGTTGGTGGAGAAAAACTCTCAACACTTGCAGTGATGATCATTGCTACAGGTGTTATATGACAACGATTTTCAGGTTCTAAAATATAACCGAAAACTTGAGGAAGTAGCTAGGAGACACTAGCTAACTGAAAAACTACTTTACTCTAGCTTTTTAAATGTTTCCGATTTTCATTTATGGTAGGTGGTAAAACAAACAAATTTGTTCGTTTAAACAAAATTCAGCAAAACAAAATGAAAAGAGAAAAACAAAAGCAACTTACCAGAGGAACGTAGCATGAAATCAAACAATGCAAATGCAGCCTCTGCTGTCTTTCCGTTTTTCCCTCCTGCTGTAGCAGGCATGGCCTTGACTCCTGTCCCTAGCTTTTTAAGTACACTTATTAAATAAATGAGTTTCACTAATTTATTTTTTCCCTTGTTGGGAGGAGGTAAATCTGTTATATTCAAAATGTGTCCATTTTCAAGTTAAGACAATTTATCTTTATTTCTATTTCTTTAACTATATTGAAATAACTTAGCAACTTATTTATTTTGTGTACATGCAACAAACATTAGGGATGTGAATCGAACAACAACTCTCAATTCAATTCGATTCCGATTTTTGGAATGACGAATCGATTCTTGATTCAAACCGGTTTGATTCATAATCATTACAAATAAAGGGAGCCAATTTCACGAGTAACTACATTCTTCTATAAGCTAGGAACAACTCTTCTATAAGAAAGAAAGAAATTGTAAGGATTATTCTATGTTGGGAAAATCCCTCTTTCCTCTGTATCTCACTCTCTGCCTTTCTCCTCGACACCTTCGATCTCCGGATCTGGGAGCAGCTTGAAACAAACAGTCAACACAGGAGTTCTGTATGACAGTTTATTTCCAAGACAGTCTCAGAAAACACTCAAACAACTTCAGTATTTAAAGGAGTCTAGGGGGTTGTGCTT
>JAQMYF010000023.1:6803034-6815429 GCA_030014195.1 Neosilurus mollespiculum | reverse complement strand
GGAAACCCACGCAAGCACAGGGAGAACATGCAAACTCCACACAGAAACGCCCGAGCTGGGAATCGAACCCAGGACCAGAACTGGCAACTCACCTTGTAAAAAAAAATCTGCTAAGCGAACTCTATGATATGATTATGATAGAGCCACTGACACTCAATCATGAGGATGAATCAAATCATCTGATTATTTCTTTTAGGTTTGTGGGAGAATTGAGATCTCAGAAAACACAGGGTAAAGGTGGGCTACACCCTGAACAGCTCGCCAAACCATCAGACGTCCCACACACACCCAACCATTTACATTCATACCAAAGGGCAATTTGGAACAGCCAACTAGCCTAATATGTATGTCTTTGGACTGTGGGAGGAAACCTGAGTGCCTGGTGGAAACCCACGAAAGGACGGGAAGAACATGCAAACTCATGCCGAGATTCAGATTTCTTCCAATTAAAACAAACAAACAAAACAAAAGGTGGGGGGAAAAAAAAGGACTTAATCGGACCCTGTAACAAACATAACCTGAAATATTACAGTATTGCATGTAGAGCAACAGTGTGCTACAAATGAAAGCTGTTCATATGAGAAGAACAATGTGCACATGGTTAAAATTGCAATCTGGTACTTATTGATGATGTATAGTAATATCGAATGTGTGACCTGTTGTCTGTGGCGAATGATTGAAAATGAAGATATCTCACAGGCCTCTTTCTTTAATGGTCAGCCTGCTTCATAACAGTCAAATTGACATTTTCACAATCCTCTGTGTAGAATTGGCAAGTCTGATTTCTGCATTGCTGTAGATTGCTGGCACAAGATATTGTATCTCCAAGACCTTCACACCTTCACACCACATTTGAGTCTCATGGGATTTACAGCACAGGTCACTCCAAATGGTAAGGTAGCCACCTGAGCCAAAAAAGCTGCTGAATGTTGCATAAAGGACTGATGTTAAATTGAATGTAAGGTCAAGATATCCTACGGGGGATCAGACGTGAAGATGATGCTAAGCACAGCCCAGGAGATAAAGATGACAGTTGCAAGTGCAAAACTCACTGTTGTCATAATTTTTTTTTTTTCCTCAACACACAGCTGTTGTCATGTTTTGTTTCGATTTTCCTTCATGTTTTTCTTTCTTTTTTATTTTTTTTTTCTAAAATTGCTTTTGTTTTGTCTATGCTTCTGTTCTGTCATTGATCTGTCACCTGATTGTGTTCAGGTGTTCTCTTGTAAGTCCTTGTTAGATTGTCTTTGTACACCCTGTTGTGGTTTGTGAGGCAGTGTGTGTGTGTGTGTGTGTGTGTGTGTGTGTGTGTGTGTGTGTGTGTGTGTGTTTGGTGTCATGGGATCGAATCGTGATGATCTTGAGGGAACTTAGTGGATCCGTGATGACTGTGCTGATCATGGCAACATTTTTCACTGTCAAAAATTTTCCCACAATTCATAATAAATGTATTATGATATTTGACGCCAGTTGTGATAGAACGTGGGAACGCAGTAAAGCTAAACAGAGCATAACAGAACTTGATGCACCATAGTAGGGGATCTGGATGAACATGGAAACACCATTCCATGAAGTTCCATGTCCTGGATGCACCCTGCTTCCTTTTTATATCCCAATCATGCTCTAAGCATGGTCATAAATCAGGGAGTTCTGCGCTTTTCTTTTTTTTTATTGTTAATATTGATTTTTTTCCCCCCATTTTCTCCCCTAATTTATTTATATTTTATTTTTTTTTCTGTCTTATCCAATTCCCACCCGTCAAGTATTGCCTTCCCTATCACATGACCACTACCAACCAAGGAGGGGTGTAAGCATGGACACGCCCCCTCCGTGACATGCAATGATACCACCCGCCTCTTTACAAACTGCTGAGCATGCGTATTTAAGCATTTCACTACATATTGTACTGTGTATAATTTGTATGTGACAAATAAAATTTTAATTTGATATTTGGGGGCGGTCTAACACACTCGGAGGGAAAGCGATATCTGCCCCCTTGTATGAATGAGCTTACAGATACCCATGATTGGCTGATGATCACTGTGAGTAACAGGGAAGTGAGCGTATGCCATCCCTCCCTCCTGTGAGAGCTCAGCCAATTAGCTCCCATGGAGTCCCAATCACGGATGGCTGTGGCATCAACCTGGATTCAGACTCACTATCTCCAGGTTGAAACTCCAGAGCCTCTCCAAGCTTTTTCATTCGTGGACATCATGCACCAGTTTAAACCCATGTTAAAAGTCTTGGGATGAGCATAAGACTGATTACAGCAGGTACAAATCTACAGGATCTGGTTGAGATTATTCTAGAAGCTGGCTGGCTTTTGACAAGGTACAAGCATTAAAGGTACTGAAGTGCGAACATGCCTTACTGTTCAGAAGCTGGGTATATCTTTTTCCACCTCCATCATGAGAGACCTTTCCAGATGGGTTGAGGATATTTCAGTCAATTGTTCCCATGGGTACAAGGTTGCAATGGGGATCTTGACCAACAGGGATTGAAACCCTGGTGTGGTGTTTAGTTGTTCTGTATATCCTTTTATTTGCTGGTTATGACTGTGGTTCGCAACGCCTGCAAATCGAGTTTGGAATAGAAGTTTCCTTCTCCTTCAGAATCACTGACCAGTGCTACAGACCATTGCATGTTGGCCATCCTCTTGCAAAAAGCTCATCTGCACTACACAGGTCATGTTTTTATGCCTCCGCGCTGGTGATAGCTAGAGTCAAGGGCATTACATTTTCAGGTTGCCTGTCCATCTGTTCATTCATGCTTATGAACGCGAAATCTTAAGAATTCTCTGAGAGATTTCCTTCAAATTGTGCACAAGTACTCATCTCAACTCAATAATAACCTTATTTAGAGGTCAAAGGTCAAAGTCGCTGCTTCCGCATGAGTGCCATTCTTGAGAAGCTAATATCTCAAGAACACTTTAAGGGATTTTCTTTGAACTTTGCATAAAAGTCCAGAATGAATTGGTTAGATTTTGCAGGTCATAGGTTAGAGGTCAAGGTCACTGTGAGCTCATGTGATCCATTCTTGTGAATGCGATATCCTGAACTCTTATATTTAAGGGGAAGGTTATGAGTTTGATTGTGTGTGTGTGTGTGTGTGGCCACAGTAACTCAATAACTAATGCATGGATTTGGATAAAATTTTAACCAAATGTGGGTCTTAGGCTAACAAAGAACTGATAAAATTTTGGGTGTGATCTGGATCCAGATTCAGTTCCAGGATGGTTTTGAAAGATTTTTTAACGTTGTATGAACAGGAAAGACTGTAATTCTACATCATCTGCCACTATAACTCAAGTTAAGAAGAGATTGCTTTACCTTGGTGGAGGTCAGCACTCTCTGAGTGCATTTCTAGTTGTTTTCTGCAACACATTGACCCCCATACACATGACTAGTTTTGTAATCCAATGTTTGAAACAACACATGCTTCTATACGTTTACATTTTAAATGAAATAAAAATACATTTTACAGTCCCACTACCACTGATATCACCTAAGCACTGCTTTTTGAACCATCACTGTAATTTCACTGCCCCCTTTGTATATGCAGAGGCAAATCCACCAGGTGGTATTTTCCAGTTAATCCTGCTGGGTGACATGTATCCCTTCTCACCAAAGGGCATGAATGATACTGTACAGTAAAGCAAGGGTGACACTGTTTTTAGAAAATGCAGATCATATATTGATTAGGTGCTAAATGTAATTTTGCTTGTGCCATATTTTTACTGTTGTCAAGGTTGGCATGTACAACATTGATTACCATAAACATCAGCAAAGATTTTTACCAGTGGAAATTAATCTGCCAATTCCAAATAAATTGTTTATATGAATCCTAAATTAGTAGTGTAGACAATCTTCATCCATATGCAAGTTTCATAAGCCAATAAATTATCCAGTAAAGTAGGTGTCAGCATTGCCATAACAGTAAGCCCACAAATCCAGTCAGTATGTAATTGCGTTAATTGTGTTGGTAATGGTGATGCTCTGGTTGTTAAAAATAACATAAAATCCACACATTATCTCTCAGTGTAATGACTTGACCAATCTGCTAATGTTACCAGCATTAAATGTCATTATATAGATACACATCAAGCCCCCCTCCATGTCAGTGTTACTGAGATGAATTGCTTTTGCATTTGCACGCTGGTCTGATGTCTGTCCAACCTCACAGTGTTTTTCAATGAATAAAATCTATAACATGTACTGTTTGTGCCCTCGCCCAGAGTCGGCTGAGATGGGCGCCAGCCTCCCTGCAACCCTAATTAGGAATAAGCAGTTCAGAAAATGGATGGATGGTTGGATGTACTGTTTGTTTGTTTGTTTGTTTTGGGTTTATTTATTTATTTATTTTTATGATGAGCATTTTATGGCAGGAAGATCACACTGTAAAAAGCCACTTGTAAAAAATGTATACACACATACTAACACAAAAAACACAAACATTCCCATGGCAAATTTTTTTGGGTAAGTTACTTAAATGTTTATTATTGATTAAAATAAGAATTTCACTCTAACTGGACTCAATCAATTGTAGAACAGTGTACATGCTTGCTAGTTCACTGGTTGTCCTTCCTTGCACCACCTTTGGTAGGTCCTTACCACTGTATTCAAGGAACAATCCGCAAGACCCGCTGTCCTGGAAATTAATTGACCCAATCGGTTAGCCGTCACATTATAGCCCTTTTCCACATCACTCAGATCCTTATGCTTGCTCATTTTTCCTGCTTTCAATATATCAACTTCAAGATCTGACTCTTCAGTTTCTGCCTAGTAGATTCTTTGGCAGATGCAACTGATATTTGAATAAATGTTTTTGACGTTTAATTTTTAGTGTGTAAAATGGAGGATTTTATGTCCTAAATCAATTTCTTCTTTCTCAAGAGTGAAAGTGGCCTTTTGATTGAGCTGTGATTGGCTCCTTTGAAAAGCAAACAGAACCATTAAAGTTTCAGTGAAGAAAAAATAAAGAGAGAGAGAGAGAGAGAGAGAGAGAGAGCATCCATCATGTAATCATACTAATGAAGACATCGCAAGAGATTCATGAAGTAAAAATAAAGTTTAGTGTGTGCGTGCGTGCGTGCGTGCGTGCGTGCGTGTGTGTGTGTGTGTGTGTGTGTACAGTACCAGTCAAAAGAATGAATATAAACTTGTCTGTTCAAACTTTTGACTGGTAATTATGATTTAAAGAACAACGGCAGTCACTTTAGACTTCAAATTTAACATTTTAACATTTACCCAAGGCTTATAGGAAAGAAGAAACTGGTAATACAATTCAAATTAAAAATTCCCTCAAGAGTGCATACCTCCACCAAGGCGGTGCAATCTGTAAATGTTTCAATCCAGCAATTTCTTACAGTTAATTTGGAAGATTATTTATTATAATTATCTTAATGTTAAATCTTAATAATGAAATAAAGCAATGACCAAACATAAAGCAATTTAAGAAGCTGTACAAACAGATGATTTTCACACATTATAAGGATGAGAGTGTTTGAGCAAACTTGGTGTTACTGAATTTTGTTTTGTAAATTATGTAATATTATTTTTATTTAATTAAATTTATTATTATTATCATTATTATTATTATTATTATTATTATTATTATTATTATTATTATTATTATTATGGCTAAGAGACAGATGATTTCTCATCAGAGATTGTGGAAAAGGGGTGGGATTACACAAGGTTTGAATTCTTCCCACTCCTTTTCAAGTATGCACATAGATACTAAGGTGTAACTGCTTTGTAATGATATTTGTTTTGAAATGCTTTTAATTTTCTTATGTTTCTCTATTACTGCCTCCTCTACTGTTTTATGTTACATACTTGAAACGAATAAACTAAACTAAACTAAACTAAACTAAAAAAAAAAAACATCAAAAATGCTCCCGGATCTGGATTACCATTACGCTTAAAATTAATCAGTTCTTTGTTGGCCCAAGACCCACATTAACTTAAAGTTTTGTGAAAATCTGTCAATTAGTTTTCAAGCTATCATGCTAACAGACACACACACATACACACAGACAAACACGACCAATCTTATGTGCATCTTGACTAAGGTGGGGTTTGATATGTTCAGCGTTCAAATACTAATTTGTGCTTACTTTATGTTTAAATCAACTATAAATCTAAATATAGCCAATAGAGATGCAGTGGATCAACTTGAGATTGAATGTTTAGCTGTAAATAAAACATCCATCCATCCATCCATCCTACAAGCCATCCATCCATACCACTTATACAGAAGCTGTAGCTAATCTCAGCTGCCTTCGGGCGGGAGGCGGGTAACTCCCTGAACAGGTCACCAATCTATCACAGGGCTAAAACAGAGACAAACAACCAATCACACTCACATTCAGACCTTTGGGCAATTTATAGTATCCAGTTGGCCTAATGTGCATGTCTTTGGACTCCTATTAGGGTAGCAAGGAGGTTGAGCCCATCTTAGCCGACACTGGACAAAGGCGAGGTACACCCTGAACATCTTGCCAAGTCATCACAGGGCCAACACTCAAACAGCCAGTCACACTCACACCCAGGGGCAACTTGGAACAGCCAGTTAGCCTAATGTGCATGTGTTTGGACTGTGGGAGGAAACTGGATTACCTGGAGGAAACCCACACAAGCACAGGGAGAACATGCAAACTCCCCACAGAAGCCAAGATTCAAACCCAGAGCCCCCTCTCTGTAAGGCAACCATTCTAAAAAGTAGTCACTGTGCCCCCACAAACGAAATATAGTAGAATATATTTTTATAAAGTCCAACATATTTAACAATATTTACGAGAATTACAGTGGTGAATAAATGTGCAGCTGCCATGCTGTTGAGGTTCCATAAGAATCCACAATATCTCTTTAATAACCTCATTCTCATTCTGTTCATCATCTCACTGGCTGCTTGTTTTCTTTCTTTTTTTTCTTTTTCTTTTTTTTTTTTTTTGACAATGAGACCCTGAGATGTTTTTCTAGATTAACAACAACATCCAGGATATTATATGCACCAGAATAAACATCTGATTAAAAAGAGAAATAATAAAAAAAAAAATTCTAAGACCCCAGTGGCATCTTGCTCTGATGAAGCCTTTTGCTAAATGCAATCCTGACACTCTTGGCCTGTCTGTTGTCATCTGAATTTGTCGGAGCTGCTCGGCCATCTGTCGTGTAGCCCTGTTTCAATCCTACGGTGCTTAGGACACCGAGGCTGTAATCAGAGTTGTTCCCTTAAGGACGAGATTTCGACCTACTAACGTTTCCTCCTGGATTCCTAACACTGATACTAAGGCCGGGATCAACCAGGGACTGATTCTTCTTGGTGGGTCTTGCCATGGCAGTACAGACGAAGACATTGTACTGCTGTGAATATGTATGTATGTATGTATGTATGTATGTATGTATGCATGTGTGTATTTATATGTATTTATTCAATAAAAATATAACCAATACAATCTACTTTTATTTAAAGAGCACTTTAAAAACACAACACCAGTTGATATAAAGTGCTGTACCTAGGATTAAAACATAAAAACAATTAAATACATATAAAAACAATAGATAAATGAATACAGAAATAAGAAACCATAAAAACTATATAGATAAATCCCTCAGGAGAAGAAATGTGTTTTTTAGGAAATATTTTAAAATTGCTAACGAGGGGGTCTGTCTCACGTGCAGGGGCAAGTCATTCCACAAATTCTCTGTAAACTATTTCATGAGTCCCCTCAGTACAGATGTATTTTAGGAAGGATATTCTGCTCATTATTATAAACCTTTGCTTCAAAACTATTTTTTGTTTGGCACCTCCAATTTTCATTGTAGCCAATTCCCACCAATTAGGTTGACGTGTCACATGACACTCCTGTGATGTCAGATGACTCATTTAAAAAAAAAATGCTGCTTATTTATAGTTAGGAGCAGTGTAACACATTTGGGGGAAATCACTGTCCACCTCGTCATAGTATGCATGAGCTCAGAAACAGCCATGATTGGCTAGCTGTTGCTGTTAAGTGATAAGGAAGGGGGGGATACGTCATTCCTCTCTCCCTCTCATGGACTCCCAGCCACAGATGGTTGTGTGCATCACCCGGGGCTCAAACTTGTGAACCATGGATGAAAGGGTAAATGATTTTCTGTTGCACCACTCAGGAGCCCCTAAAAAAAATGTGTTTATTTTTTGTTTGTTTGTTTGTTTTTGATGTGTTTTTTAACAATAAATAATATTTAGGTAATATGCAAATAAGCAACCGCACACACACACATACAAACATACAAACACACACACACACACACACACACACGCAAACTCGCCAAAGGGAATTTTACTTTTCTGCATTTACCACTGGTAGAGATTTTTAAAAAATACCTTTGGTTATTTAACACAAGAACATTTGCCAGGAAAAATAAATATAATTTACTACAAAAGTACTGAATACTGTGCTGAAATCTAATACTCCGCTGAAACATAAACCCCTACACTGCTGAGTCTTTATCAGTTAATCTAAAGTGGGTTATGTAATATGAAATGCCCATTTAGGACAGAATTTAGGTAAAGCAATCATTTATAAATTAAAAATGGAGGTTTCAGTGGTGATGAATGGTATTTTATAGCCCTATTAGCTTGGCAAAATTATTTGACTGCATTTTATGTTCCAATCTGATGAACTCTACAGACAGCAAGTGTCCGGTTCTCAGCAGGGAATCACCTTCTTTAGCCTCTCTGATAGCAATCAGCTGAACTCTACTGATGTACTCAGCTCAATTAACTTTCATAATTAAGCCTTATCTCTTGAGGCAGTTGTTCAGAGAAAAAGCCTTCCAGAGGTTCTCGTCAGAAAACAGATACGTATTTATTTATTTATTTATGTATTTCTAAGTCTAGAAACAGACTTAAATAGATTGATTGCAAGATAAAAAATAATCCCAGTATCACTGACATTAGTGCCTATTGAATGATCACTATCCTTAGATAGAGTAGTTTGAATCCAATTTCACACATTAATAAACTTTTATGAATTCTCTCTGGAATACCCTGATGTAAAGGTGTACTTGAGGGACCCAAACAAACCAAATATGACTTCTCACTTATATGCTGAACCGCTCAATCCTGCTTGGGTGACGGGGAGGCTGGAGCCTATTTCAGCCAACACTGGCCAAAGGTGGGGTACACTCTGAACAGCTCACCAAACCATCATAGGACAACACATACACACCTATAGGGACAATTTGAAACAGCCATTTAGCCTAATTAACATGTCTTTGGACTGTGGGAAGAAACCGGAGTACCCGGAGGAATCACACGCAAGCATGAGGAAAACATGCAAACACCATAGAGAAACACCCTCACCAAGGTTCCAGACTTGAACTTAGGATCTTCTTGCTGTGAGGCGGATGTGGCAACCACAACGTCTAGTTTAGGATTTTTAGTATCAAACATAAGAATTTACAGACATGGACACTCTTAAAAATTGATTGTAAAAGCAAAGAAGCTTTCTTCATCTGGATGTTGTCAAATCACCTAATGGGCATTGGTGGCTAAGTGGTTAAGTTAGTGATCAGAAGGTTGAGGGTTCAAACCCCAGTACTACCAAGCAACCACTTATGGTAACCATCAACTGCTTAATTACATAAAATGTAGGCTGGTGTGAATAAGAGTGTCTGCCGAATTCATTTGTTCAAAGCCATTTTAAGGTGGGGTAGACTCTGAACAATGTGCCAATCCATTGCAAGGACAACACATTTAAACCGTTCACACACACACATCTGGGGCAACTTGGAACAGCAAATTCACCTAACATGCGTGTCTTAGAACTGAGGGTGGGGAGCCCAGAAGGAAACCCATGCATGCAAAGGGAGAACATGCAGACTCCCTACAAAACAGGGCCTTCTTGCTGTGAGGCAGACGTGCTAACCTCTATGCGACCGTTCTTTCTTATCTGCCAAATTATAAATGGGAAATAGAAATGTAAAACAAGAATGGACCAGCACACCTGTGACCATTGGACATTTGGTCTTTAACAGCACTTAGTAAATCATGATGCTCTGCCTACTCTGTGTCTGTCTATCCCATAATATTTTCCTAATATTAATGACCATTAGCAGGATATATGACAGGGTGGTTTGGGGAAATGAGTTTCTTTCCACTGACATTAATGGCAATTGATCCTAAAACCCCATAGGGATGTAAACGCATCCATCTTCATCCATTTTTTTTTCTCGTTTGACTGCCATTGCATTTGACCCAAACATCAAACCCTTGAACAGTGTTCCAGGTCTGAAGTATCTGTTCTTTCACACAGATATTATTATGCAATGACATGAAAACACTACAGTAACATAAGAAGCCTAAGGGTACTTACAAACAGCCAAGAGGTTGGTTATGAGCTGTCAAAAATGGGAACACTGGGCTGTGAAAACAGCCCTGCTGAAGTTTAAATGAGAACCAGGTGTGCTTGAGCACTCTTATAAAACGTTCATTGAAAAACACAATGATTTTTTTTTCATTGTCCATAAACCTTTGAATGTTATGATATTTCAAATAATGGATTGGTATATTGAAAAAGGAATACAATATGACAGGGTGTGCTGTTATATGGCAGCACCGATGTGTAGCGGTTAGCACGTTCGTCTCACAGCAAGAAGGTCCTTGGGTTCAAGTCCCAGGTTCGGGCGTCTCTGTGTGGAGTTTGCATGTTCTCCTCATGCTCGTTTGGGTTTCCTCTGGGTACCCAGGTTTCCTCCCTAGCCTAACACCATGCATATTTAAATTTTAATTTATTGGCTGTTCTAGATTGACCCTAGCTGTGAGTGTAAGTGTGAATGGTGGTGTATGTGTTGCCCTACGAAGGTCTGGCGAGCTGTTCAGAGTGTATCTTCGTCCATTGTCGGCTGAGATAGGCTTCAAACCTCCCCCCATACACACACACACACACACACACACACACACGATCCCAGAAGGATCAAACGGTTCAGTAAATGAGTGACTGAGTGGAGAGTGCTGTCATATGAAACTAACCAATAATCGGTGTTGTGAAATGGAGCTGTGTGAAGTTGTTGTTTTTTTTTTTATTTAGTACTGTTTGATACATTTGTATCTTGTATTGTGGTGATGTACTTTTAAACCAATTATGGCCATGGCAGAATGCACAAGATTCTCTGTCCTGAAGACTTTACAGAGAACTTACTGCCTCACACTGGAGACTCCTTCCATAAGTGCTAAACACCACGTTGAAGTTTCACAATGATAGCAATTATTTATTTTTATCTTTGGACAATAAAAACATAGTATTTATATCTCATTCACTGTCAGAAACAGTGGGGTACAGTAAGTGTTAATTTCTATCCACCAATGTACAACTTACACTAATGCACCACTAGGGCTACTTATTGGACCTTGCATAACTGCCATCACTTTCAACCCACAGAGAATACATTCGGGATGCTATGTCATGGTTGTGCCAGCTTGCAAACAAGCCCACATTTTCACCAAATTTGAGCAGAAACATTGATGTGTCATTAACAGTGGGTGTTGTACAGTGGAAGTAAACAGTAGCAAGAATTCTTGAATTTCAAGAGGGTTTTTTCTCCATTATTAGAGATATTTGTATAATTTATTCTTTTCAGGGCAGTGATGGCCCGGTGGTAAGGTGCTGGTTTACTGATCCGAAGTTCAGGAGTTCAAGCCTAATTAGGGTTAAGCGGTTCAGAAAATGAATGAATATTCTTTTTGACTGCAGCCCCCATTGCTGCTCTCTGCTTCCTTTAAATTTGAAACCAATTTATAGAACTAAACTATATATTCATATATATGTTTAACTTCCTCCAAGGAGGAATATGTTTTACCTGCAGTCTATGTGTTTGTTAGCAGGAATATGCATAAAGCGGTTGTAGCAGCACGTTGGAAGGAGGGTCAGTAAACAGCTTCAGAAAAAGCAGGCAGCCCGAACACGGCAAGATCATGCTGCACAAAAAGATTTGTGTTTGAATTATGTTCATCCCCAAAACACCAGAAGCCCCAGCAGGGGCACCCCCAGGAGGATCCTTGCCCACCAACACCCCACAACATAACACCAACTTACTACAAAGCTGAACTGCTAGCTCCACATAGCCAACATAGGGTATAGCTAGCCCATTAGCTGCCTGGAGTCTCTCTTGACCCCAAGGTTCAAAATGTGTCTGAAAAAAACTCTCGGTCATAGTAGACACCATGGATCCAGTATCTACCAAACAAGCAGTGTTGACTCCACCCATGCTCACATCTACATGTGGACAAGATGACATAAGCTTAGAAACTTCCTCTGAATCACCCAAGATCACTTCTGAGCCAGTAGTTGCACCCACCGAACTGTCTCTCTGCAGCTCGGTGGGCGCTAGTTTCCCGACGGGGGG
>JAQMYF010000023.1:6783795-6796739 GCA_030014195.1 Neosilurus mollespiculum | reverse complement strand
TTGATAGTGGGGCTTGAACCCCCGACCTTGGGATCAGTAATCCAGCACCTTACCACCAGGCCACCACTGCCCCACTAAAGCAGGTGAATAAGAGATACTAAGCTTATGAGCTGGGGAGGTTTTGTCACGGAATCTTGGTAGTCTGCCAAAATGATCTAATAAAGGAAAATAAAACACATACGCTCTCCACTAGTGAAAGGGCACCTTTAGAAAAAAAAAAAAAATTCTATGAATTCTTAATGAGAAGATCTTTTTATATTGGCTATTTTACACAATTAAATTATTTCTCAGATGTGTCTTATTTTTCATCTGACTGATCCAAAAATGGCATGTGCATACTTGAGTTTGTATTCGCAACGTGAATGTGTCTGTACTCTAATCTACCCTTTCAACTCTTCCCAGTAGCCATCCTGTAAATGCAATTTTCACTTCCCCATGAAACAGATAGAGCTGTGAGAGGCAGAACTCGTAGCCTCCTTGTTTGTTGGAATAACGTCATCACACCTTTTATGGAGGCTGTATGGCTCTTACAGGAGGTCCGGAGCTGCCACTTGAACTGGGCTCCGCAGTCCTCTCATCCATCCTCCAGCAGTGACACAGGAGCAGATGGCGTGAGTCTTGGATGCCCAGTGCCACACACTCTGAGTAATGTTCCCTCGCCCACCCAAGATAATAGCACTGCTTTGTCTTTCTCATTGAGGCAGACCAGAGAAGCTGTCTGTGGGGGAATTTACAGGCTCAGATTATCTCACATAGCATTTAGTAATTTGTTTTGGGATCATGATCGAGGTATAGAACGTTTTTGAAAGCCTTGTTTTTTTTTTTGTTTTTTTTTTCTTTCCCCGCCTGCCACAACCAAGAATGAAAGCAGTTTTGTGAAGTGTGCAGCACATGAAATTAAATGACTAGCCATAAAGTGTTGAGTGGAGTTTAGATTATTAAATACATGGCACTAAAATATATACACCCATGAACCATAACATGAACACCGCCTGAATGGTCTGCAACTAGTCAGCCCCATACACGGCATGATGCAATGTACTGTGTGTTCTGAATCCTTTCTATCATAGCCAGCATTAACAGTTTATGATACAGTCACTTTTCTGTGGGATCAGACCACACATTCTAACCTTTACCTTCCTCATGCGCATCAGTAAGTCTTGGGCACTCATAGTGCTTATACCACTTTACTGATTGTCAATTCTTGAACCCCCGTTTTAGGTGGTTCATAGCAGTACATATCAGGTAGGTAGGTCTGTTGGGCTCATCAGGCTGGTGCTTATCCCCGATTTCTGTAGCGTGAAGCAACTATGGGTTCAACTCCTCCCGGATGGGACGCTAGTCCATCGCAGGTTACCTTCCCACTATTTTTTACTGGTACCCATTTACACCTTGCCTTGGTGTCTTAGCACCGGTCTTAGCACGGTGGGGGTCCAACGAGGATTCGAACCCATGATCTCTCGATCGTGAGCCCGGCACCCTAACCGCCACGTCACCGGCCCCCAAGTTGCATATCCTGCATATCAGGAACGCCCCACAATACCTGTTGTTTTTAAGGTGAATTGACCCTGTTATTTTCCATCACAATGTAATTCCTATCACTTGTTCATTTGATCTGCTTTCAACACATCATATGTGCCAAAACACGACTATGCAGTATCATGTCAACAGTAATAGAAAATTCTAAGGAAACACTCATCACTCACTCACTCACTCTTACCCATTTGCTGAACCACTTAGTCCTATTATGTTCACAGGGAGGCTGGAGCCTATCTCAGCCGACACTGGGGGAAGGTGGAGTACACCCTGAACAGCTTGACAGACCATCGCAGGGTCAGCACACAACGATTCACACTCACACTTACACCTAGGGACAATTTGGAACAGCCAATTAGCCTAGTGTGCATGTCTTTGGACTGTGGAAGTGTGAACCGGTGAACCTGGAGGAAACCCATGCAAGCACGGGGAGAACATGCAAATTCCACACAGATACGCCTGAGCCCGGGACTGGAACCCAGGACCTTCTTGAGTGAGGCAGATGTGAAAAACAAAACAAAAAAACAAAAACAAAAAAGTCATCTACATAATGCTATATTATGTAGATCCAAGTTGCCTCAGAAAATTTATTTTTACAGAAGAATATCATCCCCACGCACCAGACTGTCTAAGTCCAATCTGACGTAAATAATGTGAAATTATATCCTGTGTCATCATCTGAAAACAAACAGTCTGGCGATTCAACAGTAAAACCTTTTGAGTCAGAAATGAAAATCTCTTGCCTGACTCACCAGGTCTTAGTCCCTCCACGCACAGCACTCAACAAACTGTCTGTTGGAGAGGTTTAGTAAACAGGCTTTATTAAAACGAGACGAGATGGGTAGGATTTTGTTGTAAGCAGTGTCCTCAAGCCAGCAAAAAGGTACAGACCCTTCATTATCCACAACTGTGCCAACAACGTCAAACTGATTCCCAAGACTGCGTTTGATCTGATCGCAGTAGCTTATTATCCAGTAGGGGAAACTTTAGACATCCTGCAAATAAGGTCGAAGTGACTGCACAGCAAACCAGGCTGCAAAGAAAATAAAAGGGCATGCTGTAATTGATGGCACAACTACTTTCCTCTTAACAGTGAGTCTGTAATTTGCAGTACAATGATATACAGTAAAACTTATTCAACCTGACATTTACAAGCAGCAAAGTGACACAATAGCAGTGAGGACATTCTGCTAATAAGCTGTGGACCGATCAACAATGTAAGCTTAGTGCATTGCTTCAAAAGGTGTAACCTATAACACCTACACCTTCTGTCATTCTTCCATGTCAGTTACTAAGAATTCTGAGTATTATCCCTGCTGCTTGAACTGTATTACTTCGATTCGAGTAAATAGTGTAAATACTGTTCAAATTCTAGCATGACAAAAATTGCTTTTATGTCACTTGTTGTTTAGAACAGATGTATTTTTTTTTTTTAAAAACTGCTATACTAAGGTGGTTCACTGATCCCTAGTTTTAATGGAGTTATTCATTAACATGACTACCAATATTGA
Organism: Neosilurus mollespiculum; assembly: GCA_030014195.1. NCBI lineage: Eukaryota > Metazoa > Chordata > Actinopteri > Siluriformes > Plotosidae > Neosilurus > Neosilurus mollespiculum. The sequence continues at coordinate 6,793,692 of JAQMYF010000023.1, read as the reverse complement.
AATAAATAGGAGGTAACCCCAACAGTATATGAAACTTACCAATAAGCCCTAAATAGCCCTAATGACCCCTAAATAGTCATAACATCATGATGAATTAAAAATATTATTTGTAATACACTACCAGGCCAATCAATCAATCAAACAATCAATAAAATAAATAAATAAAATGGCATAGGCTAATATGTTGTTGAAGTGCCTTTAGCCTTGAGGACAGTGCATAATCTCCATGGAATTGTTGCTTCATTTGATCAGATTGAGGACAATAGGGGGGACAAAGGGGGCAGGTAAGTCTGTTGGGCTTTTGTTGAGCCTAGTGGCTCATCAGGCCAGTGCTTATCCTTGGTTTCTGTAGTGTGAAGCGACTAGGAGTTCAACTCCTCCTGGATGGGACGCTAGTCCATCGCAGCTTACCTTCCCAGTATTTTTACTGGTACCCATTTATTCTGCTGGGTGGACAGAGGCACACTTGGGTTTAAGACCTTGCCCAGCATGGTGGGGGTCCAACAGGGATTCGAACCCATGATCTCTCGATCGTGAGCCCGGCACCCTAACCACTACGACAAAGGGGCAGCCATAGCCTAATGGTTAGAGAATCGGCTTTGGGACAGAAAGGTTGCCAGTTTGGTGTTGGTGGGGGAGAGAGCCGCACCTTCTCATCCTCCACTTTCATGGCTGAAGTGCCCTTGAGCAAGGCACCTAATCCCCAACTGCTCTCCGGGTGCACCCAATGAGTGCGGCAGCCCACTGCTCCAAGTGTGTGCTCACAGTTTACGTGTGTGTGTTCTCACTTTGGATCACCTTAACCCTACTGAAGGTCTCTGGAATGTGCTGCAGAAGACTTTATGGAGTTTATCAATTCAAGATGTTGGTGATAAATTAACCCTACTCTGGGTGGAAATAAATTTTGTAGGTTTTGTCGATGCAATGAAATGTCAATTATGCACTGTACTTGAGGCTAACAGTGGTTCAACAAAATATTATATAGTTAGGTCTATTTTTTTTTTTTTTTTTGGGGGGGGGTGTCTGGCAACCCTTGTCTCTGTTTATTTGACTGCCCCTAAACTGTCTTCTCTCAAAGAATCTTGTGACAATTCACAAGCAGTAGTTGTTGCTAGCAATAGCAATCCAGCCAAAAAAAGTTACTTTGATGAACAGCAAAAAGGTAACCAATAATTTTAAGGTGATGATTTAAGAGAAAGAGACAAAATTCGTCCCAGTAGTAGGCATGCTAACGCTCGCCATGATAATACCAAAAACAAGGATGTAAGTTAGAACATGCTGTTCAATCTGGCTTTTCTAAATGTGTTGTTCAGAAAGCAAATGTTTTCCAACTTGTCCACAAGTATTCCATATGGTCCTCAGATCCTCCTGAACCAGAATTCCTGGAGCCACCAGGAAGCCATGTGGACCACCTGGGGAAAAATATCATCTCAGTGCTGAAGTAAACTAGTTTGGCAATATTACAACCAAAGTTGATTGAACCCTTGTAGAAATTGTAATATTTTGGTAATCTTACATCTTGCCTACCAATCTGTGGACTTTTTATGATCAACGTAGATAACTGATCATGAAGTGACTTGTGATGCGAAACAGCCTGTCTTTAAAGTTTCAAATAATTGAGTCGATCGAGTTCTCACCTTAGTGGCTTTTATGTCTTTCTTTGTCGCTCAAGTAGTCTCAAAATGAGTCCTCAGGTATCCACAGATGCTCCACAGATTCACAGTGCATCTGAACCAAACTATCAAGAACATGAATACCTGGGACAGATGTGGGAGCCAGGAGGAGGGAAATGCTAGACCATCTGGGGGGGAATGCCTGGAGATATTGTAGTAATTTAATAGTCTCGCATCATGCCTACCAATTTCTTACCAAGTAAATACCCATTTGAGGACTTTCATGATATAATACAGATGGGCCAACAGTGAAACCTGCTGTACAATCTGCCATTTTTATTGTCAGTAAATATAAACCAAGCTATCAACCAAGTTTTAATTCTTTTCTGAAAAAGTAGAGTTTATGTCTTGCACTGTTGGTCAATAAACAAGTGTTTCCAAACTTGGTCTTTGGACATTCTCATATCATTTACAGTATATCTGAACCAAACACTCAAGGACATAAACGCTTGGTGCGAGTGTGGCAGATGTGTGGGCATTCTGGGAAGAAAGCATTACCACCCAGTGCTGCTAGAAACTAGTATGGGAACCTTACCCACTGTTGCAGAACATTGTAGAAATAGTGTAGAGTAGTACTTTAAAAAGCTTGCATTTTGCATACCAATGTGAGAAACATTTATATGTGTATTATTATTATTAATATTATTATTATTATTATAAATAATAATAATAATAATAATAATAAATTAATTTTATTGTTTGTTTTTTTTTTCTTTTATGGCATTTGGCAAATACCCTTATGTAGAGCAATAATGAACATTTGAGGGTTAAGGGCATTGCTCAAGGGCCCAACATTGCTTAAACTGTCACTCAGTCACTCTCACTCATTTGCCAAACTGCTTAATCCCATTAGGGTCATGGGCAAAAGGTGGGGTACACCCTGGACAACTTACCAGACCATTACAGGGCCAGCACACACTCAAAACCATTCACACTCCCACCTAAGGACCATTTGGAACAGCCAATTAGCATGTCTTTGGACTGTGGGAGGAAACCAGAAACTTTTCAAACTGGGCCTTAGATTTCTCCAGATGATCCACTGTCTGCCTGTGCTAAATAATAAAGAACTTTAATAACTGGTGCAGGTGTTGGTGATGAAAAAGATGAGGTTGAATAGGTTTCTTAAATGAGAACCTAGCCTCTAATTTTGGCTACTAACTAACTAACTAACTAACTAATTAACTAACTAACTAACTAACTAACTAAATAAATTATTAAATAAATAAATAAATAAACAAACAAACAAACAAACAAATAATTATTTTTTGAAAATAAATAAATAAATAAACCTAGTTGGAACCCCTGAAAATAATAGTTCCATAATTAATAATGGATTTTCTTTTGGCCAAGCATATAATCCATTTTAATGATAATTATGCATAACATGGAAATATTTCCCAGTTTACTACTGTGGAAAATATGCATCCATATACTATTATTACATCAAGCTGAATAAAAATGAATTCTTCAAAGACTGTCTTTGGTAACAATAGCCTCAAAGAAAGATTATAAAGCTGTGTAGGAGGACTACTGCAGAGTGGCGCTGTGTTAATGTGAGTAAATTAATCAATTAACATAGTAATGCTTAGATTCCAACCCCAGAAAGGAAGGTTTAATGTCTCAAATCATCGTTTGGAATATGTAATTAAGGGTATAGGAAAAGGCCTCCAGAGAGAAAGAAAAATATAATTTTGTAAACTTTATCAACACGCTGGGAATGCTCTGTAGTTGTTTAAAGCACTTATTTATTTTTACACCAAGAAATTCTTTAGTTCCCTTTTCATATAACCCGACTTTAGCTTTTTTTTTTAATCTTTGAGATCTTTGAATTCATGATGATTACTCAGCAACAATTAGCAGGCGAGTTCCTCATTGTCTTCTCACCCTCACACTACCCAGCTAATCCTCTTAAATCACCCGCAAGGTGCCCACTTTCTACATGCACCATTTATCAGATTGCATGAGCAAATTAGTACTCTTGATTTGGAATCACAGTTAATCAGAGCCTCAGACTATTATGATGCACGAGGGGGATTAGATGAATGACCAACATGACAACTGTCACAATTTCTGAAAAAGAATTGGAGCACAAGCAAACAGAAAACGTCTTTATGGCGGTCATGAGAATATTCAGTAGCGTAATTCCCGGAAAATAAAAATAAAAAACGATAAGAAAAATCACTAGTGGTTGTGTTTTGTGCTTTCTAAAGACATCATTGGAATACTGTTGAAGAGTCAATGCAGGATTTTTCATTATTATTATTGTTATTATTGTTATTATTGTTATTATTATTCCATCTCGCTGTTCCAACATTCTCAGTGTGAATTATTGTGGGTGTGTTGGCCCTGCAATGGACTGAAATGTTTGAGTGGTTTTGCAAATGGGTGACTGTAAGAACAATTCCATGACTTTTTTTTTTTTTTAACCTCTGTTTTACTACTAATACTCTGTGACATTAGAGGCGGCACGGTGGCACGGTGGCACAGTGGCGTTCCTTTTAACACAACTGAATCTAAATCTCTGACTCATCAAAGTCGCCACCTTTTGCTGATAATACAGTTGAACACACTCGTGGCATTCTTTTCATGATGGAAATCAAATTCTATTCCAGAAGGTTGTTTTTGATTGACTGCTTTGCCTTTCACCTTTCTGTCTACTCGATCCCAAATCGGCTCGCTGAGTTAATGTTTGTAGACTGTGCTGACATTCCATGATTTGAAGCCAAATATCTTGTTCCTTTCTTCTAAGGTAGTTCTGACGTACTGCTTAGATTTGTTCCTTTTCAGGTCATGTACTGGACTTGAACCACTTAAATTTTAATAAAACTGAAAAAAAAATGGGGGTGCTATAAAACTTTGGACTTGTAGTGTATATATCATTGTAGCATTTTATTACAAAGTCACCAATTCTCTGCTGAAGTTCTGAGCCTTGTTTATCCTTTTAAGTAATGAAGGTGTCTAATTGGTTTGATTTTGAGTTGTACAATTATATGTTAGTGGTGAGACTCATGTGCTCTGCATTGCAAACATAAGGTCAATGAAAGCAGAGGCATGGTGGTGTAGTTGTTAGTATGTCCACCTCACAGCAAGAAGGTCCTGGGTTCGATTCCCAGGCTCGAGCATTTCTGTGTGGAGTTCGCATGTTGTCCCTGTGCTTGTGTAGCTTTCCTCTGGGTACTGCGGTTTCTTCCCAAAGTCTAAAGACATGCACATTAGGCTATGTGGCTGTTCCTTATTGACCCAAGGTGTGAGTGTGAATGGTTGTGTGCGTGTTGACCCTGCAATGGCCTGGTGTGCTGTTAAAAGGGGTGTTTCAGATCATAAAATGAAATTAGGCTTGCTCATGGCTAAATAGCTTGTAGTAAAATATTCTTTAAAAACAATATTGACATCTTGGTGCTACTTTGTCCATTATGGAACTACTTAAAGTCCTGTGTGTTGTGGATTGTGACACTGCACTGAGAGACTTGTTGCAGTCCGTTTGACTGATTACAAATTGCCCCCTGGCTTTGTGGTGCATCATTAACCGACTCAGATGGCAGGTCAACACAACAGCAAACACCATTTTGAATCAGTGGTTGCTAAGCACCCCATGCGTGGGCAGGTTGCTAAGCACTGTGCAAAGCACAAGTTTGAAAGAAAATGAGAGAAAGTTTAAAATTGATGGCCTAGTGGCTTGCAAATGGAGTATAATTAGATAATTATAACAAATTGACGAAACCATTTTGTGTAGGATGGGTGAAATGCTTTGCTGATATTAATCATACTCATTTTGTAATTCGAGTTGTTATAAATGCTCAGTGATAGGAATACATTGTTCTACAGCATGACGAAGCTTCTGTGAATGAGATTGTGGGGAAAACCGTGTGAACTGAACATTAAGAAAAGCAGTGGGTGCAGGTGAAGGTATGTGCACAGAGCTTTATGCACTGCGTTTATTATATGAATATATGAGTCCAGTATACAGTTTAATTAGCTGATTTTTTTTTTTTTTACTCCAATTTACATTCATTTGAGTACAATGAATAATTGAGCCCAAACTATAAACTGACTAGTTAAAAGAGTGTGTTTAGTTGCTAAAACAGTAGTTTATCTGGATATTTAAGCATGTATCATTTAAAAAGGGTGAAGGTTTATTTTAAACGTTTAAGACAGCCTCCAGGGTTGCACATTTACATTTATGGCATTTGGCAGACGCCCTTATCCAGAGCGACTTACATTTATGTCATTAATACAACTGAGCAGTTGAGGGTGAAGGAACTTGACCCAACAGTGGCAACTTCGTGGTACTCAAGTTTGATCTCCCGACCTGATCAGTAACCCAGAGCATTAACCACTAAGCAACCACTGCCCCTATGCACCACTGCATGTTGGCCTAGTGGTAAGCACTCCTGCCTCACAGCAAGAAGGTCCTAGATTCGAGCCCCATACCCAGGAAGGACATTTTTGTGGGGGGTTTGCATGTTCTAACTGGATATTCTTGATTGTCCCTAGATGTGAATGTGAGTGTGAATGGTTGTGTCGGTGTTGGCCTTGCGTTACGCTGGTAAGCTGTCTGAGTCGAGCGGTATTGGCTCCAGCCCACCTGTGAGCCTAATAATGGATAAACTGTTTTGGAAAATGAAATAAAAGAAATTTAAATAAAGGAGGTGTCTTCATAGTTGCACCTCCATGTTTTATTTAAAAATACATATGCTTGATAAATAGCAACCATCTAATACAGCATCTTGAGTCCCGCCCAGATGTATATGACTTCTTTAAGAATAAATCAGCATGTAGACAGGTGGGGTTTGCATGGTCTATGCCCTTGTCCTGCCGTCATACATTGCTTCTTTGTGTAATGATTGAAAGATCTCTAACAGGAGCTGAATTTCGTAACCAAGTGCCAGTCATGCATGTAAATGTAGAGATCATGATTGACATGGTAAAGTCCTTTGATCCTATTCCTTATGAGAGGAAACTAAAGTTTAATGATAGACAGGAAATGTGTTGTGCATAGCATAAGACTGTGCAGGAGATGTCTCTCCACTTTTTTGCATGGTAGAACTTCCAAGAACTTAGGAGCTGCACGCATTTTACACCCATGATTGTGCTTTGTGGTTCATTGACAGTGATACCCAAAAGTAGAAGAGGCACGCGCTGCTTTATTACAGGATATAAAACAATACATGGTCAACAATTTCCCTCCAGGAGAAGATCACCCAGGATTAAAGTTTAGATGGAATCATAAACAGTAGCTGAAGGTAACTGCTCCTTTAGGAGTTTTGGGTTTTAATCAGCACTCTTAAGGAGTGAGAAAAGTAGTTGAGGAACACAACGAATGAGATGCGGTGTGTGTTCAAAGCACTCTTATCTGAGATGAGATTACAAATCACTCTGATGTGTGTGTCTGTGTGAGTGTGAGATTGTATCTCACCTTTCAGGAGGTCACACACACCAGGATAAGGACACAAGAATGTTTCCGAAGTAAAGTCTTCAGACCTCTGATGTAACTACAGACATACTTATTTACAGGAAATGGGGGAGAGTTTATACAGTGTAGGGTTTGCCTAAAACAAACTCACTATTAAGTAGACACAATAATTTTACAATTACTGTATATTTAACGGGCAGCACTGTGGCACAGTGGTTAGCACTTCCACCTTGCAGCAAGAGGGTCCTGGGGTACAAGTGTGTCTCTGTCCACCAGGCAGTAAAAATGGGTACCAGTAAAAAATAAGAGTCCCATCCAGAAGAAACTGAACTCCTAGTCACTTTATGCCAGTCGGCTCGGGTGTGAAAAGCCCAACGGACTCACCACCTTCGCCCAGAGTCAGCTGACCAGTGACCCTAGTAGGATGAAGCAGTTCAGAAAATTAATGAATAATTAATGAATAATTAATCACTATTCATACAGCATATAGACATATGGATTATACTTCATAGAGTAAATAGTGTAGTTTTTAATGATTGTTTTCTTCTCATTCATTCATTAATTTTTCCTGCTTCCAACACATCAATTTTGAGAACTGAATGTTAACTTTCTGCCTAATACAGCCCACTTTTTAGCAGGTATCACTGTAATAAGAGTTAGTCAAAGTTATTCACATCCCCAGTCTTTGGTCATAATCTGAAATGTTATGAATAAAGTGGAGATGAACAGACTCTATCTTGAATACAGCAGGTCTTGTGGGAATTTCCTGGTACACAGTGCTAAATATCTACTAAAGGTTGTCCAAAGAAGGACATCAAGTAAACTAGCATGAGTGTCATGACTGCCCAATAGGACCAGCAAGGCCTTCTCTGCTGGCCCAAACACTATCAGAAGCACTGACCTACAATGACAACTTAAATTCTAGTATTTGTTCCATGAAATTGTATTAATTTATTTCCATCAGTCTATTCTCCTCATTTCGTAGCGTGTCTCTTGTCTGCACTGTTTCCAGTACGTGTATGTGGATGTTCAATTTTTTTTGTCCAATCAGATTTCAGCCTCTATTTGCTGCCATGTCAATCTAATCCGCCCAGGGCCCTCAGAATCAGTAGTACTGGCCGATGTCACTTAAACTATATTAGCGATGGGTCTGTTTCTTTAACCAATCAGATTTCAAATTCGCCTCACAGAGCCAGCTAGCTGGCCCACAATAACGTCAGCATTTTTCCGTCCTCTGACTGGTTGGTCAGAGAAAAGAAAGTGAGGATGGATTTTGTCTATAAATAATCAGCATCTCTGTATTTAATATATATTTTTTTTATGTTTTTGTCATGTTATTAGATAAATATTGATTCTAAACTGCTCTAGATGATGTTGTAGTGTAGAGGTTTGGAGCTGTCTGAACTCTTTATCACCGAGCCGTTACATTTACGCTCATTATATTTGGCCGAGCGCTAAATTTACCGACAGCTTCCACCGGTGATCATGTAATGTTGTAATGATCGTAATGTTCGGAGTTACTAGCAGAAATGTAACTCAGGCATATCGGTGACGATGCATTCAGAGATAAAGGGTTAACTCGGTTTTTTGCTTTAGTAATAATGGTACTCACCCACAATACGCGAAATGCCTCTTTCTCTGTAATGCCAGGCCTTGTTATATTGCATTTTTGAATATTACTGATGGTTTCTATAATTGCGACGTGATAGTGGTGGTATTAAAAGTTGGATTAAGTCTGTTAAGTCCCCACTGAAGGCCCAGGTACCAAATGCACGGCCCGCCACTCCTGCCCAAGACTCACTGATGCACGTGGGGAGTGAAAGCTACTACATTTTGCTGTGATCCGATAGAAGAGCTACTGTGTACCCTTCTTAGAATTCTCAACTTGATCTGCTCTTGCTGATATAAAGGTTACATATGATAAATTCCCTATAGCAGGAGACTTAATTCTATCTTGGGATTTAATTCACTTGTTATGCTTCAGATGTTGGCCTTTACTTTAAGAGCGGAGGCATTACAAAGTGCAAGTCGAGCGAAGAGTGCATCTAAAATGCGGGGCATGCTCTCGTACTTTGTCCAAACAGCAGACGATAATTCTGATACAAAATGCATGAGCTGACAATGAATGCGATCTTTAAAGATTTTGCTGCACATGGCTTTATACAAGTAACTGGCCTTTTACTTGTTGTCTTTTAAAGGTGTTGTTGGCTATATAAGTTAGATTTTATGGACATGAGTGATTGCACTAATAAAAATGCTGGGTAATGTGATCTGGCTAAAAAATCAACCTCTGCAACAGGGATGTTGGAACGATTTTCTGGGAGGGGGTGCTGTAAATGGAGGGTGGGGGTTAGATGGATCATGGGGCCTGGACTATTAATCCACCGCACATTGAAGTTTACTTACCCTTCAAGCCTGTAGGACTTCTTTCATGGTACCCTCATTGGTCTCAACACCGCAGTGCTCATTAGACTGACCTGTGAGCTTTAATTAAAAATATTATAGCAGCAATGTTAATGCTGATTGTAAAAAAAAATCTCATTAGTCAAACTAAACTTGACATATTGACATTCTGGGATTCATAAAAGTATTGCTAAGAAAACTTTTACATTACTTTTATTTAAAATCTTTTTTTAAATCACTAAAACACCCTTAATGCTACAGAATTTATGACTGTCTGATGTATCTTCAACAAGTAAGATTGCTTCATTGTTTGAGAATAATGTTTATGAGCTAACTTGTAATAAGTTACACATGGTTTTACACATACTTTAATTTACTGTGACTTAAATCCTGAAGGGTTTCCAAATG
>JAQMYF010000023.1:6722592-6735451 GCA_030014195.1 Neosilurus mollespiculum | reverse complement strand
TAAAATAATGGAGTCTATTTTTGATATGTTACTGTACAATTTTTGATAATGTACTGTAGCTAATTTTACAGATACTGTGCATAGAAAAATTCTTATTATCACCTATTTATCTCACATAAACAAGTAGTAGAATTAAACTGAGATGTCTAAGCCATACAAATAATCATATACCTTTTAACATTAGGCTTTCAAATACACAAAGTGAACAATCCATTAGCTCATTGGTTACCAAGGCACTGAGCCCAGACTGGAGTTTGGGATTTCATAAAAGATTACTAAGCAAACACAGCAATTTGGAGGCTCATGGTAATGTGCATCTGAAACTAGCAGAGGTCATATGTAAAACATCTTAGAAGATTGCTTTCTTCTCAAGTGGCTCACGTCTGACGCCTCTGTGCATCCCCATCTCCCTCGTCCATTTGATTTTGGCCGGATGGCAATCAATGTAACCATTTCTTAACCCCATGGTATTGCCAAGTTCAACCTCCCAATTTAAACAGAACAATCAATGGAAAATGTATGTCAGAGACATGAACCTAGAAAACCCAAGAACTCCCTGAACTCCAAGAGGTGAACTGCTTAATAGTGCCGACCGAGCCAGGCATCATGGCTATTTACTGTTAATCCAAATGTACATATGTGAGTAATCAAGTCTGATCTAAAAAACAGAATTAAAAAAATTAAACTTCTTTTAATTTCCATGGGTTTACACTGGGGTATGATGTCCGCAATCTACGCAGTAGTGAGGATCTCCACGATTTTTTACCACCCTTGGTGCACAATTGGGGTATAAAAAAGACGCAGGGTGCATCCAAGAGATGAAACTTGAAGGAGTCGTGCTTTCAAGTTCATTAAGGTCCCCTACGATGTCGCATTATGGACTGTTACACTCTGTTAAGGTCTATTATGCTCTACTGCGCTCTACTACGATTCCAAGGTTCTATCACAAATGGCGTCAAATCATAAAACATCATAATAATCATTGTAAAATTTCACGTTGTAAAAAGATCACGGTTCGATCCCATGACCCCTCAGATAGTGTAAACCCAGGGGTACCAAGAATCCTTCTGTATCAAGATGAAAAATTTAATAATATAATTATTTACCACTTATGATTTTAGGGAAGCATTCCTTATTATTATGTGGCCTGGTGATTCAGTGCTTAGTGCTGATGCCCTTTAGCAAGAAAGTTCTGGGATTGAAACTTGTGACCTAATGGCACTTTTTTGTGTTGATCTGCTCTGGGCTCTCTGGCTTCCTCCCATAGTCCAAAGACATGCACATTAGTTCTACTCAAAATTACCCATAGGTGTGAATGTGGCTATGAATGGATGTTTGTCTTGTGTTAGCATTGCTAACAACTGGTGGTGGACCTGGTCTCTTGCCCAAAGTCAGCTGGGATTGGGTCCAGAATCCCCCGCAATCCTGGTGTGTATACAGCATGGATGGATGGATGGATTCTCATTAGTATTTCCATTATTTGCAGGATAATACAAAATTATTTATTGGAACATATTCCAGATTACACTATATGGCCAAAAAGTTGAGGACACCCTGATCCTTACACCCATATATGGTTCTTCTCAAAACTTACTCCAAAGTTGGAAACACACTATTGTATAAATCTTTTTTGTATGCTGTCGTATTACATTTTCCCTTCACTGGAACTAAAACGTTCAAACCTGTTCCGACATGACAATGCTCCTGGGCACTATGCAGACTTCATGAAGACAACACTGCAGTGAAAAATCTCAAGTGGTCTGCACTATATCAGTACTGTCTGAGGTATTGCTACTCAAAATAAATGACACATTCTGATCAATTATTTAGGCGTTCAAGCAAATCTGATGACCTTTGTTGTAAAATCCTCTCAATAAGCCCACACACAAAATACATTTGCATTATAGTCGTATCTGAATTGCATCTGGACAGGGTTTGTCATGAACTTAAATAAAATTAAAATCAGATTCAGAGCAGGTCTGAGACACATCTGTAGCCAGATGGTACCACACAAGACAATAAAAAACTCCTCCCACTGCAGTTATTCATAAAACATACTGTCCATAACTGCTGACACGGAAGTTGTTTTTTCACCATAGCAAGGCTGGGGGAACTGGGGCCGTGCAGAATCCCAGTTTATGAGGCGGAATCCTTTTTGCATCAAACAGCTGGAAGCTTGTTACCCGAGAGCAGCTTTGTGGTCAAGTGCAAAGAGCTGCTTTGCATACTACTAAAGATTTCAGTTCATTTGATCAGAGACACATTTGAATACAATTCAATTGTAATTGCATGCAGTCCCAACAGGATTAAACCCAGATCCAAAACGCCTGAAACAACCAGGTGGTAAATGAAGTTTAAGAACCCATTTACACTCTCATGCATCTTGAGTATCAGGGTTATATACACACAGGGATTAAAACGCCTGGTTAATTGCACCCAGGATTCCTCTCAAACAGATTGTACACATTGCTATAGCTACATTTATCTCTTCAAACCACACGAAAAAACCAACGATTCTTTTTGAAATGCAGTATAATAACTAGAGGTGGAAAGTAACAAAATTAAGTTTGATTAGAAGTTATTTTTTCCTATGAGCCATTTTTCATATTTGATTATTCTGTCATGTCATTACCTCTGCCAAGGAGATTATATTTTCATTGGTGTTTGTTTGTTTGTTTGTTTGTTTGTTTGTTTGTTTGTTTGTTTGTTTGTTCGTTTGTTTGTTTGTTTGTTTGAATGATTGATTGATTGTCTGTCTGTCACTCTGTCTTTTAGTAACTTCCTGTCCACGGTTCTTGACGGATCACTGAAATTTTTATGATTGGTAGGTGATCATCCAAGGATGTTCCCATTGAAGTCAATTTAATTAAATTACATTTTGGTAAGGAAATATATCCAATTTGAACAAAATTTACTCTGTGTGCTCCGGATTTTTGATGCTCAGACCAAGTTTCATGCAGATCTGATTCGGATTGCGCATTTGATAATTAAAAATAATCATTTCCCTTATTGCGACAAGGTGGTTGGCATGTTCGCTTTACAGCAAGAAGGTCCTGGGTTCAAGTCCTGTGTTTGGTGAGGAGGCTTCTGTGTGGGGTTTGCATGTGCTCCCAGTGCTTGTGGGGGTTTCCTCTGGGTACTCAGGTTTCCTCCCACTGTGCAAGGACATGCATATTACGCTAACTAGCTGTTCCTAATTGCCCCTATGTGTGAATGTGAATAGTTGTGTGTGTGTGTGTGTGTGTGTGTGTGTACTGGCCCTGCAATAGACTAGCAAGCTGTTTATGGAATTGGCTTAGATGGGCTTCAGCCTCCCTGTGACCGTAGTAGTATTAAACGGTTTAGTGTACAGATGTGTACATTATTATTGTTGTTGTTGTTGTTGTTAATATTAATGCTAAAAAATATGAATTAAGTCATGCTGATTGCAGCTTCTCAGTTGAAGTATATTAAAGATGTTATGGTGGATAAATCTGCCTCATGTTACACTGGAGTGCTGTATTTACACCCCGCAATGTGGTCCAAGACTACCCTGTCTGATTATTCTTTAACCAGAAAACTGTGTAACCTTGCACCTCCCAGAGGGATTTATAATGAATCATAGCACAAAAAGAAGCAAAAGATACCATCTCTCCTGCTGTCCAGATCTCCTAGCCATAAGATACGGAGGAAGATAATTATGTGAAAGGGATGAGAGGGAAGAAAGTTGTGGACCATTAAGAACTCATTCTCTGCGTAGCACAGCACCACATGAAGCTCGTAACTGCTCCTATACTTGCTGGAGTTCCTGTGTGTTGTTCTTTTTTCTTTGTGAAGCAGGAAAGTGATAATTGGTACAATAAAGTTATTTACAAAGTGCACTCTCTTCTACCCAGCTAGTTTCCCCCACACTGAAACATAATTCAGTTTTCAGTTTTCCACAGTGTGAAAGTAGACCCCTGCAGGGTTGCTCTTGTTTGAAATGTCCTAATTATAATTGTAATGCAGTGGCACTACGGATATCTACCAAATAGCTGTATCTGAATCCAGATTTCTGCTGCATTTAATTTAAAACTTATCACTCTACTATGTGTTTTAGGATTTATTTTCCCTAACTCAAAAAACACCCAAAAAGAAAAACGCCTGAAATCTTGATAGTCTTCACACCCCTGACACCAACAAGTGATGTAATCAATAAAAAAAAAAAAGGTACCACTTGGTTGTGTTAAATATTATATTCTATTTATACTTTATTCCAAATTACGTATTCGCTTCTGAAATCTATAACCTTGACAATGGCTGTTTTAAGAAGATAATTAGCAATTTTATCCTGTTAACATCCACTGAGTCTGAAGGAAATAATCATTTCAGTAGCATGGGAACATAAAAAACTAACTTTTAAATTAAAAATTAAGTTTTCTTTTTACATATTTTAAGAATGACAGATGCAGGTGAGCTCCATACGCTCAGTATGCAGAGCATAAGCACATTAGGTAATACTATGTTTTCAAACACATTTATAGTTTTAGTATATATTACATGCAAACATAAAGAAAAGCAAACTAATTTTTTTTGTAGTTACTTTTTTCATAAAACCCCCTCGATCTGATTAATTCTTTATATCCTCGTTTTGTAACTGTAATATTCTTTTTTTCCTTTTCATTTATTTTGGTGTGTTAGTTAGGTTTTTTGTGTGAATTAGGTTTCTTAACCTCAGCTAAATTAATCCAATTCATGACAACAACCAGAGGTGTGTGCTGGACTTTATTTTTTTTTTTATTACTATTATTTGTTTCTGATTGATTGATTGATTTTTTTCCCCCAAATCACAATAAATAAATAAATAAAATGCCTGTTAATCTCTTCTGTGTGATTTTGTCAAAGTAATTTAGCGGCAAATTGTGGGTATCTAGTCCTGTTACACACCTCTAATCTCAAATGCCCTGGGAACCATTCTGACAAGCAAAAAAAAAACAACAACAACAAAATGATGGATAATATATTCAGTTTCAGTTACATCCCTGGTAGTGAAATACTGTATAGAATGTCAACAATCCAAAATGCATCCAGACCATCACATCACTGTTACTATAAATGTATTTAAAAAGCAAACTTTACACTTTTTACAGCATCAATGTTTTAAAGTATGATTCAGTTAATTTGTGTGTCACAGTGGACACACTGTTAATATAATTTAACTCATTTGTGCTTGCAGTGTGTGTTCCCATCCACTACAGCACAATCAAATATGATAAGGGCTGTGTATCGCATTATCCCTTTCAAAAGAGATCAAGCTTGTCTTTACGTCCAACAGATTACAATATTAATGCCAAGCTGATGGATTTGCATTGCATTCGCCTGTGTGCTTTATGTTTGTTTGTTGTTGTTTTTTTTGTCTGTTTGATTTTTCAGAGGCCCCTCATTTAAATTTTATCCAAAGCAATAATCAGAGCTCACATTTTCTTGGTTTACAGTTACTTGTATTTTAAGACTGCTATGCTCCAGTAAAGAGATGTATCTGTAAACACATGTATCATACGTAAGTAGTTGATGGTCTCATTAAAAAAATGGCTGGTTATTTTAAATTGAAGTCAATTCATTAAAGTTACCTTTTACATAAACTCACTGCAGGAAAGCATTTGGGTTTAAAAGCTTTAAAAGTATAAACTCTACTGTTTCATAAAGATTTTAATTAAGTAACAATTAAGTAACATTGGTCCCAGACCAGCAGCAGAACAGCTTCATCAGTGCTTTTATAACACGCAGTAAGATGCATGGTTAATTTTTAGACAGTTTGCACCATTCGGCCTGTCCATGGAGTCTCATATAGAACACATTTTTTTTTAAAGTACATTTAATGTTCTTACAAATCAAATAAAAAATTGTTTTGGTCTTTTGGAAATTTTTCCAAGCTGATTCATATGCAATATTTTATATTTTGTTTACAAATTAACTATTTAGCTACTCTCTCTCTCACACACACACACACACACACACACACACACACACACACAAACTTTTGGCAAATGCGTTATTTATTTTTAACAAATTTTTACTTAGTTTTTTTGTTCATATGCAGTTAAGTTTTTTAGACTTTTAGACAAATAATTTGTTTTTACATATATTTTACTTTTTAATTTTACTTTCACATTAGTTTTCTATTTAACTATCTATATCTATATCTATATATATATATATATATATATATATATATATATATATGGGCAATCTTATGGTAACCTTGGCTCCTGGACTTCATGTGGATGCTATTTTGTCAGCCTGCGAATACCCCTTTGGTGTACCCTAACGACAGTAGAATCTTTTAGCAGGAAAATGCACCCTGGTATACTGCAAAACTGTTTTGAATTTGTTTTGGAAAAAGAGGCCTCCAAACACTCTGTGAAACTGGGTCTTCATCACACGTCTTCTTGGGTCCATGCCTTGATGGGTTATAGTTGGTAAGGTGTCACAAGTAGGACCTAGACAATATTAGGCAGGGTGGTTTTAATGTTATGGCTGATCTGTATATATTCAGTGTTATGGATGATTATTGAGATTCAATTGCACATGATTTTTCTTTTATATGTAATCACATCATCACATGCTGAAATATTTAAAATAATTAGGCTTCCAGCTTTTTTATTATTATTATTATTATTACCGATACAAATACTCTATACAAGTTCCAGCAATCTCAAACTTCAAAAAATTCATGCTTTGAGTTGTGAAAATGAGAAACTGTAGACAGTTTAAAATTAGCTCATTAGCTAATAATCAGAAGCTCTTTCTCTGCCTACTTACATTCGTTAATGTGGAGTGTGGTGTAAGAACACTTTGAGCCGAGGTTGGAGTGTGTTTCTGCGTGTGGACATGAGGGTAAGAGTGATTGTGTTCACTTATGTTATTATAGTTTTATAGATAATTAAAGTAATTCTGGTAATTAAAGGTTTAATATTTCTGAGCTTCGCATTCTATTAATTCTATTTATTTGCACATTTTAAAGAACAATCCCTTGTAAGGCTATGAAGGGTCATCCAAAATTATTGGCATCCTTCATAAAAATTATAAAAAGAAAGACATACTGTACAAAATGTGTAATATGTGCTTAAGCATATGATAACAATAGTTTTGTGTATGCATCTTGTATGTTAATATCAAAATTATTGGCACCCTTACAATTAAACCTCTCCTGGAAGGTCCGTAATGATAAAGAGTGAATGAAGTAAAAATATCAATGTGGGTGTGTGCACTCTTTTTGTGTTTGTTGGGCGGTGAGTGTGTTGTAATATAGTCTAAAGTGGTCAGAATCGGCTTTGACTCCCTATGTTGCTTGGCTTTCTGACAAGTTTGTCACTATCATTTTCTGTCTGACAACCATTAGTCTGCTTACTGAGTTCCCTTAAATATATTATCCCCTCATGGCACAAATTGTTATCTATACATGACATTTTAATGCATGTTATATTCCTATTTTTGTGCTTGTGGACTGTCACCTACGATATAACCCACGGGTTGAAATCCTAAACACTCATTTTTTATTCCGTCTTTCATGAACATGACCATTCCAAAGTGTTGTTGAAGATGGTTCATTCTACAGCCAAATCTTAACCTTATGGCAGAGGTAAGCATATATGGGGTAAAATATTGGGTCAGATGTTCTTCCTTATATTCAATCTTTGTTGATGAGGTATGCTTTTTACCTTAAAAACATATACTATGATGTTTCACACACATTCAGACTTGTAACATAACTTGCTATTGTTAAAATGCAGTTCAAGGATTTCATATTGTAGTTAAAAGAAAGGGACCAAAGAAACAGTGTTTAGTTTTCTTGTTTGGTAACCCGTACGATGCAATGTTTTTTATATATATATATGGTGTGTCAGTTTACCATCTGGTAAATGATATGTTCAAGGCTTTTTACTGGCAAAATAGATGTTAGTCTCTTGCCACTTGAAGTATTTTCTATTTATGGTAGTTAACTATAAATTTATAGGATAATAATTCTGAAAAATGTATCTCTCTCTCTCACACACACACACACACACACACACACACACACACACACACACACACACACACACACACACACACACACACACCCTCTCTATAGAATCAATATTTAGTCACACAGATGAAGTTGTAAAATTACAATCTCTCAGTGTGAGACTAACTGGCTTGGGATTCACTGGCTTGAATGCAAATTTAGTTTATAAAATTTAGAAATGAGTGTTATGGTATCATTTGGACGAATTTAAGGCTTTCACACCCATACAAAGGCAGATGTATTATAACACACAGCTGAAAATTTGGTAACACTTTAAATTATAGGGTAAATACTTCTTTTCACAGAATAAGTGTCTGTTAAGAAGGCGTGGGGGAAAAAAATAAGTAAAGGGAGTTATTCTAAACATTCTTCAACTAAGAAATCTATAACTTCAAATTGAATTTACTTACAGTAGTGTGCAGTGAAGATTATACACCACCACTTTTGTCTAAAAGGGCTACTAATAAAAAAAAAAAAAGAAAAAAGAAATTACTTCTCTATAATTTTATAATTTTTTGGTGAAAATGTATTCAACAATGCTACTGTAGGCAACGAGAACCAAAAAAATCATTCCGACAAGCATGTTGAGGTAAAGGTATGAATAACAAACGAAAACACTGAAAATACCATTTTTTCAGAAAAATTATTCATTTTTTTTGTTTGTTTGTTTTTACTTTTTCATAGCATGAATGAACTTCAAACCATATGGAATAGATTAGCGAGTGAAGAAATAAAAAAAATATGTGAACACTATGCCTGAAAGGTTAAATGCTGTAATCAAAGTAAAAAGTCACAATAAATGTTGGCTTTTTTTCTCAACAATGAGACTGTTCTTTTTGTTATTACTAAGGGTAAGATCATCACTGCACACTATGTATGCAAATAATTGTTTATTACATACACAGGGACATAAGAAAAGCAAACAAACAAGGTTTATTTTGAAATGGTTAAATCGTGACAATGATCACATGAGTTCCATAAAAACAGTGCATTTTAAACTGCTTTAAAAATGCTTTTTTATTTTACCTTGAAAAATGCAAAAGCCATGTTTATTAGCCTTCTTAGTATTTTTGAGGATGACATATTTTGTTGAATTTCTATGAATTCACAATCAATAAGAAATTGTGGCTCTAGCATTAGCTCAAGTTTGAAAGGTGGAGAATGTTCATTATTCAGTAATAGTTATGGGAATCCCATTTATTGGAATCATTTTACCACAAAGTATATAATTAAACTAATTATTTCTACAATTACACCCTTAAGAAATTTGATGCAACCTGCAATTCTGATTAGATGTAAATTCAAAGTAATTGTTATAGGTTTTTTATTTGTAAAATCTTTATAACATGCCCTGTAGTAGTTACCCTAACCCCCCTAAAATGAAGCCCTTTAATTACACTTATATTTTCTTATGTTTTAACTGGGAACTTGCCCATTTAATATATGATATAGTGCCTTATTAGGGTCGCGGGGAGGCTGGCGCCCATCTCAGCCAACTCTGGGCGAGGGCAGAGTACACCCTGGACAGCTCGCCAGGCCATCGATCCAGGGCAGAAACACGCTGACGGCAATGCAGACTACTCTTGAAAGTCAGCAATGGTTCTTTGACTTGCCTTTCATCACAGACAGTGAGAGACATGGCCGGCCTTTGAAAACACAGTTAGCTGCACTGGGGGGACAGCAGTGACAACTCAGTGACAGTGGGGCTTGAACCCCCGACCTTGGGATCAGTAATACAGCAAATAATAATACCCTCTAACTCATTTACTTACTCAAAAATCTTAAGCTGGAGATTATAATAGCCGACACTGGGCAAAGGATGGGCACACCCTGAACAGCTCGCCAAATCATTGCAGAGCCAACACAGACACACAACCATTCACACTCGCACCTAGTGGTGATTTGGGACAGACAATTTATCTATTGTGCATGTCTTTGGACTGTGGGAAGAAACCAGAGTACTTGGAGAAACCAAAATAAGCACAGGAAGAACATGCAAACTCAACACAGAAACGCCCTCACCAAGCCCAGGACTCAAACTCAGAACCTTCATGCTGTGAGGTGGACGTGCTAACCACTATGCCACCATGCCAACCAGAATGCTACCCGTTACTTGCTTTTTCTTCTGTCTTCCTTGAAAGGTATTTACCCTGTAATAAGAGGGGCTTAGCTTATAATTAGTGGGGTGTGATTTAAAGTGTTACTGAAAATGCAAATCAAAAATCAAATAGCAGCTAATAAAAAAACATTTCAATACTTACTTTACTCTCATTGACGTCGTGATGTCTTGCTGATATTGAGGACTGGTTATCTTTTATTTACATAAAATCTTTCAGAAATTCTCCAGAAAGCTTTTCTTATCTAATTTAAATGTCTTATGATGAGCTTTTGTAGCCAAACCCCATTAAGCAATTTCTACCAACAGTTTCAGAGAACAGTTTCCTTGCACAGCTTCTCTCAGGAAAATGTTTTACATGCAGAAGTAAACCTGTACTTTCTGGAATACTGCTGTAGATAGATAGATAGATAGATAGATAGATAGATAGATAGATAGATAGATAGATAGATAGATAGATGACATCCTTGTAACACAATTTGCACTTTTTTGACTAGATAGTTAAACAAATTTTAAAATCTTACATAGAGAAACTTGTAATGTATTACATAGATATTATTTTAAACTAACTGTCTTGTCACTGTAATCTTATGTACAGAACGGATGCATTTTGATCCATCTATCCATTCTCTAGGGGTCACAGGGGAAAATGGAGCCAATTCCACCTGACTTTCGGCAAGAGGCGAGTTACACCCTGAACAGGTAACCAGATTTTTGCAGGCATGAACAAGCATTCACACTCATAATAATGCTTATTGAGACATCAGAGCAGCCAGCTGACCTGATCCACATCTTTGAACTCTGGTAAGAAAGAAGAGAAAACCCATGTATGCAAGCATAAGGAGAACCTGCAAACCCCACACAGAAAGGACCCAGTCAGTACACTTATAAACTTCTAGCTGTGACGTGGCCGTGCTAATCACATTACTGCACCACTCAGATAGAATTTATTTTCAGAATTTATATATTTCTAGAATGTCACCAATGTCGACTGTTTAAAAAAAAAAAAAGAAAAAAAAAAGCAAGTTAAGATAAAAAAAATATTTTAAGTATTTCAGATTTTCAGATACAGGACGTGTGGCATTTTAAAATTAATCTAAACCCATAATGATAAATAAGTTGTGATAAATAATGCACTATAGTCGAGGCATTTCTGACAGCTTGATAGGCATCGCTGGGAGGTGACTGAATGCAGATTGCCACAAGATATGCTCTGATATATATATATATATATATATATATATATATATATATATATATATACTAATTTGCTCACTGTACTTGGTCATTGTAATAGACCATTCATTGAAGACTCATACAATTTTCTCACCAAATCCAAATCCCATCTATAATCTTCAGAAAAGTTTGAGACTGATGTGATGTCAGAAAGTCAGACGAATGTCATAAAAAAATTAAATATTTCTCTTCTTTGTTCATCACAAAACCAAAAGGTACTAGAGCTGTGAGCTGCAATTCTAAAATTTATTACATCTAAAAGAGCCTCTCTACAGCCAAGAGAAACCATCGTCTGTTATCGGTGAAAAGTAATGAATCAGAAACTCTGGGTCAGAAGTTCCTGAGATCTTCAGCTTGGGCATGATTTCCTGAGAGTCAGTCAATCAGATTTGGTTATAGTCTGATTCAACCTGCATTTTTTATTTATTTTTTTTGTCATACAAATTTAGAAGAGATACGACAGATCAGACCTGACAGTAAGAATTACCTACAAAAGAGAATAAATGTTGAACATGTTCAAAATGACATTTTTTGTAATGACATTTTTTGTCATGGATTTGTTGCATAGCTGTTGTGCGATGTACAGTATGCACAGCACTTTATACCTCAATAGGATTGTAGTATTTCACTGAAAACAACTTCTATGTAATCAGATTAGTGATTATGCCAGCATAATGCCACTTGCTATGAGCTACCACAGAGCAAGCTAGTTATAGCAAACTGATATTACTATTACTTTTATTATGATATTACTCTTTTTAATTCATTAAACAAAATTAAATTATATAAAAAAATAATTGAATAAATTAAATACATTACATTCTTATATTAACATGAGACTTAGTCACCAAATGTGTTGGATTGTCATTGTTGGTGCTCAAAATTACTATCTCATCCAATAAGAATAGACACAGGAACATCTGATAGCTAGCCATAACCCCCAGAGGCACTGTAACTCCTCAGCTATTCAGTCAGTTGTGACATGAAACTATAAGAAATACTACATACCCTGTTTCCTTTCTCTCAGTAAAGGCATAATAATTTATAGATTTACAATTTTCTAATTTAATATACTGAGTGTTATAATTAATTAAATTAAATTCAGTTTTGTTGGTATAGCTCTTTTTACAATTAAGATTGTTGCAAAGCAGCTTTACAAATTAAAAACAAATTTGATAAGGATTTTAAACATTTCTGTTACGCCGGTACCAAGAACAGATAGACCCAAATGCAGGACAGAGACGATAAGATCAGGATTAAGTGCAAACAAGGATCTTTTATTAGGAACACGGAAAACGTGGAACATGAACACTATGGAACTGTCGGCTGGATCGAGGTGCATACAATGAGATACGTCCTCTCTCTATGACGGCGCAAGCGCTCACTCAATGACGGCCCAAGACGATCTGGCCTCGGGTCAAGGTAAGCGGCCCCCTTTTATCCTCCGGTGGGGATGAGGAACAGGTGAGCTAATCAGGGCG
>JAQMYF010000023.1:6711759-6722582 GCA_030014195.1 Neosilurus mollespiculum | reverse complement strand
ACAGACATGACTAAGTCCTTCGGCGGGACCTCACCGTACACCCCCCCCCCCCTTAGGACCGGCTCCTGACGGTCCCAGTCTCTCAGGATGCTGTCTGTAAAAGTCATCCACTAGAGTGTGGTCGGCGATGTAGTTTGCTGGTATCCAGGAGCGATCCTCAGGACCATAGCCCTCCCAGTCAGCCAAGAACTGTTTCCCCCGACCCCTCTTGCGTACCGCCAGAAGACTCCTGACCGGATAAGCTGGGCCATCCTCCACTATCTCAGGTGGTGGCGGGGAACTGGTGGGCGGCACCAGACGGCTCCCAGGGGGAGGCCCTCGCCTGCCAGCATGTCCCTCATCGTCGACACTAGCACCAGGGACCTCTTTAAGCCTCTTCCTGGAACTGAAAGTCCCTTTTCTGAGGGAATGCTCCAGGACGTCCTGAACAGCCCTCCTATCCTCGAACTCTGATTCAAACTTTATGGTTTGTTGTTTAGAAAGAAGGAACCCAAAAGGGCGATGTATGGAATTGCAGAATTATAGAAATTAAGTTTTTAATATTTTTAAGATAGGTAAACATATTGTGGCAGATGCCATTTGCACTCAGGTTGTCAATTGCCACATATGTACATACATGGAAGGAATGTCCAATGTAGCTGTTTACTCCAATCATCCAATTGTGGCCAGACAGCCCCATACTCGCAAGCTGCAAAGCCTTTCTATGATATTCAACATTACCAGTTTCAGAAGTTTGTGCTACAGTAGCTCTCTGTGGAATCAGAACAGACTTGTTAGCATTCACTCCCAACATGCATCAATCAGCCTCAGGCACCCATGCCACTCTTGCCAGTTTACTGGTTGTCCTTAATGGATCAGCTTCGATAGGTACTTACCACTACATACCAAGAACACCCACAAGACCTGCCATTTTGGAGATTAATTGACCAACTTTCAATGTGGTGCTTGTCAAAGTCACTCAGATCTTTACATTTGCCCATTTTTCCTTTCCATTCCTTGGTAGGTGCCACTGTAATGAGATAATAAATGTTTTTCACTTCGTCTGTCAGTGCTCTTAATGTTTTTAATGTTATGGCTGATTAGTGTACACCTGAGTGTATATAGCACCACCCAAAGCCAAGCGAAGCGCTCAGGTGTCTGTAGGTAAGAATAAAACTTACACCCAAACATGAATAATAATACTAATACTAATAATACTAACCAACTTCACATAGTTAATTAGCTAGTACGGATATAAATGGCCAAATCACTTTCATAAATACAATTTGAACATATTGTATACCAGCTATAAAAGGGAAATACATTGCAACAGAACTGCATTATGCCATTTGTAGTGTATTCTTAAGCCTAGTAATGCTGTTTATACTGTAGCTGTGCCAAGTTTTAAATGGCTTGTATCTAAAGACATAAAATAATGGTGGAGAAATCATTGGTCAGTTCAAAAAACAATCAATATCCTTTTCTTTCTTTGGGTAAGCGAGTCTTAGAGAATTTGGAGAAAGTCAGAGGATTCATTGAACCATGTTATTAATCAATACAGTGAATCAGTATTCTGTAGGGACACCATGATAATGGCATGCCAGATGTATTAATCAGATCAGTTGAAAAATAATTAGTCTTACAAAATATAAAATATTACTATATACTACACAGAAAAGGTGCAATCTTATTGACAGGCTATAACAGAATTAAAAATATAATCCCGAGTAGATAATGCTTGAATCAAAATGACGGACACTCACTGCGGCATCTATATTGTCCCACTTAAAAATAGAAAGATAAATAATAATAATTGAATTTCACTTTGTTCTTCTTGGGTTGGTAAAACTTTTTTTAGCTCTATACACAAACTGTTATATTGGTTGAAATGCTCTTTAAACCCAGACAGGAATCAATAACTTGTGCCAGACCATACTGTGCACAAACCAGCAGTCAAAGTGAAGCTCCTGTGTGTGGAGGGTGGCAGGGGATTTTGCTGGAGCCCTGAGGAGAACTACTTTTAAACTCTGTGTCCCCATGCATGAGCCGAATAACTCACATGCTAATCTATATACTGTATATATCTGTGGGGTTTTTTTGTTTGTTTGTTTGTTTTCTTTATTAGCTGTTGAAAATTGCCTCACTATAATTTTCTGATTAATAGAAGACATACATATGAATCCATCATAATCCTAAAATCCATGTCTGGTTGACTGATAAGAAATTTACAGATTATTATTTCCAGATTCAATTTTCTCATTTTTATGAATCTGTGGGTTATCAGCATCATGCATGGGGCCACAGAATTTTGCTAGCTTTCCAGATTACCAACCTCAGCTATAATTTCCAGCCCATTTCACAGGTACAGGCTGAGCTTGGCTTAGATTGCAGTGATTTGCATATTGTGTCTGCACTGAAAGTGTGTGTGTGTGTGTGTGTGTGTATGTGTGTGTGTGTGTGTGTGTGTGTGTGTGTGTCTCCTCTGCTTGGTCATGAATACAACTGACCACTTCCTACATAATTAGGTCTTAGTGGACCGTCATTGACATTTACGGCGCTGTCCTTCATACAGAAACGATACGAAGTGAAGCATGAATAGAAGAAACAGTATGATTTGGATCTTGCTCAATGACATAATTAATCCAGCCAAGTGTAATGAATTGTGATGTCATGTCCATTATTATAGATTCTTTAAGCCTTGAATTTGGAGCCATTTGAAACGTTGCTGGTGAAAGAGTATGTATTAAGCATGGGCACACTTTAACATGCTAGAGGACAAAGATTATTGGTGCCCTTCAAAAATAAAGGACTTTGGTTCTTCCTGTTTCTTTCTTTCTTTTTTTTTTTTGTTTCTTTGGAACATTACATGAACTCTTATTACTAACACAATGCTTCTGTTCTTTTTATATTGCTGATTTTTCATGTATGTGATATTCTAATAAGATGAGCATGGACATAACAGTATGTGGTTGTAGAAATTCCTAGGCAGGTAAGCATTAAGATAAGGTAGGTAAAAATTCCTAAGCAGGTAATTCCTCTCCTGCTTAGTACTGAAGTCCACTATGAGCTCCGTAGTCTTGCTGAGGTTGAGGAGGAGGTTGTTGGCCTGGCACCATAATTCCAGGTTTTTAACCTCCTCTAGATAGGCCGTCTCATCATTGTTTGAGATCAGGCCCACCACCACAGTGTCGTCCTCAAACTTAATGATGTTGGTGGAGCTGGAAGTAGCCACACAGTCGTAGGTGTATAATGAATACAGCAGGGGGCTCAAGACACAGTCCTGGGGGGCTCCAGTGCTGATGGTGAGTGAGGGTGAGACATGGTTGCCCAACCGTACCGCCTGTGGTCTGCCTGTCAGGAAGTTGGAGATCCAGTGACACAGGGATTGGCTGAGGCCCAGGATCTCCATCTTAGTGGTGAGTATAGAGGGGATTATGGTGTTAAATAACAAACAACATTTTCACATAATTCCCCTTTCCGCTGTCCAGATGATTCAGGGCTGTGTGATGGAGGTGTGCGATGGCGTCCTCAGTAGATCGGTTGGGACGGTACGCAAACTGTAGCGGGTCCAGGGTGGCCGGAAGGGAAGAAGCGATGAAGTCTCTGACAAGTCTTTCGAAGCACTTCATCACTACCGAGGTGAGGGCCACTGGGCGGTAGTCGTTCAAAGGAGCTTGTTGGAGAATGCGGGTACTTACATTCCCGCTTTAAATGAATACTTACATTCATTTAAAAATTTAAGTGTCATCAAAGTGCATAACTCAGTGTGAAATAAGTCAAATAACTTTCAATACTACCCTCCTTTGAGATTATTTTGGTTGGAATTATAAAAATTCAAAACATGGCTTAAAAGTAATGCTATTTAGATAAAAAATGTTAAATTCTAATACAAACAATTACCTTCATAGAAATGGAAAATGTAAATGTTAATTTGTACATGTATATCATGAATGACCATCATCAAATCACATTCAAAGTTCCTACATGGCCTCTGCGAGAACCGCTACTGCAGCAACACAGTCTGCCCAGGTAACGCTGGCATTGCTTGAGGCCTTATCGAGACAAACCTAGAGGTTCTTGGCCAGTTTCTGTACAGAGAGAGGTTGATATTTCTCTCTACTTTCTACTTCTAATAGTTCAATGCACTGTGCTATAAACACTTGGAAATAAGAAATAATGTTAACGTTGAATTTAGAAGTTTTGATGTGTGAGTCTGTGACATCTAACGATGTCATACATTTAAGGTAAAAAAACACAAGTAGGTGGATAGTTTGAAACTTGTGAAAGACACTCAACATTACAAAATCAGCTCACAAAAACAAAATCCGAGACACCTTGATGCTTTGAAAAATGATAAAAGGTACAGAAATTAGTAATAAATATCATAAGGTCACCAAGATACCAATGTAAAATGACATTTCTGGTAGAAACTGCCTCAAATTTATTTATTTATTTATTTAGTTAGTTAGTTAGTTAGTTAGATAGTTAGTTAGTTAGTTAGTTAGTTAGTTAGTTAGTAGCATCAAAAATATTGCTCCCAGACATATATATCAAGTCAAGTCAACTTTTATTGGCAATTCTACAACATGTACAGGACAAACAGAGAATTAAAATTATGGTTCTCTCTGACCTAGGTGCAAGAATAAAAAGAGAGAAGATTGAGGTAGCTTATGATCTGGTTCAAGTGATTAAGGTGGGTATGTGCTTGTTCCTAATGTGGAGTTCAAGTGCTGATGGTGAGGGAGAGGGTGTCAAAAAGTTCAAGTGTTAATGAGGAGATGGGGGTGCTAGAGTCCAGAGTGTGTGTGTATGTGTGTGGAAGAGAGGCAGAGCAGGGAGACAGTTCAGCATCCTGACAGCCCGGTCGACAAAGCTGTCCCCCAGTCTGCTGTTCCTGGCCCGCAGGCTCCGCAGTCTCCTCCCTGATGGCAGCAGGCTAATGTAACTGTGTGATGGGTGGGTGGGGTCCCTCACGATGCATAGGGCTTTCCGGGTGAGGCGAGAAGTGTAGATGTCTTGTAGGGAGGGGAGAGAGGCACCGACGATCTTTTCAGCTGCTCTCACAATGCGCTGGAGGGTCTTCCTGCAGGATGCAGAGCAGGCGCCGTACCACACAGTAATGCCACTGGTTAAGACGCTTTCGATGTTGCCTCTGTAGAAGGTGGACATGATGGGAGCCGGGGCTCTAGCTTTCCTCAGTTTGCGGAGGAAGTAGAGGCGCTGGTTCGCTTTCTTGGCCAGTGATGTGGTGTTGATGTTCCAGGAGAGGTCCTCAGTGATGTGCACACCCAGGAACTTGGTGCTGCACACCCTCTCCACCATAGCACCTTTGATGGTCAAAGGTGCATGCTGGGGGCGTGTTCTCCTGAAGTCCACAACAATCTCCTTTTCTTCTCTACATTCAGAGCGAGATTGTTGTGTTCACACCACAGGGCCAGGCGGCTCACCTCGTTTCTGTCTCATCGTTGTTGCTGATGAGACCCACCACAGTCATGTCATCCGCGAACTTGATGAAAAAGTTGGAGATGTGCAGCGGTGTGCAGTCGTGGGTCAGCAGACTGAAGAGGAGGGGGCTCAGCACACATCCTTGGGGGGCCCCTGTGTTCAGTGTTGTGATGTTGGATGTGTTTCTGCTGACCCGAACCGCCCGTGGTCTCCCGGTCAGAAAGTCCAGCAACCAATTGCGCATTGGGGTGTTGATTCCAAGCTGGTCCACTTTTTCAATGAGCTGTTGGGGAATAATTGTATTGAATGCCGAACTGAAGTCTAGGAACAGCATTCTGACGTAGGAGTCTTTTGTGTCCAGATGAGTGAGGGCTGTGTGGAGAGCAGTGAAGATGGCATCATCGGTTGAGCGGTTAGACGGATATGCAAACTGGAAGGGGTCCAGGGAGGGTGGAAGGACAGACCTTATGTGTTTCAGCACCAGCCGTTCAAAGCACTTCATAAGAATGGGAGTGAGTGCCACCGGACGGTAGTCATTCAAACAGGAGGGGGATGACTTCTTTGAAATTGGGATGATGGTGGTGGTTTTGAGGCACGTGGGAACGACAGCTTGACTCAGCAAGATGTTAGTGAAGACATCTGTGAGTTCCCCGGACAGTTCCTCAGCACATGACCAGGTATGTTATCAGTACCAGGAGCTTTGCGAGCATTGATCCTGCTGAGTGTCCTCCTCACACTATCTGGGGACAGTGTCAGCACCTCTTTGAATGGAGGGGGTGGAGACTTCTGTGAAAGTGTGCTGTTGTGTGCCTCAAAACGAGCAAAGAAGGTATTTAGCTCATTTAGCCAAGAGGTGGAGCTGTCACAGGTCTGCAGTGGGGGCTTGTAGTCCATAATGGTCTGTATCCCTAGCCACAGGTTCTGTGTGTCTCTGCTGTCGCTGAAGTGATGAGCTATCCTCCTGGAGTACTGCTTTTTTGCCTCTCTGATGCCATGTGACAGGTTGGCCCTCGCTGTCCTCAGGCCCTCCTCATCTCCTGTTCTGAAGGCAGCATTCCGAGCCTTCAGCAGCCTGTGGACCTCCCCTGTCAGCAATTGCTTCTGATTGGCCCGAACATTGATGGTCTTTAACACTGTGACGTCATCAATGCACTTGGTGATGTAGGCAGTGATGACCTCTGTGTACTCCTGGAGGTCTGTGATGTTGTTACAGGTGGCACTTTGTGTAAAAACGTTCCAGTCTGTGGTGTTAAAACAATCCTTAAGTTCCTCAGATTAGTTAGTTTTTTTTTTATCATAATAAATACACCTCACAAAAATGTATTCAATTTGCATTCAAAACAAAAATTTTAAATTTCCATTTTCACAACCTTTAATTTTTCTGTAATCAAAAGATTTCTTAAAAAGTTATTTTTTTAATATCACCACAGTGGCAGTTAATTATTAGATTCATTGCACTCGTTTATTTGCAGTTAATTGAAAATGTAAAAAACCTTAATTCATTATTGTTTCCCCTGACGTTGCCCATGACTTACAGTAATTTACATTATTTGAATTATCCTTTATGCCCAATAATTTTCCATGTAATTTATTCCACTGACACTCAAATTAGACCCCATTATTTTGGTAAATCATAGTGTTTAGTGGGTTGCCAGTTTTTAGATCAAACATGCGATGTATTTGCAAAAAAATTAATATTAGTTACTGAAATTGCCTCACAGTGGTCTGGGAGTTCTAACAGGCATTCACAGAAATAGCTAGATTTAGTGGATACTTCCAACTCATTGTCTAAAATTAGGAATTACAAATATCTATATAGATAAATACAGAATGAATCCTGTCAGTAAGTAATATGTGCAGTATTATCAATATGATAAATAGTACAGTATAAATGTAAGGGAAAAGGCAAATGTATAACAGTGGATGTTGTTTCTATATGGAGGAGTTGTACAGTTTAATGGCCACCGGTAGGAATGATTTCCTGTGTCATTCAGTGGAGCATTTAGGTGGTATCAGTCTCTCACTAAACGTGCTCCTGTGACTGGTCAGCACGTTGTGAAGTGGATGGGAGGTATTGTTCACTATTGTCCCTATTTTGGACAACTTTCTCCTCTCTGACACCACTGTCAGAGGGTTCAGCTCCATCCCCACAATGATACTGGCATTGCAGATCAGTTTGTTCAGTCTGTTGGCATCTGCAACCCTCAGCCTGCTGCCCCAGCATGCAACAGCAAAGAGAGTAGCCCTGGCCACAACAGACTCATAAAGCATCTTGAGCATTGTCCGGCAGATATTGAACGACCAAGCCTCCTCAAAAAATAGAGACAGCTCATGCCCTTCCTGTAAAGTGCTGTTGTGTTTTTAACCCAGTTCAGTTTATTGTCAGCATGAACTCCAAGGTATTTTTATTCTGAATTTCCATATTGACACCCTAGATGGAAATAGAGGTTGCTGGGGTTTTGAATCTCCCAAAATCCACAATCAGTGATCATCCGTACAGCATAATTTGTGCATTTGTAATACGTTAAAGTGATACAGATATTTTGAACATAAAATGGCTTTCCTGTCATCAGTTGTTTTAGTAACAAAAAGAAGTGTTTTTCGTGATATCTGCACTTGTTGTTTGTGCAGCTCAGCACTGGCCGATAATGTGTTATGATGCACGGGGTCAGGCAATAAACTGCAAATAACACCGTCACAACACAACCCCAACAACACAAGTCAATTATATACACAGACTTTTAAATAGAAATAAGAAATAGAAATGTAAACTTTAAACACCTGTGAATAAAAACTGAGCACTGGGATATAGAGTATGCACATTGAAAGCACTATGATATGAAATAGATAAATAGCAGCACAGAGTGGATCTAAATTAGAATGTTAATAAAGTAAAGTGCGGCAGTGCAAAACAGTCACAGAGTTTGTGGATGTGCTTTTACAGAGAGCGTGAAAGGACATCCATATTTAATAATATATTTGTTTAAACATTTAATTTGTTTAATTTGAACAAATTAAATGTTTAAACAAACAAATATATTATTAAATATTTTCAGCGTTCACCTTTAATGGTAGGATTAAAGTTCATCATGTTTAGATAATGCTAATTTTTCTCCTTCAATGGTTTTACAAATTAAGGGCAACAATTATACTATAGTTATTCAATACATTCCAACTGTCCATTGCTGTCGTTCATAAAGAGTAGGCCATTGAGTTGCAATCAGCTTGTTTCTGCCCTGCGATGGCCTGGCGAGCTGTCCAGGGTATACTCTGCCCTCGCCCAGAGTTGGCTGAGATGGGCACCAGCCTCACCACAACCCTAATTAGGATTGTGTGGGTCAGAAAATGAATAATGAACATTCCAACGTTTTTGCCCTCTTTTGATTATAGCTTGACTCGAAAAAACAATGGCAGAACATAATTAATTTCCATATCATCACCTACAATCAGATAATTTAGCTTTACCATGTAGAAGGACAACTCTAGTGATGCTCATAAAGAATCAAAACAAATCCAGTAAGACTTTCTAGAAGGATTTGAATCGCTTTCAAAGAACAAATGATTAAATTTTTTACCAATGTACCATCTCTTTTCTTCTGTCCAAAGTGCTGCAGAGTGGCCCAGGGACGAGCGCTAACCATGGAGCTAGCGAGTCATTAGAGACTGTGAGACATTGAGCAGTAGCAGCTGCTAACTCTACACTCCAAATTTTGATTACAGAAGAGCCTTGATGCTAGGCTAATGTTGGCAATAACGCTAGGCTACAAGTGCAAACAGGCCAAGTATTTTCAAACACCCCTCCTTTTTTCTTTTGTAGGATCTGGAAGAAGGAAGCAGAGTTTGGAATAAAATAAATCAATAAATTTAAGAAGTGTAGCTTCGATTTCATTGAAGTGTTAACATGGCAAACAATTGTACTTGTAATTAAAAGCAGATGAGACTTCCATTTAACTGAGTGAGACAGGCAGATGCGCTATTCCTGTATTTACTATGAATTATAAATGCGTATAAATAAATACACTCTATCTATCTAGCTATCTATCTATCTATCTATCTATCTATCTATCTATCTATATATATATATATATATATATATATATGATGTATATATATGGGGTGTTTGTACCCCTGCATCCCTTTTCCCACTTTCCCTGGGACCATTCATTCATTCACCAAAACTCTTAATCCTACTAGGGGCGAGGGAAGGCTGGAGCCTATCTCAGCCAACTCTGTGTGGCAACACCCACACAAAATCATTCACACTCAAACCTAGGGACAATATGTAACAGCCAATTAGCCTAATGTGCACGTCTGTGGATTTTGAGAGGAACCCGGAGTACCCAAAGGAAACCCATGCAAGCACGGGAGGACATGCAAACTTGACACAGAAACACCCCTGACAAGCCCGGAACAATGTCCTTCTTGCTGTGAGGCAGACGTGATAACCACTATGCCACTTTGCCACCCATTAAAAAGTCCCCTTTAGAAAGTGTGTCCCTCTAACCATCCAAAAAGCCCTTGAGTGTACTACAGTGGTTCACCATTCCAGCCCTCAGGACTCCTTCAAGTTTTGTCTTTGAGGGATTAACAGTACTGTTGAAAGGGTGCTGCATTTAATTTAGGGAAAGTTCACTTCCTCAGGTGTCACTGACCTGACCTAGCCAGTGTTTGCTTTTAGTAGATTTGGTCCCTGATCCAACTGATCCTTTTTTTGCATGAATTAACTAGCGCAATGGGAATGACCTTTGCTTGCCCCCTGTAATGAATATGTAAACTGTGACAGTGGAGGCAACTGGGACTTCACCAGTGAGACTTTGTCTTTTAGTATTTGGTGGCCTTTCAATTTACACAGATAGCATGACCTCAAAGCAGCTTTCATCCTTTACTAAGTCACCTTAAAAAAACCAGACCTGTGAGAGAATGTGTCTAATGGAGCAGATAAGGCTTTGAAATAATTTTAATTAGAGTTATTACACAAGGTGGGAGGAAGGGTGGGAACACTTTCTAGGAAGAACCTGCAGATATAGAGTATAATAATATACATACTATATAATGTATAATATTAATGCATAACATCTTCCATACATGTTATATATACAGTACTCTCTGTTACTCTCAGTACTCTTTGTGTGTGTGTGTGTGTGTATATATTTTAGTGTGCAGTAAATATTATCACACTTTTGTTTAAAAGTGCTCCTAATAAAAACAAGTAAAAATTTACGTCTCTATAAGTGAGAAGTAAGTGAGAGACTATAAGCAAGTGAAGAAATGATAAAATACAGTGATGATTATACGTGACGATAAATCAGAAACCAAGTACTTTTCAAGTATTTATTTCATGTAATATTGGATCATATTAATGAGAATAAGTAAACAAACAACAATATATAGTAATAACA
>JAQMYF010000023.1:6656809-6673111 GCA_030014195.1 Neosilurus mollespiculum | reverse complement strand
TCACCACAGACAGTGAGAGACATGGCCGGCATTTGATAACCCAGTTAGCTGCACTGGGGGTACAGCAGTGAGAACCCATTGATAGTGGGGCTTGAGCCCCCGACCTTGGGATCAGTAATCCAGCACCTTACCACCGGGCCACCACTGCCCCATATATAGTATTCAACAAAGCATAATTTTGCCAAAGAGTAGCCATCACAATTTGGCTATTATCAAAGTCACTCACATCCTTAAACCACATCCCCAAAGTAAGCAACGAGAAATAAGTGAGTTGCACTGCACTTGAAGTCACATATTTTTTTCATGGTCTGTGGAAGCGAATAGGAAAGGGTTTTGGGGAACTTTTTGGTGGCATCTGTCAATCAACAGTATCATCAGGCTCTGATTGGCAATCAAAATGTTTACTTGCTGTCTAAAGACATTCCTGTCAGTGCCAAGTCCCACTGTAATGAGATAATCAGTATTATTTATGTCAACTATTAGTGGTCATAATGTTATGGCTGATTGGTGTATTATGCCAATGGTTTTAACTGCTGATTTGATTGTTCAGATGGTTTGGGGATGTTTAACACTACAGTGAGCTGCATGTTGACACATAAATGACATGTTGTGTCTCGTAATTAATTTGCCTTTTTAATTATTTGTTATGAGTAGAATGCTATCAGTGCATGATATTTGGAGATAAACAGTGCACGTCTACAACACATAAAGTCGGATTTATATTGCTTTTGCAATGACTGGCCTTGACTGATACACAGTAAGGATGCTAACATCAGTAGCAAAATATAGCAGTTAGGAGGCTAAACCATGGACGTTGAAGCCATTGGACGAGGGGGGAAGTCCCTGTCTCTCACACACACTTTTACCACGTGAAATTTTAGTGAATCAATATACCTATTTTCATAATCAGATTCATTGTACAGTGAAACTCCATACCAGGTTTTCAGTGTGATAGTTTACTTCTCACAGCACGTTCACAAGGGCTACATTTAGTGCCCCGAATGTATTTTACGTGTTCAGATGGGCAAAACCTTTGGAGCAAACTTTTTCAAATGTTACGTTCTTTTTACTCAATGCAGAACTGCATATGTTCAGCTGTGGCTAAAAACGTTTTTGGAACAGAGCCCATATATTAGATTGATGTTAAAGTAAACTAAATAATGTTACAGTTAGGGAAAATATTGAGAAACTCAAATTTTCAAATTCAAATTGAAATTCAAATCTTATTTGTCACATACAAATATACACAATACAATATGTAGTGAAATGCTTAGTACGACTGTCCAAAAATGTAAAGAATAAGCTATCCAAGTAACAAAAAGAAAAGAACAATAACTAAAACTATTTAAAGGATTTTAAAGGTCAGTATAAATATAAAAATGCAGAAAATAGAAAATAAAGAAAATATATAAAATAAAATAAAATAAAATATAAAATAAAATATAGGATATAAAAAAATTATATAAGATGAAATAAGTGAAATATAAAGGCAATATAATGAAATATAATGTAACACAGAAACTAGGTTTCGTTTAATTGCTAACCTACTGTTGGTTGCTATGCTTTCACTGAAGATTTCTTGGATTGCTCCACAGTCAAGACGGACATAAGAAAGTTTATTACAATGAAGAGGAAAGTAAGTCATAGCAGGTTAAGCAAAGTTAAGTGAGTTTTTTTCCTCTGAAGATATCAGAATTTCCAAGGAGGATACTAAGCTAAAGCCACCTATCATTTCATTAAAATTCAACACATTCAAAATCATTTAAAACATGGAAGGTTATTTAAAGCAGGAGCCTCTGTGTTCTATAGACCCAGTGCTAATTTCTAAAAATCAGCAGAAAAAGACCACTGGGTTCTGAGAAAGTGATCACCATTAATCATGAAACTATATTAACATGTGTGTTATTCTTTTTTTTATTTATTATTATTTTTTCACTGTAACAAAATCCTGAGTCCAAGTCAGGGTTAGAATGCAGGGACAGTGGAGAAAGTTCCATTACTGAGATGAGAGAGGAAAGGTACTCTATTAGTTTAGAATAAAATGTGATGCAAATGGTCTTTTCAGACCTTTTTCAGGTTTTTTTATGAAACCTCATTTATTTGAAAATGGTCAACTCAGTATACTATTTGAAAGGGGAACCATCCTCAGCCCTGCTCACAATCAAACTGCAAATCCACAGAGCGCCCTCAAATCTATGTTTATTTTGTGTGCATATTTCACATATACTCTACATATGTGGGAGGGTGGGGTTTATTTTATCCAAAAAAAAGCTAACACTTATGTTAAAACTATATTACAACCTCCCAAAATGCACTATAGTGCAAGAAATGGCATCAATTGAATTGAAAATATTTCTGTGGGAGAGCCCAAAGACCCCCAAGACCCCCATCACAATGTCTTTCCCCCAATAATAAGAATGCTTCTGATGTCCATGAGCTAAACCCTGATGAGCTCTAACATGATGGGAGACACAGGTTTGTTTGTTTTTAAAATGACAAATAAATCATAATAATTGATAAAAGACAGATACCACCTACCCAGTGAGTTTTGACTGATGGTTTGCTTAGCCTGTGTCCTAGTGAGCCAGTATCAAAATATATTCACTGAGAATGATTTTAAAGCATTTCTGTAAGTCACAACAGCATCTACCAAATTCTGTAAATGTAAAAATAAACAGTAAACATTCAAGCTAAATTTTGAAAAAAAAAATACTAATCACCACTCTGATTTTGCTTAGGTTAAATGCTGGGGTTTTTTTTTTTGTTGTTGTTTGTTTTTGTGGGGTTTTTTGGGGGGTTTTTTGTTTGTTTGTTTGTTTTAGCATTTGACATGATGCTTGATGATTAGGGTTTTTTGCAGTAAAATTCTGTTTTATTTTTCAGTCTGTTAGACTGGTGTCTGTCTGGCTGTTTGTTTGTCTGTCTATTAGTAAGATTATGCAAAAACTGCTGAACTGATTTACACCAAACTTGGTGGAGGGATAGGGTATGGGGCTGACAAGAACCTTTTACATTTTGGACTAGCTCCAGAATCACAATTCAAATCCAGGAATTTATTAAAGCTTTTTAACAAGCATTAATTAAAGATTTTTTTTTTCTGTTAGCAGGATTACAAAAAAACTACTGCTCTGATTCTCATTAAACTTGATGGAGGGGTGGAGTGGTGGAGGGGTGGGCCCTAGGCCTGAAAAGAACCCATTATTTTTGGAGTTGATCCATGCACGGGATCATGTTTTTAAAAAATCCTTATCTTTAACATGGGGCAAAATGTACATCCAATGCTCACTAGGGGGAGACATTTCATTATAACTATGTCAAGTTATAATAATCCATTTGGGTCTGGCGGAGGTACCCTGCGCTTTGTGATAAACATTTCAAGCTCTACATAGAGTAAACCCAATTTTGGCACAAGTAGATTGCTATTTGATAATAAATTACACCCCAAGTTGTCTGTCTTCGCTTATATCAGTGTTAACAGATTTATTAAAATAACCAAACCAAACTAAATTACACAAAAGGCAGTGTTATACTATCAAACTATTCTTTCACCTTTATAGTAATAGACTGCTGTATTCATAAATAATAATAATAATAATAATAATAATAATAATAATAATAATAATAACCTCTTGTGTAGGATTTTACAATGTATCAATGGATGTGTATTTAGTTTTCAGGAAGAAAACATTCTAGAGTAGTCTGCTGAAATATTCAGTTTGTTTTTGGTGTGTATCCATATGTGAGTTGTTAACCTGCTCACAACCCTACTCAGATAATATTACTCAGAACATGCTAGGAAAGGAAAAGCTTAGGGAGGGAAAAAACATTGAAGAAAAATAAGAAGAGATTCTATGATTGCGGGCTCAAGCTTGAAGAATGACTCATGCTGGCTAGCGTGGGAGAAATAAGCGTGGGGTATGGATTTCAGACACACAACAAATGAAAACATGCTCTGAGCCAGATTTTTGAATTAACAGTGGCCTTTTCAGGAATGTTGTGATCCCCTGTGTGAAAGGAGGGACTCGGGGAAGTGCAGGTTCAGCTGAGCTTTGGAGAGATGAGAGGTTTTGTGCATGAAGCTTATTTTCTTGCTGAAATGTAGCTTGCACACCAGGAGACCAAGAACATGTCACAGCATTAATAAGTTAACATTAAATAATTATTAAAGCTTTATACATATGTTTTTGTTTTTTTGTTTTTTTTAAATAGCCAATGTAGTTTATATACAGTATACATTTTACTGTAGAAATTGTGAAATTGCGAAATTATGAAAATAAGCAAGCAAACAAACAAAAAAGCTGTTTGTATGACAGAGGCAAAGTCAGTGGACAAACACAGCCAGGAGATCAGATAAAAGGCAGACAGTATTATCTCTGTCAATCTTCTCAAGGTCAGTCTGAAAGCAGGCAGAGGTCAAAACACTAGAAAACAAGCAAAAAGAACTTGGACAAACAAGAATAAAAGTATACATGACTCAAAGTATTCATAAATGATTTACCATATAATATATCTTTAAGTATTACAGCATTAAGTATTCAGAAAATTAAAAAAAATAAATAAATCAGAAATTATTTAGATATTTAAACTGATCAAATAAATTTACTCCAGGTTTCTTTAGCTTTTGAGGTTGGCTTAACTTTATTTTTGCGTTTTTATTAAAACGTAGAGGTAGTTTTCTGGTATAACAAAGCAAGAAGACATTCTAAAAGTCATTATAAAGGAATACTAATAAGAACAAGAGGGGCACTTATAGAGTGAGTGGTACCTCTGCAAGGCACGGATGGATTACGGTGCATTCTTTCATTTATTCATTTGCTGAACCACCTAATCTGACTAGAGTCATGGGCAGGCTGGAGCCTATCTTAGCCGATTTTGGCTGATGGTGGGGTACACTGCGAACAGCTCGCCAGTCCATCTCATGGCCAACACACACTCACAACCATTCACACTCTAAACGAGGGGTAATTTTGAAACAGCCAATTAGACTAATGTGCATGTCTTTGGACTGTGGGAGAAAACTGGAGTACCCAAAGAAAACTCATAGAAGCATAGGATAACATGCAAACTCCACACCGAAACACCCTCCAGTCCGGAACTCAAATCTAGGACCATCTTGCTATAACATGAATGTGCTAATCACTAAGCCACCATTCTGCCCAGAAGTGCATTAATTACCAAAAAATTATGCCTCTAGTGGGCATTTAATTAACATTCATTCACACGTTATTTACACTTATTGGCTTTAAAGGATTTGTTAATATGATCCCCTGCACAGAACAGTTCCAAAGTTTCACAGTTTGTTACGTGCATTGTGCCCTAATCAAGAATAAACCTTTAATTATTATTTATTAATATTTAATAAATATTAAAATCTGTGCATGGCTTTTATAATTTGGTAATGAGTTGTATTGCACAGAGCATACAAAAAAACATACAAACTAACTAATACAGGTGAAAACATAACCTCCCGATGGAGGGAATAATAAGAAGTTCAGGGTAAACGAGCCTAATTTAACTCCTCTTCATAAAAGGAAGCACAGGAATGTGTAACTAAACTTTACATGAACATTAAGGTAGTTTTACTGTAAAACAAAATAAATGCAAATTCCCTTGTTTGGTACATGTTAGTAATGTAACATTGTTTACGTCATTACATATTTATTTTTTTTTTATCTTGTTAATAATGTGTTACTGAGTTGATGCTAATTGCATGTTAGGTATTACTGACAGGCATGAAAACAGGCAGCATAAATAAATGAATAAATAAATGAATAAATGAATGAATGAATGAATGATTTATTACTAATAAATTCTTAACCTGAAACTCAAAAAATTAAGGTTTAAACACCACCACTCAGACTCATACAGAACTAAAATAAATAAATAAATAAATTTATTAATTTATTTTTGACTAAATGAATAGTAATAATAATAATAATAATAATAATAATAATTAAAACACACACACACACACACACACACACACACACAGTATACTCCAGGAGCCAGACAAACTTTCAGGCAAATAAATGTTTGTGGCACAAAGGCAGAAATCAGCAGCTTGACATAACATGATCTCGTTAAAATGATAATTAAACTATTAAGACAGATGATACAGATGAAAGCAGAAATAAAACCCAGACACCTATTAAGAGATATCGGGAGCTCCGCTTTTCGGCAGTGCGTAAATCTATATATTATAATTAGTCTGTTGAAAGGGATATATCTTGTTTTGCAGCAAAATTCCTTGTTGAGATAGATCAGAACTCTTCTGGAACAGATGATACAATAAAAGTCGAACTTTATCGCAGAAGTTCAGCTTCTCAGTCTGAAAAAAAAACATGAATAAATTGACATACATACACAAAGTAGATGATTTTATTTAATCTCATTGCTTAAGAAACTATTCTTAGTAGAAGATGGATATCTCTTCTATGCTTTATGGCCCCCTACTTTACTAGTTCAGGCTATTCTAGCTGTCATTGTTTATGATTTCTGACTGTGTTTTACATTTGTTTGCTGAGGCTTTATTAGTAAATCATACTTGTGTATGCATCCTGGCTGCCTTCTTCCATTTACTATAACAGATGTGAGGCTTAGAGTACTGAAGAACACATTCTCATGTGGTGAGCATTGCAGATGAAGTATATTGACTTGACCTGTTCACCCTTGCAGTGATTAGGCGAGCAGGCTGCCAGTGAGATTCAGCTCATCCTTTTACACCATAATATATGTAGTTATGGAAATAGCTTGCCTCATATTTGAAGAGTGTGTAAGTTTAATACAGCGTGCTACATTTAATCCACAAACACCAAAAAAATAAAAAATTGCCTTGGATAATACATGCGGCACATATTGGATGTGAACAAAAGAACTGTATAAAATATGTAGCTGCCCAGTGTAGTAGTGTATTAATATTTATTATGTTATGTTAAGGTTGAACATGGGTTGTTAATCATTAATAGTATAAAATGCATTCAGCTTCAGGCTTCAAGATAAAAAAAAAAGTATGCATATCATGCGATTCGTAAAGAGTAGGCTGCATATCCGTCAGTGTGTTTCTGCCCTGTGATGCCCTGGCGAGCTGTCCCGGGTGTACTCTGCCCTCGCTCAGAGTTGGCTGAGATGGGCGCCAATGAATGAATGAACATATCATGCGGTGAACAGCCCAAAAAAATTAACAGCCAAATAAATAAATAAATAAATACATACATACATACATACATACATAAATAAATGTATAGGAATACTACCATGAAAGAGAGCCTGACTTGTGCCATATATACTCAAACATATCCTCAGTCATTTTCCAAACCACTTAATCCTACTAGGGTGCTGGGGAATCTGAAGCCTATCTCAGCCAACACTGGCCAAAGGTGGGGTACACCCTGAACAGTTTTCCAGCCCATTACAGAAAACCAACACACGCACAACCTTACATTCACATCCACACTTAGGGGCAGTTTGAAACCGCCAACAACCATAATGTGCATGATTTGGGACTGTCGTAGTATATATTATATAATAAATACTCTTCAACATTCATTCATTCATTTTCTGAACCGCTTAATCCTAATCAGGGTCGCGGGGAGGCTGGCGCCCATCTCAGCCGACTCTGGGTGAGGGCTACTCTTCAGCATGTTCAATTAGATTTTTATCTTAAAAAAGTTCTCTCTCTCTCTCTCTTTCTCTCATAATACATTAAAGTTTAAACATTAGATTGAATACTTTTCTTACTGAAATTAGCAAGTTACATTGACACAGTTTTAAACAAGCTAATTACTAGCTAGCTAGAGAATGTTAGACGGGCTACGTGCTCAACTATGTAATTCTGGGACAAAAATCTATGCAGTCATGGAAATCATATAAATGCCAGGAGTGCCTTAAGCGTAGTTATATTTTAAAATGCTAGCATCTCCTACATGACCCTTTCCTGAGTTTAAGTGCTTTGTTTTTCCCTCTCAGATATTGGTCTGTTTAAAAATCCTGGGTATAAGAAAGTAAGAGCAGTAAATTTCATTCAAATTGTGATATGGAGGCTAATTGAAGGTTTAGCCATGGAGTGGGAAAGGATAGGAGTGAAGATGAAAAATTGACGAATGGGAAGTACAATTTAAGTGTCATGTTAACAGCATTTATTCACAGACAGCACTTCATACAATTACCAGGAGCACTACAAAGATGGGTTCTGGTCCAGATCACTCAGTTCACAAAAACAACTCGAACAGCACAGAATCTAACCTAATTTTTTTTTCTTCCAAAAAAAGAACCTAATAATCAAAGTGCTTAAGAAGAGTAAATTTGTTGGACACAGTATTCAGTACACTGTTTTCGTAAATAATAAAGAAAATACATAGCATGCTGTTGCAGGGAAATAATGATGGTGGGCTGGTGATAAAACCTAGTTACTGTTACCACCTTGGAGGCAATCATTCTCTTATATCATCATACCATGGAGTGTGTAGCAACAACGTCAAGAACATTCTGATCATAATTCATCAAGCACCATACATGTCTGAGCTGCGAGATGCTAATATTAGCTAGTCAAGGCTGCACAATGGTAACAATACTAACAATGACATTTAATAAGAAATCGAACCACAATTCTGATTGCACAACTAATCTGACACTGTTTCCTGCATAAAGTGCTTCATGTATTGTACTCTGATTTGCCAAATCTTTTAATCTTACTAGGGTTGTGGCAGGGCTGGTACCTCCCTCAGCCAATACTGGGCAGTGCAACAACCACACAACCATTCACACTCATACTCATACCTAGGAACAATTTGGAACAGCCAATTAGCCTAGTGTGCATGTCTTTGTACTGGGAGAGGAAACCAGACCTCATTGAGCATAGGACCCGGGACCTTCTTGCTGTAAGGTGGACGTGCTAACCAGTATGCCACTGTGCCGCACTGTTATGTAGTATTAAAAAAAAAAAAAAAAAAAAAAAAGGTAACATCTGTTGGGCATTTGTCACCCGAGCCCAGTGGCTTATCAGAGCTGGGGCTTATCCTGGTTTCTGTAACATGAAGCGGCTAAGGAGTTCAACTCCTCCTGGATGGGATGCTAGTCTATCACAGGTTTCCTTTCCTGTATTTTTTTTTTTTTTTCTGGTACCCATTTATACTTCTGGGTAAACAGAGGCACATTCATGGTTAAGACCTTGATCATGGGTCTTAACACAGTCTAACTGGGATTTTGAACCCACTACCTCTCGATCATAAGCCCAGCACCCTAACCACGTGTAGTGTAGAAACATGCAATTATTTTTTTCTTTGTTGAAAGAGGTTAGTGGTTCTGACATTTCTAGAAATAAACCTTAGTTCATAATCTAAATTCGGGTCAACAAGTGAAATCAATTTAAAAAGGTCAACCCACTGATACAATAATGCCGTTGACATGATTGTCTTAGCTCACCTTAGCCGTGCTGATCTTATTCACAAGACCATTCCATTATTAGATCTGTTGCATCATCCTGTTATACACAATGTGTGCTTCAAAGACTATCATAA
The DNA here is from genome assembly GCA_030014195.1 of Neosilurus mollespiculum. NCBI lineage: Eukaryota > Metazoa > Chordata > Actinopteri > Siluriformes > Plotosidae > Neosilurus > Neosilurus mollespiculum. The sequence goes on along the minus strand of JAQMYF010000023.1, from coordinate 6,663,596 downwards.
ACTAATGAGCATGCTGCTAAATACCTTGTCATGAGAGTTTTTGGAGAAAAGTGGAACGTAATGTGACTACATGTCCATCTTTGTGGAAAACATCTTGAGAGATATGACTCATCAAAGGTTTTTCATAAGGACTTGTGAGACTGATCAAACTCCAGCTGGATTCGTTTAAAATTCATACGACAGCCTAAAAATATTTTGCTTTGCATCATATGGAACTCTCTTAAGGTTAAGCATCAGGCATACTATTAACTTCGAAACTTTAAATCTGAGCATCTCTCTCTCTCTCTCTCTCTCTCTCTCTCTCTCTCTCTCTCTCTCTCTCTTGCTTTTCACTTAACGCACAACGCAATGTAAAATAAGTATTACTCATCTTAGAATTTTAACTGAAAGGCTGAAGCAATTATAAAATAAATAAACTAATGAGTGAATTTGAAACTGACATTTAATGTGTTACAGTGTCCCATCTCTTCATCATGAAGATTGTGATTTCTTAATCCAGGTTGGTGCACACAGCAATCCATGGCCAGGAGCCTGTGGTAGCTAATTGGCAGGGCTCTTAGGGAGAAGGGGAATCATGTATGCTTGCTTCCCTTTCACTTAAAACAATGACTAGCCAGTCATGTGTGTTTGTGACCTCGTGCGCTCAAGGGGGCAAATACCGCATGCCTTCCAAATGTGTTACTCCACTCGACAAAGTATGCACCGCATTTTACAAAGAAGTGGTCAGCTGGCATCATGTGCCTTGGAGTAAGCACATGCTTGCCTGTGACCCTCTCTGGTTGGTGGTGGTTGTCAGGTGATCAGGGGGCATTATTAAGGGTGGGAAGGATAGGTAGGCATTATTGAGGTTAATTACAACTAAATTAGGGCAGAAAAATTGTGGAGTAAAAAGAAAGAAAGGTTCATATGGTATCGAGTTGAGAGTAGAGTTTTGCTGGATGATGAAGAATTACTTTTATTTGGGTGTAAACAAGTACTCAGAATGCTCAGATGATTTTTACTAGCACTAATATGATATGATATGATATGATATGATATGATATAGAGCTATCATTCATTCAGCCTTAGCAAATGTCTTGTCAGTGTCACAGTAACACTAGAGGCTCCTGATGGGGGAATCGCACAGGCCGCTACCCAGTCATTGTAATGAATCGGCGGCCATTTTGCTGTCCTTAAACTTGACAATGTCTAAGAATACATTGAGAATAGCATTCTTTTCGCTTTTGGTCCCCAGTTGCTGGCCTGAAAATTTGACAGTGGTATGTCAAGCAGTTCTTGAGATATACAGACATGCGCTGCAACAAAAGAACAAAGTGATAGAAGTAAAAAGAGTACCAGCTACACTATCGGGGCAGGTAATACAATACAATACTAATTTGTTTAGGTTTAGGAATCTAGAATTGACAACAGTGCTTGAAAATATCATGAGTGTGTACATACAAAAATAGTACATAGGTGATTGGGATTTAAAAAAAAAAAAAAAAAAAAGTAAAAATTGCACATCTATAGTGATCTACCAGTTATGATCTCTCTGGTAAAAAAATGTGAATTTCTTGGTATTGATGTTACAATTTTACTGTAACCACTATTCATAAAATATAATCTGAAGAATTAATAACAGTTAATAATTATAGCTATAATGTGTAATGCTTTATAATAATGTGTGCAATACATTGAAGTGTCGTGGTGGTGGCAAGTAGCATAGAACTACACTACCCATCAGCCCCTGTATGTCACATGATCTTGCCACATGTTCCCTGATCACTCACACCGGTTTCCTGTTTCACCTAATTAGTGCCACTATTTAAGTTATGGATTCTGGGTGTCTCATTGTCCAATGGTTGTTGTTTGTTGTGTACGCATGCCATGATATTGCATACAGACTGTATAGTCCTTGTATTTACATATTGATAATTCCTGGTAATTACCAGCAATTCCATCTGCCTTTGAATAACATTACACAGTATATCATTATAAACAGCAGAGAAAGTGAAAACTTTTTTTTTTCTTTTCACTCTTTTCATTATTTTGGCAAATGCTTTTTCTGACAGCTTATGTATTTATTTATTTATTTATTTATTTATTTATTTGCAGCCATTGGCTTCCACTCTTTCAGTCAAAGCTGACAAATTCTTATCATCTTACATCAGTTTCACTTCTCCACAGCACTAGTAAAAAATTCTTTTGGCTATAATTGCACTGAATCATTTCCCAGAAGGCATTTCCCAGAAAATATGATTGCGAAGGTGAAAAGGGTCATAAATTATTTTTCCTGCTCGTTTTCTTTTCTTGAGTTCTAGCATGCAAAATTATTTTGACCCTTTTCACCCTGGGTATTATATTTAGGGCAATTAAACCAGACCTATTAAGTGCATTTTCCTCCCTAATGACTAAACTGTGGAATTAATTTTCATACAAACTTGACTCATTTGTTTAACTTTGCCTCATTTGAAGTATAGCTATGAATCTTTACATTATTTCAGCTCCTTTTCTCCAAATTCAGTTAGTTCTTTTTTGGTCAGTTGAATATTCTCATTTATGGTTATTTATAGTTTTTTCTTTTCTTTTTTTTTTTTTTTTGAGCGCTTGACTATGGGTTTAATATTACACGGCCATAATTTTTTTATAATTGTTTTTTCCCATGATGACAAAATTCAGGCTGAAATCCAAGCACAAGAACTGGTGTCCCTATTAATTATGATGTCCATCAAGAAGGAAGTGATCCAGTTTAAATGGTGATATATTACAGGGTGTGTATTCAATTAGTTTCGACATATATGTCTCTAAACTCTGTCTCGCTTTAATATTGACATGGTAAGTGAATGGAGTATTGAACAAACTACCTCAAGTGTAACTGATGTGAAAGTCTTTAGCAAAATTTGTTAGTCTTTAGCAAACAGTAAAAGTGTCAATAAGAATAATTTTATAGTTTTCTTGTAAAGAAAATATGAAAGTGTTTTTTTCTTTCTTGTAAAGAAAAAAAAAGTGAATTAAAGTGTGTTTTAATAATGATGATTCATTCTAACTCAACTACTTGTTTTAATAAAAGAAAGCAACACAATCAAATGTATTATAATAAATCCGGGGTTGGGTCGCGGGGGCAGCAGCCTAAGCAGCGAGGTCCAGACATCACTCTCTCTAGCCACTTCCTCCAGCTCTTCCTGGGGGAACACCGAGGCGTTCCCAAACCAGCCGAGGAACATAGTCCCTCCAGCCTGTTCTGGGTCGGCCGACTCTTTCCATTGGACATGGGACGCAAACCACCATAATAACTGTCAACTATTAACTTGACATACATGTGGGACAGAACACAGCGGGATTTGAGTCCTCTCAGTCTAGGACCATAAAATGAATGGTGTATGAATGTCTGCAATATTATTGCAATCTGATGTTGCATTCAGGCTATGAATCCTGACATGGCCTCAGAACAAAAACTGAAACAGCCAGTGGTGTGTTTGTGTTTAGTAATGTGCTGTGGCTAAGAGATGAAGCAAACAGGCAGCAGTTACTTAGCACAAGCATGGTTCTTCAGCAGATTCAGTGCTATAATGGCCTGTGCTCCACTGGAATCCCAGTTTCATGGGAATTGACAGCTGGGAGTGAAATAAAGATTTGATGTTAGGAGCAATTGAGACAGTTGTCCATGACTATCTGCTGTCATCGCCATGTCGGTTGGCTCCCAGCACTGTGGACAGCCGATCAATGATTGAGTAGATGTCATCCATCAAGAGCAGCACTATCAAGCTTCTCGTTAGTGGAATTATTGAACCATGTTGCAGTTTGAGTTTGTCAAGCGTTGCTGGGATTTGAATAATGCTCCCGCTGTGAAATGTTTGATCTATGCCTTAGTTTCTCGAACTGACGAAGGCTGACGGTGTGCACAGTGTAATAACAGGATTGATTATTAATGTTTAGATAACCCTACTGAAATTAAATAATTTTCCACTTTGTGAATTAAATACTGACATCCTCGGGTGTTCATCTATGCTGGATTGGCCTTCTCTTGTGCAAATATTTATGCTGAGGTCTCGAATATAAAGCTCATCAATTCCTGTCTTAAAGTCTGGATTTGAACAGCTTGATGATTTCCTTGCACAAAGAAATGATTTACAGCAGCTTAGTACATGAAGTTCACTGAAACGGCAATTGTGACACCAATGGATATCCTATATCACAATGCTCCCATTAATGTCTGGTTTAATGGTACAGTAGAGACAGAAATGGGGTGTTGGATCCTTTGGCAGCTTATAAAATCTGGTTAGGAGAACTAGCAAATTGTTTTGATTTGTGATGCTGATACATCGCAGGTGGTGGCATAAAAAGTGGAATGACTCATCCTCCGTGAAGAACCAAGGTTACAGTGTCTTCTGCCAGAATGGGAGGTGAAGAGATGGCATCTTCTGCAAATATGGGAGGTAAAGATTCCACTGTGAAGGAGTTAGAGCAAGAAAGGCCTCAGCCAGAGCAAGATTAGGCAGACAGGTCCTTGGCGTAGGCAGGGGGAATCCTTGAAACAATGGGTAGTCGTGACTTCTCCAAGGCCCTCCTTCATTTAGTCATACTCCCGTCATGGAACATTGAGCTAAGCTTATTGTAGGAAACTCAGTGGCTGGGGCTAAATTCAGGGGCTTGCCTGACTATCAGAAGAACCAGTGAGTCATTTCACTGGAAGAGCAACAGCATGATGTTCCCTGCAGGGTCTTGTACTTCACACTGAGTCACTTCACACTGATCAAACCAATCATGGGACAATGTGGAAACAGAAGCAAAGCTGAAACCAAAATAAACCTGTGTGATCACCATAGTAACTGAGATGGATAGAAGGCCACTAACCAATTATTGACCCAGGCTTACAACAGAACGTGTATTTGAGCAAGGAAATCACCACATGCTTCTATTTGACGCTTCAGTACCCTGACGCTTCAGAATTAGGATTGATTACAATTACTCTGGGATGTTCGGTCACTGTAGGTGTATCTGTAGCTCCACCACATTCTCCCGCCCCTTCGGATCCTCCCAGGCACAGTTTTACACATCATAGCCCACAACCCACAGTTGTTGGTGTCTTTTTATGGTGGCCATTCATCTCCTGGAATGTGAAAAAAGTGAAACTACACCAAAATCAATAATGGCACCCTGGTGACTTCCTTATCTGCCTCCTAAAATCATCTTTAAACCTTTTCAATCAATTAAGTGCAGTACCACTTTTGCTACATACACCAATCTTATTTCTGGTAAAGCCGACCATACATCTTAAATGAAATCTTCAAAAGTTCGGCCGTTGGTGTCCAAGCAATCTTAGATGAAGGCAGTGGACTAAACTTGGTGGAGTATATGCAGCAAACTGCTATTAAAATTGACATGTAAACAGTCATTGAAGGTGGTCATTCCAGCAAGCGTGGCCTGATAATAGACCGCCCAAGGAGTAGCAAATGGTTCAAAGCAAATATATTTCAGTCGAGTGCAACATTCAATGGAAATGGCCACCTAAGAAAAGGGGAAAATTGTGTAGGACCTCAAAACTAATGCAGGTTTATTACAAAGCATGTAAATAATGTACAGCCATCGGAAGATTTAGTCAGTGTTGAATGAGCAAACAGGGATTTATGGCCTTGCAGTAGATCATCATCATAAGATGTTCTACTTAATAAATGCTTCAGAAAGATATATATTTTTTATTATAATGTTCAGGATTGTTCAATAAAAATACATATCCTTTGCATGTGGTGCATTTTGTGATTTTTTTGTGATCTGCTATTATTTGTAAGAATTTATTATTTAAATTGTTAACCACAGATTGTTAAAAATTTAATTTAAAAAATAATTCTGTGTTTATTATTATAATGAACACAATTTGTTCTGCTTTAATACACATCCCCATCTATCTACACACAGACAGAACAGATTAGTAACAAGAAATCCTTCACAAAACACATTTCTTTTTAGTCAAACAATTTCTGCTTCATTTATGAGCATCCTTAAAGTAATGTACCCAGCGAGAATAAAAGACAATAATAAAGTGTTTTCCGCTGTCACACAGTTGGCAAAACTCACAGATAATGTCTGAATATGAAGAAAGAATTGCAACTTCTTGAATTCAATATTAAACATTGTGTTTTGCTAGCATGCTATATATATATATGGAAGAATGTAGTCATTCCTCTTTATTACATCACTGTGGATTTTTTTTCAGATACTAGTACAGATGTAATTTAGAAAGACTTTTGTGCAGTTAATGATGTGAAGTTAAAGAGGCCGATTCACTCCCCAGGCAAATTAAATAAATATGAAATACAGTGTTATCTCTTGGAAATAAAAGGGAATGACATCTTTCTGAAATAAACTGCTTACTCCCTTAAGTGAGTGGGGTGGCATGGTGTGGTGGTGGCTAGCATGTCTGCCTCAGAGCAGGAAGGTCCTGTGTTCAAGTCCCGGGCTTGGATGCTTCTGTGTGGTGTTTGCATGCAATCCCCATGCTTGCATGGATTTCCTTTGGGTACTCTGGTTTCCTTCTACAGTCCAAAAACATGCAGAGTTGGCTAATTGACTGTTCCAGATTGCCCCTCGGTGTGAGTGTAGTGTAAACTGAAAATGAAAGAATGGACTATTTACTAGCGAATAGGCACCTTTAATATGCTTTGGTTAAGTTGTCATATTAATGTTGGTTGCTATGATCTTGCATGTAAATATTTGGTGCACTTCTTAACCGAAATAACAACATTAACAAATAATTTACCATTCTTTCCAAAACAAATTTTATGGAAATCACAATAAACATAAATTATAT
>JAQMYF010000023.1:6634903-6646477 GCA_030014195.1 Neosilurus mollespiculum | reverse complement strand
TGTTATTTTTTTACCCACACACAATATATATATATATATATATATATATATATATATATATATATATATATAAGTGAAATATAATGCAAATATACAGGCAATATAATGAAATATAATTGAGTGATTGATTGATTGATTGATTGATTGATTTATCTTTTCCCTTTAATAAAATACAAGGTTTCTGACGATTTTTTTTTTTATGTGCAAGTCATTAACCTGGTTTGCCTGTGAGTCATCCCGGATGTTAAAGTTAACATAAGACAGGTGCTTCCCACTAGTCATGACAAGACGTGACTACTATCCTCGTAGGTCATGCATGAATGTTAAGGGAAATTAATTACTTGTAAAAAAAAATAATAATAAATAAATAAATTATATTATATTTAAAAGCCCTAGTTAGGTGATGTTCAGCAGCATATTTTATTTATGTAAATTTCACTTTTAATGCCCAAATGATTATAAAACATATCAAGATTTTAGATGGTGCTTAGATAGGTGCTAATAGTACTCACTCACTCACTCACTCACTCATTTGCCAAACCATTCATTCCTGCTATTAGGGTTGTGGAGAGGCTGAAGCCTATCACTGAGCAAAGGCAGGGTACACCCCAAACAGCTCACCAGACCATTGCAGGTCAACACACATAACCATTTACACTCACACCTAGAGGCAATTTGGAACAGTCCATGAACCCAGTGTGGGAGGAAACCAGAGTACCCTTGAAGAAACCCACACAAGCACACGGACATGCAATCTCCACATAGAAACGACCGAGCCCGGGACTCGAACACAGGACCTCTTGCTGTGAGGCAGAAATGCTAACCCCTACACCACTGTGCCGCCCACAAAGAAAACACAAAATCGATTATTATTGTTTTTTTAAAAAAAAGTAAACATGGGTAATACCCTTAGTGTTAAAAAAATACTTGCAATATGTAAATTTATTCATTTATATTTCAGGAAAAAAGTATTATTGAACCTACTTTGGAGATTGTACACCAATCACGGCATAAGCATAAAACATAAAAACAGCCCTAAATGTCTCGTTTAAGTGTGCATGCTGCATTGTTCTATTCTACAGGTTGTTGTCACTTTCAAAATTAACACATTCATCCCTGCCATTCTGACTTTGAGCCGATTTAATGTTAATTGCCGTTCTAATATTAATTCTGGCCTCTTGTGGTTGCCTCATGCCAGAACAGCTGCTTTTGCGTCCACTGACCGCGCTCATCTCCAAACATGCAGTATTTGCAAATTAGCTTAGGAAGGATGATGACTTGCGGGGGCAGGTGCCAGGAAAAAATTTAGCTGCCAAGTAATGGTATTCAAGCACTGTGCACAGATGTGTCATTATTGTCTCTTTGTCTGTCTCCACCAGAGCTCTTTAATGAGTTGGGAACTTGCTTTGGGGCTCATTTAAGCATCGGTTCATTGTAATTCTATGACTTTTCACTCCCTAGGAGCGCAACAGTTACATTATCATACAGAGATATTAATGTGTCGCTTTATCATCAGACTCATAATTAGACACTCTAATATCTTTTGTAGATTTCAGATCTTAAAGGTTGCAGGTTCAGTGGAAATCCCTACATTCATATGCAAAAAAGTGTAATTACTTCTGCCAAGGAGGTTGTGCTTTCCCTTGGTTTGTTTGTGTGTTTGTTAGCAGGATTACACAAAATGTTCAGGTTTTTATTACATTTTTACCAAAGGTGGGGCTTTGGAAAAAAAAGACTATTAAATTTTGAAAATGATCCAGGTCAAATACTTGATCAAGGAAATGTTTGAAGTATCTTTAAAAATTTTGAGATAGAATGATTTTGGTTTATTTGGGAGATTGCTGAGCTTGGTGAAGGCTTGCGCTCCATGAGTGCTCTTTTTAATTACTTATTAATTGATTTAATTTATTACTTGATAGATTCATTAATGCAATTAATATATATATATATATATATATATATATATATATATATATATATTTGTATTCTACACCATAACATTGTTTTTCAAAATGCTAATGCTAAAACCATTGCAAAACATAGTGTGGTGGTTGGCACATCTGCCTCACAGCAAGAAGGTCCTAGGTTCAAGGCCTGAATGAATGAATGAATTAAACCATATCACCAACCATGCTCAGTGCAGTTTTGCATCTGTTAGGAATTTGCTACAACTCAGTTTATCATGGCTCCTGACCAGGTTGTTATTTCATGGTCTATAAATTCTTATTGATAACCTGTATGCAATTTCATTCCATTTTTTTCATCATCAGCCTGTCGTGCAGAGGTGCCAGAACATGATACATACTGCACTGCTCCGGAATTCACCCCTTTGATGGTTAAAAATAAATAAGACCCTTGCTAATGGACAGTTTTAGAACTAACAACTTGTCAGAAGTCTGCCTTTTACCGATTATTTAGGCTAAATAGCTGCTCCGAACGTTTCACCTCACTACACATTTTCATAATGTTATTCCTAAAGGGAGTTAATTTATGATACACTACTGTATCACTGGGCTAAATACTCTTGTGAGCATTGCCATAATCTTTAGTGGTTTTGCATGAACATCCAGAGGTTTCATGGCGTTACATCTTTAAATGGCACTACATAAGTATAGCTAATCGGTTACAGTAGTGGGTGGCATGGTGGCATAGCAGTTAGAATGTCCACCTCACAGCAAGAAGGACCTGGGTTTGAGTCCTGGGCTCAGGCATTTAAAGTTTGCATGTTTTCCATGTGCTTGTGTGGGTTTCATCTGGGTACTCTGGTTTCCTCCTACAGTCCAAAGACATGCACATTAGGCCAACCGACTTTTCTGGGTTTACCCCACCTTCACCTAGAGTCAACAATTAGGGCTAAGTGGTTCAGCAAATGAGTGAGTGAGTGAGTTGACCTGTCCAGTTCATGAGTGTACTACAGTATAGCCCTATATGATAATCCCTTTATTGTTTTTTAAGCATAACCAAGAGAAAATATGCATCCATAGATTAAAATGTAAATAATTTATAAACAATTTGCTTCCACTGACCAAAGCTCTCCTTTTTATTTTTTGAATCCAGCATATAAATTCTCCACATGTCCACTAAAGCATGTTGAACCAATTTAAAAGTCCCACTGTTAGAGTTAATGTCTCGCCTTACCTCGCTGGCTGAAATAGCTAACTCCTAAGGTGTGTTTAAAAGAAATTCTCACTCCATGGTATAAAAGTATCAACTGCCTGCTGTGTTATGTTACGAGCCTAGCTGCTTCTCGTAATAAATTCTTTCTTTTACGCGGTGATAAATTCTGGGTTGTCCTCTTAACGGTACTTGAAACCTCAGACAATCTCCCAAAAAGAATGACTTACCTTGTCAAAAAAAAAAAAAAAAACAGAATCAATGCTGTGCTTTTGGAAAGGTTTGGCAAGTAAAAGCGCTTGCTATCATCAAAATTTACAGTCCTGTGTTTGCGAGTGTGATCGTGTGTGCTCATCCATCTGAATGACGAGGAACATCTAGTCATCCTGGCGTAGGGGTCAAATTCTGTGGGTGCATAGATGACTGGTCAGGATAATCTGTGCCTGAAAGATTCTCTGGCAGACTGGACAGAAAATGGTGGCAGCAGATGGGAACTTGATGGTCTGCATTGTTCAGCTATGTCAATCCTCTTGGTGTCAAAGGTTTCCACTCCTTTGTGGACAGATGGTCATGATTTTCCTTTGTCCTGGATGTCTTTGTATTCAACACCACTTGCCCAAGAAAGGAGGGGACTAGAGGGTGTGCAGATGCATAAACAGAAAGATGCGTTGAGTTTAATTTGAACATCAGGATCGTTTCCAAGGACATGAGCTGTCTGCCTGACCTGGCAACTTTCCATATTGATATTAGCAGGGAGTAAGACGCAGTGAAAATTAGACAGCAACCGTACCCACTCTTAGGATTTATCAACTATCAGTACAAGATTGTTGTTAGATTATTGAGGTAGCTGTACTTTGCGTCTGTTGCACATAAGGTCTCCATGTTCTTACGCCAATTGTTGAGGTAAAGCCATCCTTTACTCGTGCTGCTCTTTGATTTAATTTCTGTCAAGATCGACAATGTGATGGGGGATTTTTCCACTAAAACAAACTATTGATTTAAAATGGGAAACCTATTGTTTCCCTTGCACAGTCCAAAGACATGCACATTATGGCAATTAGCAGTTCCAAGTTATGTTGGCCTTGCAATGGTCTGGCAAGCTGTTCAGGGTGTACCCAGCCTTCGCCCAGTGTCAGCTAAGATAGGCTCCATCTTCCCCATGACCCTAATAGGATTCAGCAGTTTGATAAATGCAAGATTGATTTAGTATTGCGCCAGTTCCCTTAATTCTGGCACGAGTTTGATAACTTAGGAATATCAGAAGCCTTAACATCACAGTCAGGATAATGTCTGGGTCTATAAGACCCCCAATGCCTGGTTAATTTTAGTATTGTGTTGGTGCAGAACACTCAGCCCCTTTGCAAGAGATATAACTGGGCATGGTTAGTCAGGCTTGTGAGTGGTATTCGTCAGCTCAAATTTTTGGGGGGTTAATAATTTGTCTGATTTGCTCTTTATTGATGATCACTTATTGCAGTCAAAGAGCAAATTTCTATCTCTGTGAAAACTTCTTATGCATGCAGCACAGTTTACTGAAAATATTTTTATACACTGACAATCTGTAAGTGGTAAATCTGTAAGGTACTGTATGTGAGCAGGTATCATGCCCAAAATGACTTCAAATAAACCATGATATAAAAACAGTCATGAACTCCACTGTGCGATGTAAGAGCCATTTTCTTCAGCTCAGAAAGTTGCATCATGATGATGTAAGAATACTCAGGTCCTGAACAATGTGAGCACAGGCTAGCAGACGGAGGGGGAAGGGGGTACAATGGTGCTGTGGAAATTTACAAGACCACCATGCATGGTGTGGGTATACTTTAACAGGGAAACACCCCCTAGATTTCCAAAATATCTAATTGGCATGAGACTTTCATACACACCCATAATGCATCACTGTTAAATAAATGAAAGACATGAATTAATTATAAAATGCAAAAAAAAAAAAAGTTCTTAATCTCCCAGCATGTTTCTTACTAATATCATCAATGTGACCTAATTATTTTATGTATTGCATAATTAGAATCGTATTATAGTGAAGATATGGATTTCCATTTGCCAAATATTCCAACTAAGGTCACGGAGAGGCTGAAGCCTATCTCAACTGATTCTGGATGAAGCCAGGGTATACCCTGAACAGCTCACTGGTCCATCACAGGGCAAAACACAGCACACAACCATTCACACTCACTTCCACACCTAGGGTCACTTTGTAGCAGCTGATTAGCCTAAACGGCATGTCTTTGGAGTGTGGGCATAGAGAGAGCCTGCAAATGCCATTTACAGCATTTGGCAGACGCTCTTATCCATAGCGACTTATACAGAAATGCTCTGGCCTAGTCATACAGAAATGCTTTAGCCCGGGACTTAAACCCAGGACCTTCTTGCTGTGAGGCCAACCTCCCTAGGATTAAGCTCTCTAGGATTGAGCGGTAAGTGGTGGATGAATACATAAAAGTCAGCATTGTGATGCATAACAGCCAATCAGCGTTGCAATGCATATGGACACCCGGACAGACAAACGTACAGGCCATGCAAGATCAAATCGATGGTTTCTTAGGTATGATTCTTCACTTCGCCCAAAGGCCTACGTGGTAGATCCACTAAGATCTAACATCTGATTCCAGCTACTATCTCAAGAGCCTTCTTTAGAATAAAGGGGATGTTTATGAAAGTGATGAAGTGAAAAATAACTGAGGGATAGCCTGATTTACTGTGCATGAGTCATTGGCTTGGCTTCTGCTTTGTGTGTCTCCATCCTACACACTACATGTTCAAATTCACACATAATAAATCCCAGTGAAATAATGTGAATGTAACTAAACGGGAAGCGAGCTTTGCTGTCTCATACACATCCTTTAATATATCTTCTTAAAACATTGCAGTGTCAGAAGGTGACTAACACTGCAGCTTTTTATGCAAAATAAAGAAAGGTGCTTTTGTACTTGCAAATTATTGGGATTTTTAAAAGAAAAATCCTCTTCTAATTGTAAATGAAAGAGGACTTAAAAAAGCTTGTAAATGATACAGAAAGTGTGGAATAATTGGAGGAGCTGCAAACGGCAGGAGGAATGATGGAGAGAGGGAAACAAAGCAAAGGATAATGAAGAAACGAAGAGTCTGTGTGTGTGTGTGTGTGTGTGTGTGTGTGTGTGTGTGTGTGTGTGTGTCTGGTGCATGTAATGGATAGCAATCGTGAAGCATTTTTGTTAAAGTAGTGACTCGGGCCTTGAAGTTGCTTAGAAGAGAGAGACGAAAGGGGGAAGAAGACGTGTAGCGATTTTCTGTCAGCCCATGATGAACTTAGTGTTAGGTAATGAGGCTTTCGCAGGTGTGGTCACTGCTGGCGGCTAGGTCTGGAGAAGAGGCCATTCCAATTGCTGAGTTATAACAGAGCAGAATTGAGGAGCATTGATCGCTAGTCACAGTGTACTAGGGCACCATGGAACACTTGACGGAAAACATTAGCTATAATTTATGCCATTCGACTGTTTTGAAGCTGAAATGCCCTTGTGAGCTGGATAGTAATGAAGCAAAGCGCTGGTGATGTGCTTATACAGCCTGTTTCAGCTGATAAATGTTATTATTATCAGTGCATAAACATGCGCCTACAGTATGATGCATGTAGATACAGTCTCTTTGTTAAAGGTCCATTATATAGGATTCAGTTAATTGCTATTAACTGATCTTCAGTAGAGAAACCTGTCCTGGGTCAACAGAAATGCCTTCGATGCTGGGTGGAAGAACTCGTTTGGGTTAACTGCACATTTGGGTTTACTGTTATGTAGCAAGTTGTATATTATCTTCAGCTATGAGAATAAAAACATGATCTACTGAAGAACATTGTAGATACAATGACAAAACCTTATGGACCAGACCTGATTAAAAGTATTAGCAGGCAAATTAAAGTCACGCAGTCTAATATTGTTTTGGACCACTTTTAGACAGACGTAAAGGGTACCTGTGGTGAATGTGTGTTCCTAGCTCTTTAAATCGATCACGTATGACATTAGCGGTTCCGTCAGGCAACGTCAGTTCTTGCTTCTTGTCAAGTACCTAACCCTAACCCTAACCCTAATTACTAGGCATGCGCAGCAACATGTTGCCTTCTTCACTGGCGGTTCCAGTCCTGGTAGTATACGAATTAGTTGTTTTGTCCTATTGACTGGGCTGCACGCAGCAGACACCAGTCTAAAATAACACATTATCGGCTAGTGCTGAGCTATGTTGCCATATGACTGCACCAAACAACAAGTGCAGAAATCCCGGAAAATATAACATCAGCACAGTCTATACTCCTATTTCCTTGGGACACAATTCCGTAGTCTGCTAAGATCACTTCAACCCGACCTGCTATCAGCGTGACCTCCATGCAGAACTACTTGACACGAAGAACAAGATTTTACTTCTAAAAACGGATGCTGTTCCTATGGAATTCCTTCATAAAAAGTCAAAGGATGACAACGGACGGGAGCAGTGCCTTGCCAAAAGGAACCAGTAAAAGGTAAGAGCCTTTAGTATGCGGAGAGTTTTATCACTTCCATTGTCGCTTGCTGCTTGTTTACCTACGTCGGACAACCCGGCATAAACGAGTTCACATCACTTCCAGGAAAAAATTGGTGTTCCGCATTGGTTCAGCCCCCGCTAGTAATTCACGGGATAAAATTGCAAAATATAGAGCTTTTATTGTCATTTATTTTAAAATAAGCTCTGAATTACATTATACACAAATTATCCTGTAAGGATGACCAATACTGGTACTCTTTACGCAACAGCACAACATTTATTTCCATTCAAAGTTCATTTTAAGATTTTAAAGATCTTCTCCACTCCGATTCCTTTCCAGTGCATCCCAAAGATTTTCAATTGGGTTAAGGTCAGGACTCTGTGGTGCCTTTTAATGTTTGAAAACGATTTCTTATGCTCCCTGAACCACTCTTTCACTATTCGAGACGCAATTGTATATCTGTGTCATCAGGAATGTAAACGTCCATTGATGAGATAACCTGGTCATTTAGTACATTAAGTTCATCAACTGACTTCATTTTTTTGCCACAATAATGTTGCTGAGCCTCTACTTGACTAACTGAAGCAACAATGTCTTGGCATTTATATGCTGTAATCAAGGCTGATGGCAACAAAATATCAAAGTGTAAATATTTTTCTTTTCTTCTTTTGAAGCAAAAGGAGAGGTGAGATGATAAAATATGCTACCACACATCCATACAGCTGGTCCTATGAAGCATTTGAGGCAGTAGTTTGGATTTATTGCTCTAATGTGTCGGGCTAAATTTGCATAAAGTTGAGAAAATCTAAACTCACACATCGCTTCACTGCTTTCTGCTGTCACTGTAATCGTGGTCCCTTCACAAGTGAAGTGGGGTTTTAGTGTAATTCCCCTACAGTATATAGCTTGTATACATTAGAACGAAATCACATGTCTCCAGGATCATTGTGCAGCACATAACAGTATGCAAAACTACACAAGTACAAATATATAACAGAGTGAGACAAGTGAAGGACAGTAAATACACAGAACAAAAAGTGCACAGAACTTGAGCTGTACTGTAAACTTTTGAGTAGCAAAAAAAAAAAGTGACTGATTCAGCTATGCAAAGCGCAGGTGTGCAGTTTTGAGTCATACTGTGCTAGATGTTCGACTATCCCAGGTGAACAATGGGAGACAGTGAGTTGTTGAGTAATCTGACTGCCTCAGGTCTGTCGTAGGAAGTGAAGCAATGGCAGGGGGGTGAAGAGTCCATGGGATGGGTGAGAGGGGTCGTTTGCAATGCTGGTGGCTTTGTGGGTGCAGCAGTTGTTGTAAGAGACATCAATGCCTTGTCAAGAGACCCTGATGATCTTTTTTCAGCTGTTCTCACAATCTGCTCTAGGGTCTTTCAGTAGGAGATTGTGCACTTCACATACAACAGTGAGACAGCTGATCAGGATACTTTCTATTGTTCCTCAGTATAAACTGGTGAGGATGGGAGGGGGGGTTTGGCCTTCTTCAGTCTCCGCAAGTACGTACATAGAAAACGAATGGACGCCTGTCATGTTGATGCACGTGTGAACACAACTATGGGGTGAGAACTGGTTATCATGAATTTTCTTCTTGGGAAATTCTAGTAATGCAAAATTCTAGTAATGCAACTCCAGAGTGGATAAGATTACTAAAGAGACTAGCAGACAGAGAATGCATGACTGCTGAACACATCAAAGTATGCCATAATCGACCCCAGCCTGCACTTACCAAAGTACCTAGGTGGACTTTTCTCTGTTCAACAGAAATCATGCAGTGTGCATACATGGTGCCCATGAACGAGTCAGCCTTCCATATATGGTAAAGGACTGTGGTATGCTTCTTTAGATTTTTTTTTTTTTTTAAATACTGATTGCCTTTAATTTCCAAATGTGCATAACAATAAGCAATTCCACCATTTTTGTCATTTCCAAATATACACTATATTGACAAAAGTTTAGGGACACTTTAACCACCAACCACCGGACCCATATGTAGCTTCTTCCCAAAGTTGGTGACACAAAGTTGAAAGCACACTGTGCAGAATGTCTTCATCTGCTGTTGGGTTCTAATTTACCTTCACTAGCACTAAAAGGCTCAAAGCTCTCTGTCCCCCTGCACACACAGTGAGCTCCATGAAGACATGCCCTGCCAAGGTTGGATTGGGAGAACATGAGTTGCTTGCACAAAGCACTGACCTCAACTCCAATGAACATGATTGAGATGAACTAGAATGCTAATTGCCCAAGGTGTTCCCATCTGATATCAGTGCCTGACCAGTTATACCCCAAAGTCGAGTGGACAGCCTTCCCAAAAGAGATTGCATTAGTATTACTATTTTTAGATTTTCATCTACTGGCACTCATCTGCATATAATATAGGGGCTAGATATCACATTCTTGATAGCACTACTCTGAGTCTGTATTTTGCAGACATGCAAATACTAATAATTATTTACTATGCTTGAAAATACGTATAATAATTTTTAGACTCACACACCAAGGCTATTGGACAAGTCACAGGTTTTCGTTATCTGGAAGTAAATTGAACCATGACAAGCTGTAAACAAGTATCGTTTACATCCTTTTCTTTTCCAAAAAATTGGTTTTTCAAGAATGTGCTTCTTCAGATCTAAAACAAGAGTCAGAACTTCCAGTTATGAAACCAATTAATTGTACAAGCTCCAGTTTGTACCAGCGGTCTTACTTGTGGAATTGAAGTGTTTGAGGTAAAGGAATTGTGTGGATACCACATGCATCACCTGGGATGTGTTAGAAGTGAACCTGCTTTGTGATAAATGGCAGATATTTACAACAGTAACTGTGTCTGCAGGTTTTAAAGGGCCACAAAGAAACAAAATATTTATAAGAAAATATCTGTTAAAAAAATTCAACTTTGCCAGGTAGCTGATTTGATGTTTTGATTGTCAAACCATACTTTTTCAGTAGTTGTTTTATATTTATATAAATATATATATTTATATATATATGCTTTCTAAAACATACCTTCCTTGCCTTTCAGAGTAAATTTTGTTCCATTCTTTACATTTTTGTGCATTTTGCCTGATAGCTGTTAAACACAACACACAATTGAAGCCGGTAATAACTAGTGTTTGGAATCCTCAGTGTACAGCTTAATGGTAAGGAGCAAGTTATCGAATCGACTCAAGCAATTTATTTGTAATTTACAGAGGATTGTTTTGTCTCTGCAAATAAAAATATGAACGCTCTTTTCAGTGCCACGCATATGCAACTCTGCAGCAAACACAACATGCTGGAAAGCGAACACCAAGAGCCACAAAACAGACATGCAAAAGTACTTCTTTTTGTTGTTTTCTGATTAAAAGATGAAAAATAAGTGATAAATGTTTTGAATGAAAGCGACTCGAGCCACAGTATTTACGCTTGGAGAATTTGGAAATGGCTTTTATTGATAAATTGCTTGAGCTTTGGCTTGATCGTCCCAACACTAGTAATAAAGTCAATCAGTTTCCTTCAATTTGTGACAACACCCAGAGACACAACAATATTTTCCACTGGCAGATTTCTTCCAAAACGCATTAGAAGACCATACGTTGGATGTTTTTGACTTGACATTGGCAGTACAACTATTCACATACATACCTAGACGAATTAAGCCAGTTAGCATAAGACACGTCATTGGACTGTGTGATGAAACTGCAGCACCCAGAAAATGCCCTTGCAAGTACATGGGGAACATGTAAACTCCATACTTGGTGCCCTCACCAAGGTCGGGACTTGATCCCAGGACCTTCTTTCTGTGAGGCAGATGTGCTAACCACTACGCCACCATGCTGTTTTCTAAGGGCAATCTTGCTTATGAAATCTATCCGCAAACGTTGCAAGCGGTGCTGGACTAAAGCCAGGAAGATAACGAAGGACCTCAGCCATCCCAACAATGGACTCTTCTCTCTGTTG
>JAQMYF010000023.1:6601557-6615528 GCA_030014195.1 Neosilurus mollespiculum | reverse complement strand
TATATATAGAGTGATATTCTAAATACTTCTGGAAAATTTTTAGCCATCATCGTCCCGATATTAAAAAAATTTAAATTTGAATTAATTGTTTAAAACTATTGTATGACACATCTTACAAAACAGACAAGGAACTTTGTAGTGTTAACAGCAGAAAAAAAATAATAAAAGGAATTTGTAGTCAGGCAAAAAGACAAAATATATTACACACAGTTTGCATAAAAATATTAAGTTTTTCATTAATCATAATTTTATTACTTGTGCTAAACTTGGTTTGAATAAGTTTCTAATTACAAGATTGAAGTATGTCGCATGATCAAGTCATGAAGAAACATTGACTGATTTCTTTTATTTTTGGTAGAAGAGTGCCGTGGTAATGAGGCTTTTGCAGTCAGTGTAGAGTGGGATTTAATTCATGGTTTTAAAATCACGTGATCAAATCATGTTAGATGTATGAAAACAAACTGTGTGAAGGTAACTCAATGTGGAACCAGTGTATATATCTGAATAAAGTAAACTGAAAGAGCCTTTTCCACCCAGTGATTTCCACTTTTCCATTTGGTTCTTTTTTCACAAAAAACAAGCGTGTCCAATCGCTAAATCTATCTATGGAAGTGGGATGGATTTCTTTGGCGGTAGTTGTGACAGATGAGAGCTACAAGTACTAATCAGTGTCATACAACTGTGTGGCTGAACTGAAAGCAGATGCAAAGCTGCAGAACGTAAAATAAAAAGGGATTTATGCGGAACCGGGCAGAGATATTCAAAACACAGTTCAAGCTCAAGGTCAGGCAGGCACTGGCCACACGATGAGGCAAACAGAATGTGTGTGTGTCGGTGTGTGTGTGTGTGTGTGTGTGTGTGTGTGTGTGTATATATATATATAATGTGTGTGTGTGTATGTAGGTATATGCACATATTTAGCTTAGTGTAGTTACCTTAGTGTTCTATCTTTTGTATACTTTTTTATAATTGCTGCTAAACAGATTTAAATTTTTCATGCAACAGTTGACAGTAAAGATATGTTCATCTTTATCTTTATGCATGCAAAATCACAGACAAGGCTAAGATCAGGAATGGGAAGGCAGAAACAGGTCATTCATGGGAAATACAAACAAACAAAAAGCAAGGCTTAGTACAGGAAAATAATACTATTGCTTCACACCATGTTATACTTTGGGTGTGCATAAAAAGTTCTCCTGAAAGCTGCACAGATTCATGTGTGAACCGTATGCTGAGCCTCCTGGGATGCTTCAGTCACAAAAACAGAAGTGAATGAAATGCTACTCGGCTGTGCTATATAGAGAGTTCCACAGACACTGCACTGGATACAGAGGGAGGTGGGATGGAACTGTGACAACCAGACTTTGTGACTGTTGTGTTGGACCATCAGTGGGATCATTACAGTGTCATAGTTGGGTGATTTAATATGAATTTTTCTACTT
Organism: Neosilurus mollespiculum; assembly: GCA_030014195.1. Classification (NCBI taxonomy): domain Eukaryota; kingdom Metazoa; phylum Chordata; class Actinopteri; order Siluriformes; family Plotosidae; genus Neosilurus; species Neosilurus mollespiculum. The sequence continues at coordinate 6,614,086 of JAQMYF010000023.1, read as the reverse complement.
TTTCCCCTCTTCACTACTGTAGTTCTAATGCTTTTTATGTCTGTCTATAACTTGCCAACATTTTGCAACCCCCCTCCCTCTGGACATGATGTGTGCCACACCCTGTTCCTGGAGGTCTACCTCCCGGAAGAGCTTCACTCCAACCATAATGGTGTCCACATGACAGATCTAATCGTCCCCTTAAGTCTTCATTTCAAAGCCTTGAGTCTTGAATAGATGGTCAGCAGGGCATAATTATAGTTGCAGTGAAAGTCTTCAGGGAGGTAGATCTCCAGGAAGAGGGTGGGGCACTACAGCTCTAACTCAAACTTCAGAAAACTATACAGTGTGCAAAAGGAGATGTCAAGGCAATGAAAGCCCTATGGCATATTGTAAAAATGTTAAGAATTTACATAAGTATCTTCACCTGTTTGTGAGTAATTAAGTTGATGATTAATACCAGCCAATCCTAGCTGACTTCAGGTAAAAAACAGGGTACTCCCTGAACAGGTCGCCAGCCTATTGCAGGGCTAATATAGAACACAAAGAACCACTGACACCTATGGAATATTTAGACTAGCTATTTGGCTGAATGTGCATGTCTTTCAACTGTAGGAGGAAACTGGAGTACCCAGAGGAAACCCACAGATGCACAGGAATAACATGCAAACAATGTAACACACTTGGCTGAGATTCGAACCCTGAACCTTCTCACAGTGATGTGGCAGGGCATACCACTGAGCCTTCGTACCCACCCACCCCCAAAAAAAAAAAAATTCCAACTGTAACACCTACAGCATGCACTATTGTTTAATTCCATTCAGTAAACAGTGTCTTGACTCTTATGGAATCTGGACAAAAATTACAACCAATTTCAGCAATAATACTTTATTAAATGGGGAGTAATGTGAGATCCCCCCAGTGCAGCTAACTGGATTATCAAAGGCCAGCCTTGTCTCTCACTGTCTGTGGTGAGAGGCATTAAAAAGAACCATTGCTGACTTTCGAAAAGAGAAGGCTGCATTGCTGTCAGCATGTTTCTGCCCTGCGATGGCATGGTGAGCTGTCCAGGGTATATTCTGCCCTCGCACAGAGTCGGCTGAGATGGGCACCAGCCTCCCCCGCGACCCTAATTAGGATTAAGCGGTTCAGAAAATGAATGACTGAATGAATAATGTGAGATCAGATTAATGCGCTAACTTTGTACTGTGTGGTGAAAGAGTAGTCTAAGTAGTCCTGGTAGCGAACTTCAACTTGGCACAAAGGCTGTCACTGTGAACGTGGATCTTTCATAAATCAAAAGTTTTGTGCCTAAATTCTTTGTGCGGAGTTTGTAAACCTTTTAAATGAATAATTTTCACATCATTGAGAATACAAAAAGAAAAAATTTCCTTCAGCAATAATGAGAATATTTTAAGCAGGTGGCTTAAAATAATAATACATTCGTTTCTCTTTTTAAACCTTTTGCCTGGACCTGTCCAACAATGCATCCGCATTCATATCAAATTCTTCAGCTGCCCTGTAGTCGAATTAGTCAACCATCTAAAACAGCCTTGGGAAACATTGTGAGGAAATGGACATGTTTTAGCTCTGCATTAAATAGAGAGACTTTTCTTTTACAACAGGAAAGCCAAGTAGAACTTCTAATCTTTTGCAGTGTAATTACTCTAAAATACTGTATTAGTACATTTCTGTACCCAGGCAGCAGTTTGGATTAGCATTAAGTGATTTGAGCTGCAGCCTGTGCAAATCTCCACTGTAGGACACACAGCAGTGCAAGAAGATAATGACGTGCCTGCAGTGCAAGATTATTTGTGAATATTCTTATATACTCGTCTTCATTCTGGGGCCGTCAGTATCCTTGCTCGGGATCATTCTGAATTCGGATTCATCAAAGCGTAAGCAGTTGGTGCCCTGCATCCAAAATGAATGCTGCTGCGTTACCAATTACATCCATGTCCAGATGATTTACTAATAGTTAGTTTAATCAGCATCTCATCTTAAAGGTCAGTGGACTGATGCAAATAGTCTTTTCATTTTAAATAATGTGATTATTAACTAGTGAAACATAATGTATGCCATTGTTAGAAAAATAATCGATGATGAGGTGGTGGGATGCAGTCGGCTGTGAAATGGAGTTACCGATACTTCCTCAATGTTTTTTTGTTTTTTTTTTATTGTTCAGTAATCACATCCTGAAGAATGTTATTCCTCTAATTGTAAAACATTTTGCAATAAGATTTTTTTTTTTTAATGACACACTGTACATTTTCTGTAATTGTTCCTCTGTTTAATGTTAGTTCCTGTTATCACTTGCATTAGTATATACTGCACAGGAATGCCGCGATGTGATTGGTTCACTTCTCTCACTCACTTAATCCTTAAGCCAAACCACTTAATCCTACTAGGGTCACGGGGATGCTGGTGCCAATTTCAGCCGACACTGACCAAAGGTGGGGTACACGCGAAACAAGACCACTGCAGGGCCAAAACACACAACCATTCACACTCACATTCACACCTAGGGTCAGTTTGGAACATCCAGTTAGCCTAATGTGCATGTCTTTTGGACTGTGGGAGGAAACTAGAGTACCCAGAGAAAAGCATGCGGAGCACAGGGAGAACATGCAAACTCCACCCAGAAAAACCTGAGCAAGGGACTCGACATGCTAACCACTACGCCACTGTGCCATGCTAACTATTAAACAATTAATTTTGTTTTTTTGCCAAACTTTGACAAAGACACAGCTTGTCATATTACTGAGAAGCTGCAGTTTTCAGCCCTAAAGAGTTCTGCCATGCAGGAAAACATAAAGTTGCCGCTTTCCTCAGGGATCCTGATGCTGGCGACTTCTTCCATAAATGTTAAACAATCTCTCTACAGAAAGCCTTAAAAAAAATCATATCAAGTTCTATTTTTTCCTTGGGTAAATAACTTGATCTTAGTGGAGTCCCTGTAAATGATTGACAATATTTTTTGAGACAGTAACAGAACAAGCGCATTAAAATTACATGCCGCTGTCAAGAATCAGCCAATCAGGTTTCGCATTTCAACATGGTTTATTGTCAAAGTAACAGAAATTACCATAATTTCTTCTTTAAACTGCAAGAATGTAGATGTCCTTTAATTTGGAGCATAAATCATATATCTTGCTGTTGACTTAAAGTTTCCTGTATTTTTGCAAAAGTTTCCAAGCCATTATGTAGCTCTGGGCCATTTGTTCCAGCTGCACCTTTGTAGCAGTCCCAGTTAGTTAAAGTGGAATATGACAGGAAAGATGAGCCTGCTAATTAGCTGTATTGGACGAACTGCGGAATCGTTTCCAAAGAAATTACAGATGTTCAAACAGAGACATAGTGTCTGCTCAGCTTCACATTGTTTCCAGCATAGCTTCTTCCCTGTCACAGTTTGCTCAAACAGCTAAATTTCCTGCCAGGGCTGGTTGCAAAAGCATTGAAATTAGGCCAGATCAAATCCAATGAGTCAGACAGGATGAGATTTATTATTTGCTCATTTGTTGCTCATATTTCCCCAAGCTTTTTCAGCTCATAGATCAACTCAACTTCCTTTCCTTTCTTTGCACATTTGTTTGGATCATACATTACATTTGTTTGCTCATTCATAAGGACCTCGTGAACTGGAAACAGTCCTTGGAGGAATGGATGGATGATATTTAGTTGGGAGTTTAGACCTGGAGGCTCTTAGATCTGCTGAAATATTTTTAATCTTGAAGCTTCATTTAGGGAACAATATAAAGATAATGAAATAGTGGATTTAATTAGATATAGCAAGTCAAAAGGACTTTCTGTGAGATTAGGAAGAAGTAGAAGTAGTCCAGGTTGATTCTAGGCAACGCTGTGTGTGTTTTTAAGGATTTAAATGAGTACTGCAGGTGTACATTTAACTGTTTGATGATTTTAGAGTAAAACAATATATAGTAATATATATATATATATATAATATATATGTGTGTGTGTGTGTGTGTGTGTGTGTGAGTTTGTAGAGAAGAGTGCCTCTTCCGACTGCCTTTGAGGATGTTTGCAAGTTCTCCCCATGCACTGGTTACTTAGATTTTCTCCCACAGTCCAAAAACATGCACATTAGGGTAATTGGATATTATTTGCCCCCAAGTGAGACTATGAATAATTTCGTGTGTGTTGGCCCTGTGATGGACTTGACAGCCATTCATGGTGTGCCCTACCTTTGCTACAGCTTGACCATGGCATGGCTGTATGTCATAAAGCATCCAGCAGTAGTTATGTGGGAGGAAAACCCTTTGTGTATGAAAGAAGTAAGAGGCTAAAGCTGACAGGAACATTACTGTAACTCATAAATGGCCACTCTTTATTACTGTGGTGAGCAGAAAAGCATGTCAGGCTTCATGAAATCTTGACTGGCCTGGGATCATCCTGAAGACCACTCACATCCACCAGGGGACAGGGCTGGGGTGGTTTGAAATATTATTATTTATTATATGGCAACAATGGAGTGCATGATCTGATTGGCTGTTGAGTGTGCCAGAATTTTCTCGTACAGACACTACCTTGTCAATTTTTTTCGGGCCGCCAGCACACATCAAAAATCTAACTTTTATTAAAGTCAGTCTTTTCAAATTTTTTTCACTTAATATTTTTTAAAAGCAGCATATCTATCCTTTTTATTTTTAAATAAATTCCAAAGATTAAAAAAGCATACAGAATTGTGTTAGAGTTGAGCATTTATTATGATAATTGCACACACAAGCGAACGCAAGAATTAACTTTTGTTTCCCTTTTTTTTTTTTTTTTTTTTTTTTAATTTTTTAGTACCCGGAAATTCCAGCCCTCAACCTTGACACATTGGTGCAATACATCAAAACATTAGTCAGGAGTTCCGTGTACCTCTTGCCTTATAAATAAGTAGTATGTATCGATTTTTAATAAATCTTCATAACTCTCCATGTAAGTTGGCAAGTCTCCAACCAAAATTACCATAAATTCGGCCTGCTTAGCATTTTCTTTTTTAACATACTCCAGAACATGGCAGGATGTTAACTGACTACACCTGCTGGGAAGAATCTGCCCTCTGCATTTGTCCACTTCTGATTTTGTCACCCATCTGTAGCTCATGTGCTATTTATTTTATGGGCATCCACCGCATAATACAGCACAAATATTGTAGTTTGTGTTTTATAGCTAGAAATCATGTAGATGTATGCAAAATAGAACTCAAGGGGAGAATTATGCACATGTTGGGAGTAAAATGCAATGCTGATTAAAATGGAAGTGTATTGAAAGCAGTGATGGGGCGCATCTGCTGTTAAACATGCTGAAGACATGGACACATCTGGAAGGTTCCTTATGAATTCTAAAAGGCTGCCAGTTCTGAATAAAGGACATTTTTCGGATTAAAGTTCATTTGATATGGCCAAGTCTTTTCACATGATTTAAATATGAATAGATTAGGGTAAATACAACATACCATTTTTACTTTATTTACATGTAGGATTCACTTGCTATGTACACTGGTGAAGTTTAATAATATATCATTTATTCATTCATTCATTTTCTAAGCTGCTTAATCCTAATTAGGGTCGCAGGGAGGCTGGCACCCATCTCAGCCGACTCTGGCCAAAGGCCCTGGACAGCTCAACGGGCCGTTGCGCGGCCAACACTCACACTCATACCTAATTAGCCTCCTGTGCGTGTTTTTGGACTGTGGGAGGAAACCGGAGTACCCAGAGGAAACCTATGTAAGCATGGGGAGAACATGCAAACTCCACACAAAGACACCTGAGCCCAGGAATCGAACCCAGGCCTTTTTGCTGTGAGGCGGACATACTAACCACTGCGCCATCGTGCCGCCCATACTATATTGTTATAGTAAATGAAATATTAGTAATAATAACTTCATGTACTCACACTATGACTGACCACCATAGTGACTATATATTTTACTAGTCACTATATACTTCTGTCAGGCACCACTTTTCGTCATGATGATAAGAGAGTGTCAGGATGACAAGATGGCAGGTTTTTAGGTTAAAAATTATCTTCAGCCTGTGACTCGACATTTGTTCCCTAATAAGACTCCAATTTAAACATGTACCCTCGATAGACTGTCACAAAACCCTAGAGATGCAGAGAAATCGGACATATTAATACACTTTTGCAGACTTTTTAAAGGGATAACCAAGCACAGATTAATTTCCAAAAGACAAAGTGACCTAGGGATTAAAATGATTAAACTAGCACCTTCAGGCACTCACCATTAATATCACAGAACTGTTAAACTTGAGCCTCATAGTGGGCATAGAAATATTGCACACATGAAAATGCTGCAGTGTCTGTACAAGCCAAAGTCTATAGTAATGGCATATCTATTCGAAATAGAAAACGTTACAAAGAAAAGATATGCCAAGTCCAAGAAAAGGGGAAAAAAATATTTGGTCATTTGTTCTTTGATTGGACATTGTATGCTTAGCATTTTTTTCTCCACCAAGTGGGCTATAGTTTCATCGGCGTGGATTTACTTTCTTTGTTTATCCGTCTGTTACCATAAGTTTACACTTGGGCACAATGTACGTGATCTTCATGATTCAAGAAGTGCGGAGCTCCATGATTTTTGACCACGCTTGGAGCACGACTGAGGTATAAAAAGGAGGTAGGGTGCATCCAGGGGATGAAACTTGAAGGAAAAGTGTTCATCAAGGTCTCCTACGATGGCGCTTTAAGGACTGTGATGCTCTGTTAAGGTCCGTTAAGGTCTCTTAAGATCTATTAACCTCGACTGTGCTCTACTGCGCTTCCCACAATTCTATCATGATTGTCGTCGAATCATAATACATTGTAATTTTTGATAGTCAAATATTTTGCCATGATCATCACAAATCCACCAACTTTCCTTAAGATCATTACGAATCCACCAAGTTCCCTCAAGCTCATCACACTTCGATCCCACAATCCCCCCACGCTCATCACAATTCTCTCAAATCGTGGAAATTGTGGACATTGTGCCCCAGTGTAAACTCAGGGTTAGTGAGTTACTGTCCGCAGCTTTTGACAGATCACCCAAAAGTGTTCCTGTTCAATTCTGGGAAGAATCCACCTACTAATGTTACAAAAATTATCTAAACTTTAAAAATCTTTTACCATGGGTGAAAAAAAAATCATAGCTCACCCAAAAAACATCCAATTTGAACAATATTGATGTCTTTTCAAGCTCAGAAGCTTTGATGTCAGATCAAGTTCCATCCAAATCTGATTATCATGGAAAATCCCACTTTTTTGGAAGTGTGGTAGTACCACAGGCCCTTCTGGGAGGTGCTGTGTAATGATTGTTTTTATGGCTTGGCAGAGGTTTGCACGCTCAATGTGCTCTTTTTTTCTGGGAGGGGGGGGGTGTTCTGTGTATTTATTTATTTGTTTCATTGGTTAGTTAGTTAATTATTTATTTTGAACTAGCGGTGCTGTTCGTTTCCACAAAAGAAAAATAAATAAATAAATGAACGAATGAATGAATGAATAAAAAAAAAATTATATAACTTTATACTGTGTGTTTATAGCATGTCTTTGATTAGACATGATGAGACCCTACTTGGTTTCACTTAATGAGCTTAATGAGCTGAAAAGCTCAGGCATAAAGCTGACGAATTCAAACAGGAAAAATCCATAATCAGTAATAGTCAAGATACAGACACGTTACCAGGCACTTAAAACAAGGCACTCCCAAGGCACTCTGGTGAAGAACACTTGTGGCTTAGGCAAGAATGATGCAGAAGAGTGAATTGCTCATGAATCTATAAGCTAGGAGCAGGTGTAAGTAATCATGATTGGGCCACAAACAAGCTGAGGACTAATCCAAAATGATTTCTGCTAAACGTTTCCTGTAACTACTTTCTTAATTTGTCCAAATGTACACATCCATGACATCCAATTACACTGCATTACACATAATTATTCCTTTAGATACAAAAGCACCACATTAAATGCAGCTGTGATCAGCACTACTGATGAAACTGAAGATGATAAATTGTTGCTGCATGGCCCGGCTCTCTGCAGAAGTGAACGCATGCCATATATTTAAACATAACCGATCTATCCAATCAACTTGCTTTCCAGGTGTAAAGACGCCAGGCTCCATTATCTGTGATCAGAGAATAATTTTTAATGCAGATGTTCAACCAGACAAAGAATGTAGAGAAATTAGTGGCTTTTACCACAAACACAGATAAAAGATCCAGCCATGTTTCATCACACAAGATGATTAATTTTCATTTAATGGCTATTAGGTAAAACTTGCTAAAAAAAAAAAAAAAAGGCCATGCATAATATGTGTGCAGTGTATGAATAGTGTAGAGTTATTAACTCATACCAATGGTTTTAATTGTGGACTTGGAGCAAATAAAAGCAGCAGGAGGAAAAAACAACATCAGGCCACAACAAAAAAGAACCCGAGCAAAGGGAAAGATCTCTAATCTAAACACGTTGCATTTAAAGAGCTGCCAACCTGACAACCTCAAAGATGCATAGCAAGTAGCTGTGAGAACCCTTTGTACAGGTCCAAATGCAGTAAAAGAATTAAAATTAACACAATATATTTGTAATATGCTGCTACTGATTTATAGGGCGACATGGTGCCGTAGTGGTTAGCACTCTGACCTCACAACGACAACACTCTGTGTTTGAGCTCTGGACAAGTGCGTTTCTTCTGAATTTTGCATGTTCTCCCTGTGATTGCAGGGGTTTCCTCCTTCTTGGTGGCGCTGGTTTCCTTCCACAGTACAAACAAATCCATATTAGACTAACTGGCTTTTTCAAACTGTCCCTAGGCTCGATGCAGAGTGGCACCCCCAAGTTGTACAGCCTGCAGTCTCTCTAGTAAAGAGAAAGATGCCTATAATCCTAGTTAGGACTAAACTCAAGAATAAAAAGTTACTGAATGCACTGATTACTGATAACACTCCTCCTTTATAGCTCTAGGACCCTCTAGTTTACTCTATGTTGAGGTGGGGGGTGGGGTGGGGATTTACATATAGTCCAAATATCTCCTATGGTTTTTTTCTGGGTTCACCAGTTTCCTCCTATCTTCAAAATAAATAAATAAATACATACTGATAGGCGATTTGAGTAAATTCTAAATTGTCCTAATGGGTGTGGTTTCCCAGCAGGGACGGTGCAGTTGGTTAGTGGTTAGCTTGTCTGCCTCACAGCTAAAAGGTCCTAGGTTCGAGTCCTGGGTGAAGGTGTTTTTGTGTGGGGTTTGCATGTTCTGGGAATTCTGGTTTCCACCCACAGTCCAAAGACATGCACTTTTTAGGCAAATTAGCTGTTTAGCAAAAACCAAATTGCCCCTAGGATTGAGTGTAAATGTGACCCGCTCCAGCAAAATACAAATTAAGTAGGACATTTGACATATGACGTATTGATATATTTGGAAAGAAAATTGAATGCGCTTTAAAATGAGGTGTAATACATGATTATAGCATGAAAGCTGACTGACTTACATCACTTTGTATGTCGCTAATCAGAAAACTGATCAGAAAAATTTTTCTACTTTAGAAAAAATAGCAATTACAGTCACAGAACCAGTTTTTGAATGTTCGCATTTGAAACTCCCGAACATCCATCAACTAAATGAATCCGGCTTTCGACCAATCAGCGCGATCTTCCTAGCAACAGATGAGTTCTATTAGGCTTCTCATTGGTTTACTGCCTTACATTCGGGGAATCCTTCTGGGACTCTGTAAGTAGGGAGATTATTCTGGTAGTGAATATGGATAATAAGGAAATACCCTGAGCAATTACAAAAGCGGATTGAAAATCAGCAAAATAAGTAGATATTTCTATTGTTTTACAACAATTTGGACATGTTGGAAGTTTTACAACTTCTTACACAAGTATTTTAGCATGGATGGATTGTGTTTATGGATGTTTAAACATTACCATGTCAAAGATTATGCTTTGAAGGATGCTTTGAATATCGCATCTTCGTCCAGGTAAGCCATTTTCAACTTAATTTGGCTCTTATTCAAAACTCGACCTTTCGACTTAATCCGTGTTATGCTGGAGCGGGTCACATATATGTTTGTGTGTGTGTGTGTGTGTGTGTGTGTGTGTGTGTGTGTGTGTGTGTGTGTGTGTGTGTGTGTGTGTGTGTGTGGGTCCTGCAATGGACTGGCAAGTTCAGGGTGTACGTCGCCATTAGCCAGAGTCAACTGAGATAGGCTCCAGCCTCGCTTCTAGAATTAGGCAGTTTATCATTATTTTGTTTTAATAAACATTCACTATTTCGTGTGACAGAAAGTGTTGGTTTTAAGGGGGTGTGATGTAATATCTTCGAGGATTAATTGATTATGAGTACACAAAGCTTTTGGAGCAATCAGGCATGTTAGATAAAAGTCCTTCATCAGTTAGGCAGTGCAAGCAAAATAGATATATTGAACATATTCTTGTCCTTGATGCGTATTTAGTCATTTAGTTGGCATCACTTTCCTCCCTCCCTGGAGAGATTGAAGCACCCCGAGCGAACTGCACTATACATAGCCAATCATTTTTTTCCCCCTCTAATTGTAGCTCAGGGTCCTGTCTACCTGACTCCTTGTTAGTAGCATTGGTTCTCAGACTTTGTGCAATCTAGAGATGACCAATGAGACTTTCCCTTCAATCTATCCCAGTAAGCAGATTTATATAACATACTTCCCTGTGTGTGTGTGTGTGTGTGTGTGTGTGTGTGTGTGTGTGTGTGTGTGTGTGTGTGTGTAAGCTCAATTTTGCAGCGGGCAATGCTGACCATTTGGCAGCACCGTGTTTGCTCACCAGTCAGGCTTGGGTGACCTTGTGAAGGGTGGTGGCACCTGAAAGCCTCCAGCTGTCACTTCTGGATCCCTTGGCTGTCCAGGCCAGGATGTTATCTAAATGAGCCGTATGCGAAAGCACTCAGATGTGCAAACTCATTAGAAAAAAAAGATTATGTAGGGTATAAGGAGGAACAGAATGTTTCTACTTGTTATGTGAACATTTTTTAATGTTCTCAATACTGAAGCAATGGTTTAAATGAGTGAAAATGCTGTTTGTGGAAAACCAGAGAAAATGCAGCCTTTCTTAAAAGCAAGATTGATGAAACAGGAATACATATATTTTTTCCAGAATACACTAAAAGGAGTCAGCTCACTTCTGAAACTTTTGAATTATTTTCCCATAAGAAACCACTTTGCAAACTTCTGGACAAAACTGATCTTGGGTTGTTTTTGTTGCTCAAGTTCACCAAGATCAAAAACTCAATATCTTCAACACTCCTTGAAAGGTCCACCCTTACGGTGCTCTGAAAGGAACCTGAAAGAAAATCCTCTATCGCTTGGAAGCTTGAGTCACAGTGCGGTTTGTTTCAAACACCTCCTCTATGATTGAGTGGAAAAGCAAGAAAAACAATCAGCTGACTTCTGTAATATCTCCGAAACAAGATTTTGCCACTTGTGTCTTCATTGTATATTATATCCAACTCATGGCACCAGGCAAACTCTAAGCTCAGATGATTATAGCCAAAGGCTGAATTACATGAGAACTGCTGCCTGTGGATAATGGCATAGTGGAGTACTTTGAAATCTCTCGATTCATTTACAGGAAAAAAAAAAAAAAGTTGTAATGCAGCTTAGGTTAAATTGTGTGCAGAAGGGTAATTCTTGAGCTTTTGTAGGCTGCATCTAATAAGCATAGGCAATTGTGGATTCCATCAACAGCTTATTCCCAGCCTGGGCCACCGAGGCAGGTGGTGGAGATTAATCAGATGGCTAATCAGTGCTGTTGCAGGCCGAGCAGCAGGGGAGATGCCTGCAGTGCCACCAAAATGGCGGCGTGTATTAATTCTGCTGAGAGCTAAGCCTCCAAACAATCACCTTAATGCAAACCAACTAATACAAATAATACTTGTAGGATAAAATGGCTGACACATCCTCCTTAGTATCGGAATGGATTTATAAATCTAAACTAAATGAAGTCAAATGTATGTTGTAGACCCACAAATAATGTCAAGTTCTACCTAATGTGCTTACAGAGTAAAAAGGTCTATTGCTGCAATAAAAGCCAGGATACTGTGTTAAGGTTTACAGTTAAAAAAAAATGAGCCTAATAAAAAAAAGTGGAATTTTCTCAACAGTTATGTTGATCCCTGGTTGCAGAAAATTTGAGAACCCTACACACAAAAAGGCTCAACCTTACTAAATTATAGACGCTGTTCTATTGTACTGTATAAAGCTTGTTCCCCAAGCTAAACAAAAAATACACTTTTAAAAGTTAGCTGGAAAAGGCTGGTGGCACGCTGGCACAGTGGTTAGCACGTCTGCCTCACGGCACAAAGGCCTGGCCGGGGCGTTTCTGTGTGGAGTTTGCATGTTCTCCCCGTGCTTACATGGGTTTCCTCCAGGTACTTTGTTTTCATCTCACAGTACAAAATCATGCACATTCTTGGCTGAAATATTAATCATGTATATGTACAGCTCACCGGCCACTTTATTAGGTACACCTGTCCAACTGCTCATTAACACTTAATTTCTAATCAGCCAATCACATGGCG
>JAQMYF010000023.1:6548849-6568130 GCA_030014195.1 Neosilurus mollespiculum | reverse complement strand
ACCTGTTGATAGTGGGGCTTGAACCCCCGACCTTGGGATCAGTAATCCAGCACCCTACCACCAGGCCACCACTGCCCTTGCATGAACTAGTATTGAGTAAAATTTAAAAAAAATACTTTTTTTGGAGAGCAATGAGTAAAAAGCGACCATGCAATGTCAGTGAAAGTAAGTGAATAAGCAACGAGAGGCAAACTATTCTCACACGAAACAAAGTGGGCAGGTATGGACTTCAGCTGAGCTGAACTTTCATGCATCACAATTCAAGCAAGAACCAATCAGAGCTTAAAGATACCATTGACTGACAGATGCCGCCAACACTGGGTTTCCTAAAATATTCTCAGTTTCGTCATTTCCTGCATATATATTGTGTGTGAGTAGGTTCATGATGCACAAGAGTTTCTGTGCTATACTTGCCATGCGATAACAATATATTATATAATAATATAAGATAATCACAATAAAAATGCTCACATATCAACTGTAGGGAACTAGCTGGACGATCCTCACAGTTTCACAGTTGCGAGAGCTGATGACACCTCGGCAGTGATCGATTTGCTTGCCTCACGAGGTGATTCACGTGTTGTTCAGTGGCGATACGATTAGCGTGTCGCTCGTCACTTCCTCTGTGGACGGTGCATTAAGCAGCAGTGCTAACCACTGAGCTACTATTCCTCTGAGACGCTTCCAAAAAATGCTGAACAAAAGATCCTCTTACAGAAAACTTTACCATCTCAACAGTAAAATATTTTGCTTTTCTGTTTATTTTGCTTGAGTGAGTTGTTATTATATAAATGTTAAAGTATTAAGATTAGCACTTTAGTATAAATGTTGATATAGAAATAGAATTAACACTCTCTGAACAATAAAATCCAGGATTCAGGAAGTACAATGCTGGGATGCTCCTATTTAATGATTGTAATAGGTAAAAGATCATTACAATTCATTCTTAATCTTAAGTATTTTGGTGGTTTCAAAGAAGTGATGTGGATGAATGTATTACGGTGCAAAGTCAACAGTTGACATCACAAAGCATGACCAAAGTAAAAAATCAGGTTTATATGAATACCCAAATGTATAGGTGATCAAACAGTCAAAACCTCAGTGAGAATCCTGAACATAATGACAGACAAAAGATCTTAACGTCTCCCCTGCCACACACTCTTTTCACTATTGCACTACACAGTATCCGATGTGATTGGTCTACTATTTCAACCTTAAAAACATTATTCGAAGTTCACAATGCATTAATTAAAACGATGGACACCGTGTACACACACACTTTGTGTGTGTGTGTGTGTGTGTGTGTTTCTGCAAATTGCATTTCACTGTGCTCTTTCACTCACCTCTCTGTGTAGTGTATGCTAAAACAATTACAAACTTGTGGCTCAGTGGATATCGAATATGAATTGAAAAGTCCATCAATGTACTGTCTCGACTCTTCGCTGACATCCACTTCACCACTGGCGCAGTTGTTAATTAGTACACGAATACTAACGAAAGAAAAATTGTTATTTAAAAGTATTTGTATGGTCCGTATGGTTTTGTCGTATAAAAAATTTGAAAGCATGTAGGAGGTTTACCGACTGAGTCTGATGTCAGTTAAATACTTCTTGCATTACTCTTTGAGGAGCAAAAGCTATTGCAAGTGCAATTTTCATTGAAACTATGACGTGGGTTGAAAATAAGAAAAAGAGGAAGAAATGATCACCAGAAAGGAAGAGAGTGTGATGGAGAGATAGGCACGAATAAAGTGGGAGAAGAATCTGAGTAGATGTAAATGGATCGCAGCAAGTGGCAGACTAAATATGCCACCTGTGGCGTGTATGACTGTTTTACTTACACACAGGAGGTGCAGAGGAATGCTAAAGCACATCTGTTGCCTAGGTAACCACACTATGCAACCCAGGCTCATTCCAGCGTTTTTGAAGGAACTCACAGCAGCCACAGGAGCTAAACAATGTGACTCTGCATCAGTACACTGCTCTCATATCTTCATATCTGTTGCGAGAAAATATATATTTTTTTTTGAATTCCTGTCCAAATAAAACACACAGATATGTTTAGAAATGCATTTGTAATGTTTGAAAAATTTGTAAAAATGTATTAATTATTGATGTTGTTGATCATCTTTTTGCATAACCAATATCGTTATTTTATCCACTGATCCGTCAGGCTCACTTTTGTTGAAAAATTGTTAGATACACTGATGTTCATTTATTCAAATTTATATTTGTGGCATTAAATACATATATCATGTAAAAGTCATGAGAAGGTCGCGCGACAATTTTTGCAACTGATTTGCGAGTAATTTGCGATTGGTTTGCAGATGATTGGCAAAAAAAAAGCGAATCTCCTTTTAGCCCAGTCTCGTTTTGTTAGCTTTTTGTTCTCAAAGCATTTGCACGTTATTTGTGCATTATTAACATAGACAAAGTGCAAATAAAATACAAATGATGAAAAAATGGATACACTTTTACTTGCAAACAAAAAATAAACAATCTGTGAGAAATTTGCGACCTTCTTGCAACAGGTGCGTTTATGTCTCGTTTTTTAAATTTTTTAAAAAAAAAATTTTTAGGAGGTCATGTTTTTAATTCTATTTTTTGTTTATTTCCAACTTTACACAAAATGCTAATAAGAGATTTTGATGATTTTATGGCCTGGATTTTATTAAGTAACCCTCTTTTAGACTTTGGAGATAATCCAGATCAAATTTTGGATCCAGGAATTGTTTAAAGGATTCTTTAACATTGTGAGATTTGTGAGCACATTTTTTTTTGGAAGGGTGGTATTACCAGCAGACCCAGCAAGGGGTGCTGTGTACTTTCAGTATTTTTTTTCCCCGACTTGGCAGAGGTTTGCAGTCTCCAAGTGCTTCTAGTTTTTAATTCTTGAGGTTTATTAAAGGTAATAAATAGATAGTCACTTGTAGCACATTTGTAAATAATTAAACACCCGATAAAAACCCCACTAAGTTTACAAGAAACTGTGTATCTGTCCCAACCCTCACTTTTATGAATTTGTCAAGCTGCTTAATCGCACTAGGGTTGCAGGGAAGCGCACCCTGACCAGCTTGGCAGACCACCGCAGGGCCAACACACTCACACAACCATCCACATTCACACCTTTGGGCAATTTATAACAGTCAGTTAGCCTAATGTGGATGTCTTTAAACTGTGGAAGGAAACCAAGGTACACTCGTGCAAGCACGGGGAGAACACGCAAACTTCACACAGAACACTACTGCCGAGCCCAGGACCTTTTTGCTGTGGGGTGCACATGCTAAACACTATATAACCACTCAGCCCTTCAATCCACACAGTAACAGACTCCCAGTTTAAAATGGATTCTTGGTCTGTACTGCTACCACATCCTGCTACCACAAAACCTTTCAATAAAAAGAGTAAAATACACAGGGAGAGAGAGAGACAGAGAGAGAGAGAGAGAGAGAGAGAGAAGGAGATTTGTTTTGATTCTCGAAACCTGGTTCTCATTTGAAAACGGCTCATGTTCATAAATGTGTAAAGACGCTAAAATATTCAGCAAAATATGAGACCGTCTGACCGCAACGCAGTGAAAACAGAAACACTAACAAGTCTGCTTAAAATTTGCATCTTTAACATTTCTAGCTTCCAGCACTTATTATCTAACAGCGCCTCCCTGACGTGGTCAAGCGTCATGATTGCACGCAGCTTGTAATCATCAGCCTCCGCTGTGTGAGTTTAAGGCCATTTCAGTGCGTAGCGTGACTCCCTGGAGCTTCTGTCAACCTTCTGCATGGGAACTGTTCGCATTTGGCGACATGCTAAATGATCCGTCTCAGAGTTGACGAGGTTATCCATGGGTCACTCCATTAGTGCACTAATGTGAGAACACACGTCATGCAATGCACTTTGTGTGTGTGTGTGTTTTGATGCATCTTAGTCCATTATAAAGCAGATTCTCTAACTCTCTAGGGTTAATATGGCAAAGAAGAGAAGACAGGATCGTTAAGTGAAAGATCTCTACCTTGAAAAGAAATAGGTAAAAAATGCAGTAGAGAGAGAGAGAGAGAAAGAGAGAGAAAGCACAGCAACCATTTCTCCTCAAGCTAATGAGCTGTATGAAGGCAAAAGTAAGCGCTTATTTATACCGGGACAAATCAGCAAGCAAGGTATTTGTATTCCACTTAAAATCAACAGGAGAAGCCAGGCTTTTATTCTACTGAGAGGAAAATTGTTCGATCTAGTGATTTCTCACCCTGTTGCAGCACTCCAGGGACTGCATGGCGAAGAAAGAAAAAAAAAAAAAAAAGCTTGACGCCTCTAACAACAGTTCTGAAAGGGCAAAAGCAGCTAAGACTGGCAGAAGTTCCTTTTAGGAAGCAAGCAACATCTCAAATCCTTCCCTCTCACACCAAGTCACATTAATAGGAGTAAACATTTTCACTCGGGTTTCACCTCGAGTTTGCAAAATGCTTTAGGCAAAAAGGGTCTTGAAGATCTGGTTGCCTAGAGCAAAACATATACTCTGTGTCCTTGCCATGTTTTCTTTTCTTTTTAAGTTTTTTTTTTTTTTTTTTAAATAAAGTTTTACTTTATTTCAAACAGCTTTAAGTTTTGTCTTAGTTTTAAGTGCATTCCATGCTTTCACCTAATTCAGTCTTCAGTTCAAAGATTGTTTGCCGGAAATTCAGTTCTGCCAGACACTCAGAAGCCGTGAGACTTTTTTTAGATAAATATTTGACACTATCTATTGTTGAAATTCAGTCACATGACTCTAAAAAAGCCAACATGGTGAACCGTACATGGATTTAAATCAGTGAAACAACCTACAATTATTATTACCAAATTAACTAACACAGTACATTAAAAAGGATCAGAACTTACCAGAGTTCTGTACAACTGACAAAAAGGCAAGTAGATTAAAGTGTAAAGCTTAAGTAAGACACCAAGCAAATTAACTTGTGAGGCGCACACAGAGTGCAAGGTAGCTCCACAAATAGGCTGTGTATGGATACTGGTTTTAATTCCCCATGGGCTCGCCTTGATATGGTTATTGTTCTGTAGTCCATGGACTTGACCAAATTAGTGAGGAAAAACACTCCGATGATTGAAGAACTTATGAGATGGCTAGAAATTTAACCTTTCAAGGAAACTGACTCATTTGGAAGTCCATATATGGTTTCCTATTAGTGTTCTATAGTAATGGAATGTCTATCAGCACACTTATTTCAAAGTTCATTCATTTTCTGAACCGTTTAATCCTAATTAGGGTTGCAGGGAGGCTGGTGCCCATCTTAACCGACCCTGGGCGAGGGCAGAGTACACCCTGGACACTCTGACGGCAATGCAGCCTACTCTTGACGAAAATCAGTAATGGTTCTTTTACATGGCCGGCCTTTGATAACCCAGTTAGCTGCACTAAGGGGACAGCAATCAATTCATGGATGTGGTCAGGATTTTGTTCACAGACAAACCAATGAACAAACAAATGATGGTGATTACAGTACCACTACCAAAACTTTATTTTGGGAAGGGGTAATAAAAAGTTACGCAATTGCACTTGCATTCATAGGGATTTTTAATGGTTGTAGATTATTAAATGCAAATACTCTGTATAGTGCAGTACGTACTAGGCAGAAATGTTGTGATATGATTATTTTATCGTGGGATTAAAAACATTATCTACCTCGCAAACCGACCGAGTTTTCACATTTTGAAAATGTCATTGTGGTTTGCTTTTTCTTATGTTCCTATGTAGTACATACCATAACAATTATTCAGAGGGCTCCCGAGTGGCGCATCGACAAGGTGCACGACTATCAAGCCAGAGATCCGGGTTCGAATCCGGGTTGATGCCACAGCCATCCATGACCGGGAGTCCATGGGAGCTAATTGGCCGAGCTCTCACGCTCACTTCCCTGTCACTCACAGCGATCACCAGCCAATCATGGGCGTCTGTGAGCTCATTCATACGAGGGGATTGCGCTTTCCCTACGAGTGTGTTAGGCTGCCCCCAAATACGCATGCGCAGTTCGTGTGTGTGTGTATGTGTGTGCGTACTCACTTTGGATGGGTTAAATGTAGAGGCAATAAATTGATACAGTATATCAAAATCAAAATATCGGTGAATTGGTAAATATTGTTCAATGTTCCATTTCAGGCACTCTAACAAACTAGATGCTAATATGACTAAAACTAATATTACAACAGCACAGTGTGACTTGGATATAGACAAAATATTAACTAAAATATTTACTAATTAATACATTGTTAGAACTGGCTAAATATGCTAATATTCAAATGTCGCTAGTTGTCTGATTGCTATCCCGTGCTTTACTTTCCTCGAATTTTATTTGTAAAACAGAACAATTAATTACACTTAAAATATGGAGGGGTACAAATTTTTACAGTTTCTTCCCATAATCCAAAGACATGCACGTTAATCTAATGGGCTATTTGGAATTTCCCTTAAGTTTGAAAGTCATTGTGCATAGTGTAAACAGTGAAAACACAGGTGCATGCCAGTCCCAACCCTGACTAAATGGGGGAATAGGAAAGGATCTGGCAACCACCTTGTACAATCCTCGTCATCACAACTTAAAAGTATAAAGGAAACAAAGAATAAGGGGAAAATATTTCATTTTATATAACTATGCGTCTGTCTCACTAAAGAAGTGCTGTTAGCTTGAGTTGAAATTATATCCGTATTTAAAAAAAAAAAAAAAAAGAAAGAAAAAAAAGAACAATACAGGAACATAATCAACAAAAAAATTGTTTTGCTAATCATTTTCCTGATTTTACCTCAACTCTGAAATGAAAGATAATATGGAGTTTGTGTGGAATCCGAACCAATATATCTCAATGTAATCACTATATAACTGTACTCTTGCATTTGCAGTTCTTTTTAATGTATCACTTTCTACCCAAGTCCTGGAACTAGTTTGATCTTTTCAGATGATTCCTTTATTTATTTAAATAACTGTGCCTGAATATTGCATGATGCCTTCAGAGATTAACATGACCCGATATCTTACTTTGATATGTTTAAAAAAAAAAAAAATACCCTGATGCCGTTCAAATAAGCAGATTTTATAATTCAACAGCTGGTAAATTTTTTAAAGATGGACTATTTTAAAGTCATTTTAAATAACTTCTTGTCGGCCAGTCCTCCACATTCTGACCTACATACTGTATCTCAAAGCGCTTTCTAACCATTTTTCTGATCATTCCAAGAACTCCACAGCGATATCTGATCATCTTCATGCGACGCTGTTTTGATACAGTGTGATAAAAACTAGACTCATATCCTTTAAATAAGGCAGTGGATTTGGCTCAACGGTCCCAGAGATTTCTTCAACACTAGAAGAAGCTTTATTTTATTTTATTTTATTTTTATCCCACGTGAGCTGAGTAATTGAGTGGGTGTCCAACACATGGGCACACCTGTTAGTTTTGACTCCTTCGGCTTTGAACTACAGCCAGTGCTTTCCCCTTGCTCTTCCTCAATTTAATCTTTTTTCCCTTTACAGAAAAATCAATGTGAAAATATAAACAAATCTAATAAATAATCTATACTACTATTGCTAATACTACTAATAATAACAATAATAATAACATTATTAATAATAATCATAATAGACGGCACGATGGCACAGTGGTTAGCACGTCCGCCTCACAGCAAGAAGGTCCGGTTCGATTCATGGGCTCGGGCGTTTCTGTGTGGAGATTGGATGTTCTACCTGTGCTTGCATGGGTTTCTTCCGGGTACTTCGGTTTCCTCCCACAGTCCAAAAACATGCACAGCACGTTACAATTCGCCCCAGGTGTGAGTGTGAGTGGGTGTGTGTGTGTTGGCCTTGCGGTGGCCTGGTGAGCTGTTGCCCTTGCTTAGAATCGGCTTAGATGGGGGACAGCCTCCCCGTGACCCTAATTCAGATTAAGCAGTTTAGAAAATTAATGAATGAATGTATTATTATAATAATAATAAAGGCGCCATGTTGGTTTGGTGGTTAGCACATTTTCCTCTCAGCAAGAAGGTCCTGGGTTTGAGTCCGGGGGCAGCAAGGACCTTTCTGTGTTGAATGAAAAAAAGAATCAGCTGAGAGAGGCAAATAGTAATATATAATAATATATAAAGCAAATAATAATAATAATAACAACAAAAACAACAACAACAATAATAATAAATTGATTTGTGTCCAGCGGCAAGGTGGCATAGTGGTTCGCACGTCCGCCCAATAGCAATAAGACCTGTGTTCGATTCCAAGCTCGGGCGTTTCTGTGTGGAGTTTGCTTATTCTCCTCGTGCTTGTGTGGGTTTCCTCCAGGTACTCTGGTTTCCTCCCACAGTCCAAAAACATGCACAACTGGCTGTTCCAAATTGCCCCTAGCTGTTAGTGTAAGTGTGAATGGTTGTGTGAGTGTTGGCCCTGTGATGGCCTGGCGACCTGTCCAGGGTGTACCCTCGCCTTCACCCAGTGACTTTTTTATTATTTTTATTTATTCCTTGAAATTCCATCATGTGTAACCTGCATTTCTTTAAGAGCAGTGCTTTTTTTTGGCATGAACCCAACTGAGAACCCTCCTGGGGATTTTAACAATAATGTAAATACCCCACTTCAACTGTAGCTGATTTTACCACGGATTGAAAGAGATCTCCTTACTTCTCGTGTTCACGTCCTTAAATTAACAGCTTGTGTCTTATTGAGAACCTGATCATGTAATCCCTCCCTCCTCCCTCATCCTTTTTTGGCAGATGTAATGAAACCCGTCTGGAGGCCACAATCAGTGCGCTGTCTCTCGGGTGGCAGGACAAGACAGAGGAGCACCTGGGGTCTGTAGCCACTACAAATGTTACTTTGCCAAATTTGCCACTATAGAGTGATATATTCCAGCGTGAGCTTGGACTAGTAGCTCCACCTGCTGACGTTTCCATCGCATCTGAGATGCAGAATAGGCTTCTACATGTCATCACTGGCAGATGGATGACGGTGTAATATTCACATCGTTTTGCATCGGAACACCAGCTGAACCATTAAGAGGGAAGATCACGCTGCATTAGCATAGAGACTAATGGGGATTTGTCGTGTTTCACCTTGAGCAGTTTCACTAAGCAGTGACTCTACAGCTTGCTCCAGGACTCTCGAGACAGACTTGACATTAAAACTGCACTATTCCCTGTACTGTTTGAACGAGAGACACAGAAATGTATGGCGCTCATCAGTGTTAATTGTTGATTGCCATTCCATTAAGATTACATTATTGTCCTCATTATTTACATTTTTACTCAATAAGCTCATTCAAGCCGGGAGGCTGCAATGGGAAACGGTCCTGCTTAATTAGATTTCTAGGCTTATCATTTTCTGGCCTCTGAACTATTAGAGGGAATAATAAGCGAACAAGGGAACTATTGGTGTCAGGCACAATAAAGTAATAATTTGAAGAGGTTAAGGTTCTACAGTCTAAGGTTCTACAAGCTGTTCCTGAACTGCCATTCAATAGATGCTGTTTCCTGGCTGATTAAACAAAGAAAACGTTTCCCCAACAAAGCAGTGAAATTATACAAGATGTCCAATTTTTATTTAAAGTATTGAAAAAGCACCAACAGGAAGAGTCAAGAAGTTGTAATTCAAATTCAGACAATGTCAAAATCTTCTGTGTGCAAGAGTGCTCTCCTCATGAAAGGGACAGAATTTCCACTTCCCTGTCAATCAAAGGAACACTAGCCAATCATCAGTGTCTGTGACCTTATGTGGAAGAGGGTGGATAGCCCTGCTTAGCTGCTCATTATGATGATGTGGCTGTCTCCGCGTGAATCAGAATAGTTTACATGGTGATACAAGCACCAAATTTGGTCTATATTGAAATATTTTCCTGGACAATTGATTTTTTTTTTTTTAAGATGGCTGCCACTAATAGAAAATGCCAATTTAGTCAAAGAAAGTTGCTATTATAATACATAATATCTAAAAATATGAAAAAAAAACCTGTTTTTAATATGGTGTAAAAACATAGTGTTATTTTGGATGAAGAAACCAAATAAGATTCAGAACTTTACTGTAGTTTCATGGATACATGATCATAATCATCATCATAATGAGCAGCCTATAAATAATTCAGATTCCTTCTTCTTAGCAACAACTTTCCTGCACAACTTCATCAAACCATCTTATTGTATCATACACGTTTCATGAGCCCAACAAATTGTCTACGAGCATTTCAGAGTTTTCATCAATAAAGTGACAAATGGGCAGATGGATAGACTGGATATTGGTTTTAGAGAAAGTCAAGACATTTTAACTGACAAGTTAATAAGTTTAACTGACAAGTTATTAAGTTTAGAAATTTTAAGACAAAAAATAATTTTAAAAGAAAACATTAAAGAACAGCCAAATAGATACTCTTAAAAAAATACCATCTTTTTTTTTTTTTGATGGAAAATGGTAAAAATTGCAGTGGCCAGTAATGAATACTTTTATTACATATACGTATATTGCCTAGCATCAAAAGACTCTTCTTAGCAAATATCATGTCTGGGTCATTAAGTATACTTTATTTCACCATATATAAGGGGTTAGCCACTCTGCTCGATACTCACAGTTTCTGACTGGTAGCTGTGACATGACTGGGTGATTTCACCTAGTGGGTATTTGAGGGAAAATAAGTTGTAATAATCCAAATATATCGGAATGAAAGAAGCAAGAACTGTTCAAATGGATTTTTCTTCCTTCCTGTAATTAAGATATTGCAACTATTCACCTCCACAAGAACTGGTTGCCACAACAAGTCTGAAATGGCATAATGAAAGGGCAGGACCCTGTTGTTGCTGTTGCTGTTTGTTTTATTTACATGTGTTATAGAATTTCTTGAGAATCATGCTGAGCAGGTAGGTTTCCTGGTTAATTACTTTCCTGTTTCTGAAAATCAAGGTTGAGGAGCTGATAAAGTGTGGTGGCATGACGGTGACCTTTTATTTTATGAATTTATAGCATAATTTTATATCAAAACATCTTGTAATGTTAATAACATTGCAACAATCACAGTTTAATTGGAAAATTTACATAAGATAATAATAATAAGGGAGAAATTATATTTTTATCTTCTACACCAATCAGCCATTCCATAAACACCATCTGATCTGCGGCTAGGTAAATTCATACGCGATAAGTTGCAATGCACTGTGTTCTGTCACCTTTCTATCATAGTAACCCTCTCTTCCCATCTGAATCAATGAGCCTTAGGCACCCATGACGTTCTTGGCAGTTCACTGGTTGTCCCACCCGGGACCACCTTTGGTAGGTACTTACCAATGCATACCAGGAACACACCACAAGACCTGCCATTCTGGAGATGAATAGACCCAGTCTTTTAGCCATTACCACGTGGCCCTTTTTAAAGTCGCTGGCTTCCAACATGTCAACTTTAAGAACTGACCATTCATTAGTGTAGTACATCCAACTCAATGTTCAACATTAGCATTCTGAGTTGTGGTTTTTTTTGTTTGTTTTTTGTTTTTTTGCTCATCATAATTGCGAAGAATGGCTATTTGTTTTACCACAGATTTTCAAGTGCTCATAAACTGCATTCGCTTACATGCTACCTGGAAGGTTAAGTCACCTTTCCCTCCCATTCGAACTCCTACTCGTTTGCTGTCTCGTTCTGTCTCCTCCTCTGATATAAAGCTACATTTTGCTCTCATCTATGAAGAAGTTCAGATAAGTCAAGCAAGAAATGAAATCAGTCGCACAAAAAGGTGAAAATCTATGGAAACGCCCCCAGGAGTCGTTAGATACGGAGCACAAAGAATGTTTCACTCTGATATCCTCGCTCACCTTCGGACCTAGATATGGAAACCTCGAGCAAGAGAGAACACAAAGAGAAATTTATCATGGTGTGATCATAATAAGATGAAAATGATCAGATCCTGGTTGTGCCATATAGGTCAGTCCGGTGTCTACGTAAGCACAAAAATGAAAAAAAAAAAAAATCAATTGTATGGAAGAGGTATAACTACAAAGAGATTTAATACAGCAGTTAGACAGGAATTACAAGATAGGATGTCACAGAGGAGAAAATATACCTGCCATTTCTGCTATTGATCAAACACAGCATGTATGGATACGTCAAATTGATTATGTCGAGCCAGAAACGAAGGTATCATTACATGATAAAGCTCCTGTCCAAACAGAAAGAGGTGTCTGACTTTGGGAGTCATTTTACTGCAACTTATTTCAATCATTTTAACACACATATCTTTTTTTCTTTAAAGTAAAAGGTTAGCTTGTGCTACTTAATTCTTATCAGCCTGATATATGTCACATCGCCTCACAGATAAAATGGTGATATGTAATCTTGCGAAAATATCCTTTGATTGCTTTTAGGCTTCTGAGGTGAAATTGACTGAAAAGGAACGAATCCCTTTCAACTTGAAGCTGAACTTTCGAGTACGGTAAATGGAGTCTTTTCAGGCAGTGTCAAGCTGTGTGGGCTTTTTTTTTTTTTTTTTTGGTTTATTATCTGCTCCTACCATGCTTTTAGGTCCATTTGCTAGTTGTGGGAAGCATTAGTTCAGATGGAGCAGGGACAGGAACTGAGATTGAGCTGCCTATGGAGTAGTATTTTCATTAGGATGAGGTGCCTTTAGAATCCATTGATGGGTCAGGAAGCAGTTCCTTATTGCCTTATGTCTGGGTCTGGGAAGTGAGTTACTCTCAGCAGGGTGTGCTCAACGCCACTTCCGATGGCTGGACAGAGTTTGAAAGACATACACTGTCACACTTCAGTTGAAGCTGCTATGAATAATGCATGATCCTGCAGTTTCACTATACTGTCGCCATTTGTCAAAGTTATTGCGTCCCAGCTCACAATGACTTCCCATCACAACCAGGCAACTAAACAAAAATAAATAAATACTTTTTTTTTTAATTAAAAAATTCACATTTAGATGTTTCACAATGGCACGCCTCAGTTGACTGCAGCACGCACTAACCAGAGCAAATAAATCATGCATTGCACATGCATACTGCCCCATGTGACACCACCCACCCAAGGTCAGGCCCCCTTTAATATATAGGAAAGGACTCTGGCACACATCTTTCAATTTTTCCTAATAAGGAAACATTAATTTAATTTAAAAAATACTGTCAATGCAGATGTTTAGTATTTCACAACCAATTGCCTTTAATGGCATAAACCTACAACGAGACTTTTTTGTGTGGGTCTATGCATGGGTGTTTGTGTATGTGTTCATCTGTGCCTGTATATATCTATGTGTCTGTACTTTTTGCCACTATTGAGCCATGTTCATTCATTCATTCATTCATTCATTTTCTAAGCCGGTTAAATCTAATTAGGGTCGCGGGGAGGCTGGCGCCCATCTCAGCTGACCAGGACAGCTCACCAGGCCATCGTAGGGCCAACACTCACACAACCATTCACACTCGCATACACGCCTAGGGGCGATTTGGAACAGCCAATTAGCCTACTGTGCATGTTTTTGGATGGTGAGAGGAAACCGGAGTGCCCGGAGGAAACCCACGCAAGCACGGGGAGAACATGCAAACTCCACACAGAAATGCACCCCGAGCCCGGGAATCAAATCCAGGACCTTCTTGCTGTGAGGTGAACGTGCTAACCACTGCGCCACCGTGCCACCCGCCATGTTAATTACTTGTTTTAACACAAGGATGTTATAAAAGTGAATACTTTTGGTATTTCAGCTTGCACACCAGAGTGAAACACTCCATCATGTTGGTGTCACTGTTGTGCTGAAAAAAAAAAAAAAAAAGGAATGCAATCTAAATAACATCTGTACAGCTGTGGTGCAATAGAGGCACCTTTGCATTAAAGGCTGGGGCTGACAAACTGATGGAATAGTCATGACTACAGAGTGCATTTGTTAAAGAGGCCAGAGAGTAGTAGTAGCAGTATTTACAAAGACAGGGTACCTGATTTGGGGGCAGCCGTAGTCTAACGGTTAGAGAAGCAGGTTTGGGACCGAAAGGTCGGGGAAAATGGGTGGTGGTGGGGGAGTGAGCTGCACCTTCCCTTCCTCCACTTTCATGGCTGAAGTGCCCTTGAGCAAGGCACCGAACCCCCAACTGCTCTCCGGGCACCGCAATGTGTGTGTGCTCACTGTTAACGTGTGTGTGTGTGTGTGTGTGTGTGTGTGTGTGCACACTTTGTATACGTGATTCACGTGAAAATTTATACGGAATTATTTGCATATGAATAAACGGTGGTGTCTATAATGTAGAGGCACACATACAGTATAGCAAAATAAAAATAAAATGAATAAATAAAACAAAATAAACCTGCAAATCTATGTGCCTTGATTGTGTGGGTTTTTTGTTTGTTTGTTTGTTTTTTTAGATATAAATGCCATAGCCTACATGTTTTAAAAATAAATAAATAAATAATTTACATGACCTGTGTGGGAACTGGTATTCCACTTCAAGAGGCTTTTCATTTTGTTTTATGATGTATTAACTAATCTGCCGTTTTATGTGATCGTAATGTTTTTCAGCTGAGGAAATAGGAGGGGATTTAGTTTCACAATCCTGAGAAGGCTACGGACTGTTTGTGTTGAGGAATAATGGATACACAGTAACTATTTTTTAAAGTTAGAACACCCTGTCAGCTTCATTCGTCAGCACGGAAAGAAATAGCACCTGTCAGACTTTTTCTAGTGTGAATGGTGTTTTCTTTCCTTTTTTTTTCTCTGACCACAGCACGTAGTAAACCAGTTTCGAGAGCAATTCCGCTGAGTGATATTTATCAACTGAGTCAGAATACATTTTACAGGATGAAAAGCAGATTAATTCTGAAATGCCAACACACGTCCACTGCAGCTGTTCCTTTTTTCTACATTGGCTAAATTGGTTGTTTTTTAGCGGGATGAATGAAAGTGTATTCTAGCAGCTAACTGAATGGTACAAAACCCAAAGTCGGGCCAGACTCTGTGGCTGAAATGTCACTGGAGTTCTTTCTCAATTGCCATTATAACAGCAAAAGAGTAATCTTCAGAAAGGGATAGGCAATTAAAGATGTCCTTTTTTAAGACATGCTATCTTTCCTTTCCAAAAAATCCTATTCTATTCTCAAGAATGGAGCCTGAAATGGAGTTCAAGACTTTTCCCTGCATATGGGTGTGCTTATGTGTGTGTGTCCGCACGTGTGTGCATATGTGTGTGTGCGCGCGCTTGTACGTGCTACATATTGAGGACCAGAAAACATTTTTTTAACAAACAATGCGAGAACATTTTTTTGGAAGTGAGGACATTCTGGCTTGTCCTTACTTCTTCAATCAGCTGACAATTAAGACTTTATGGTTCAGGTTGGAATTAGGTGATGGTAGGGGCTGGGGGCAGGCATTTAGTTGTGAGAGTTGAGAGTCCAAACAGCATTAATGTGAGTCTAAGCCTTTAAAATCCAAACACTCCAACATCTTTGTTGCAATATTAAAAAAAAAAATTAAATGGAATTTATTACTAATGAAATAATTAAAAAACTTTATTTTTTTTTAATATTTATTATTTGTATGCATGAGGCTAGAAAATGAGACTAGATTGAATTTTTTGTTTTTGTTTTGTTTTTTTTTACTGCTTAGCTGTTGTGATTTTCTTTTAATGTGTACATGGTGTCCCAAGAGTCTCTGTAGCAAAATTAAATTGAGTTTTTTAGCAAAACGTCTTTCGTCAAATGTTCATAACCACTTTTTTTATTATTTATTTATTTCATATTGCCTTCAGAAATGGCTGTCTGGTCTCGTTCTTTCAGTACCTTCTTCCAGCTGTGGCACTTTCTTTCTGTTCTATCATGGGGATCAGTGAAGGTAGGAACATGGATCGAGTAGTAAATTGACAGCTCTGCCATTGGGCTCGCCTCTGTCTTTACCACGACAAGCCATCCAGAGATTTCAGTCAATCTTCTCTCATGTTCCATTTTCCCCTCACTCATGAACGCAAGATACTCGAGAACTCCCCAAATGTGGCAACAAATAATCCTCAACCTGGTGTGGGACAGTCCATCCATTTTCAGATAAGAACCATGACCTCAGACTGGTAAGTGCTCATTCTTATATATATATATATATATATATATATATATATTTATTGCGGCTCACCATCATGCAAGTCAGCAATGCATGACAGCCAATCAGCATCAATTTAGCAGCAACTAGCAGCAACTAGCAGCCTTATTTGATTTCCTGTGGTGGACACACACAGACACCGGACAGGACATGGGGACAAGCATCCAAGCCGTATTCTATGACGACTGATGCTCTGCTCAGGAGTTGCTGTTAAATACCACTTAAAGCTTGTATTTATAATTACTGTCTGAGTCACATGCTCTAAGCCAGCTAGGCCTTTTTACCATCACTGTAATCACACCCAGGTAATCATTATCAAAAATGTGTCTAGCATGTATGACAGTTTCATAACTAAATCCGTAAAATTAACCAGCCGTTTCCGCTAAGGTTTCATGTATAACCCAGGCATTCAGTAGCACTGTCTGCAGCTTGAAATAAACCGACCCCTTGTGCAAATTATTAAAATCAAAGCTATTAATAAGCCTGGGGCACCAGCAGCAGGTCAACATCCCATCTTGGCAAAGGGCAATGATGAAAAATAGCTGTGGCCTCCACGCTTGGCATAATTACTGCCTATGTCTTAATCATGGAACAGTGGGATGCAAATAATCTAGCATTTGGATTGTTGATTGGCTGCAGTATGATCCTAGGCTGTGATTGGATGATTGATGGGGCCCACCGTGAGCTGACAATAATTTCTGTCCTTGTTGGTGTAGAGGATGCAGAGATGATTAAGAGCTCACCCCGGAGAGCTTGGGAATGAATCCTGACGTGAACTTTCTAAGCTTTCTGTTTCACTATAAAGGCCTTTGGTTGACATAAAGCACAAGTCACCCTCCTGAAACTTCTCTTAGCTTCACAGCTGTTGGATTTTAGCTGTTCAAGCAATCAGTGCTGGCTAATTTAGCGTCTTTTTAATGCCTTAAATCATTTCCTGGCCGCAAACGCATTTCTGTGAGAACGTGAAGGGCTATAATGTAAGACTTTTCATTTTTAATTACTAATTAGTTAAATCATTAACCATGCTTCTATGCACTCGGTGATAACATTTATTAATATGTTTGATATGCAGATTGCTCAAATTTGCTAAAAATAGCGTTTTGCTAATTGATTTTTAGCCTAGTATGGTGTAAATTCGTGTAAAACCAGAGTATACATTCATTCATTCATTTTCTGAACCGCTTTATACTAATTAGGGTCGCGGGGAGGCAGGCGCCCATCTCAGCCAACTCTGGGCAAGGAAAGAGTACACCTGGACAGCTCGCCAGGCCATCGCAGCGCAGAAACACACTTACGACTATGCAGCCTACTCTTTACAAAAGTCAGCAGTGGTTCTTTTACATGCCTCTCACCACAGACAGTGAGAGACATGGCTGGCCTTTGATACCCCAGTTAGCTGCACTTGGGGGACAGCAGTGACAACCAGGTGACAGTAGGGCTTGAACCCCCGACCCACAGTAATCCAGCACCCTACCACCGGGCCATCACTACCCAACGACAGTATATTTTCAGTCAAATTTATTTTTATTCTTGCACATAGTAGATGAGTGGGAAATAAAGTTGTCAGCTACCTCCACTGTGGAATAATGTGCTGCTTCATTTTCCTGATCCATTTTCTCATTTCATACTAGCCTGTAATGCCCCTCTCCATACTGACAGAAAAACTAAAATGTCTTTTTAACTGTACTGAATAAATCCTAGAGAATCTATTGGAGTTCCATGGTTCATTCAGATACCTGCTTTTTCTTCCTTGTTCAGTTCCACAGAGGGAAAAAAGCTTGTTGTAAATATCACGTAATAATTATAAAACTGTAACGCAGTGATGTAGTTGAAACAACATTGACGTTTTGAACTGCCGATGGTTGTGGCTCTTACATCGTATAGAAGGAAAAAAAAAAAAAAACCAAGTAATGAATCCACACATTAGGGGAAGGGGGGGTTTGACAGTGTACTGTGAAAAAATCACGTGATTCACGTGTAAATTTATACGGAATTATTTGCATATGAATAAACGGTGGTGTATATAATTTGTTCCTATAAATGAGCCAGTGTTTGTCTGATGTATATGAAAGTCAGTTCATATTATTTGTAGATGTGCTTAGTTTTATTTTGTCCAGAAGTTCACTAGTTTATATCTGATTGGTTTCTTTAATATCTTTGTGCCCATTGCGAGGATCATTGACACTTACGTACAGGAGAAATCAAATGGTTTTAGAAAGACACTGTGGCCAATTTCAATTTATTCCCAGGAGATAACCTTGTATTTTATGTTTATTTAATATGCCTGGTAAGTAAATCTGCCCCTTTATGCCAAGCCGAGCAATCCTTCATTTGAACCAAAATATTAAAAATAGCCTTCTCACAAGGTTAAAGAATAATTAAAAAAATTCCCGGACCCAGAATGTGATCTGGATGATCTCCAAAATGTATTGGAGTCTTCCTTGTCCCAAAGCCTCACCTCTGGTAGAAATTTTATGAAAATCCATGCATATCCTTTTTGGGTAACCCTGCTAAAAATCAAATAACCACATCCAACCAGAAACATACCCTTTTTGGCGGAGGTAATTAGGAAGATGACTTCTCACTCCCTCACTCATTTGTTGAACTATTACGGGGAGGCTGGAGCCTATCTTAGCTGACTTTGGGCCAAGGGGGGGTACACCCTGAACAGCTCACCAGCCAATCGCAGGCTAACACACACACAACTATTCACTCTTACGACCACATGTAGGGGTGATTTGGAACAGCTAATTTGCATGTCTTTGAACTGTGGGAGGAAACCGGAGTACCCAGAGGAAACCCATGCAAGCACGGGGAGAACATGCAAACTCCACAAATAAAAACCCGAGCCTGGGATTCGAACCCAGGACCTTCTTGCTGTGAGGCTGACATGCTAACCACTATGCCACCGTGCTGACCTCTAGATGACCTGCATTCATAAAATATTTCCCCGGCCCTAATTTGCAGGGCTAAAGATTTTCCAAAACATTTATTACTATTGGATTTTCCAATGATTTTCCAAACTGTTGAAATTATAGTGAAATGTATGGAATTTAAACACTTTTTATGTATGTAAATTAATGCCTATTTATTAGCACTTTGCTATAATTCATTCATCCATTTCCTGAACCGCTTAATCCTAATTAGGGTCGCGGGGAGGCTGGCGTCCATCTCAGCCGACTCTGGGCGAGGGCGGGGTACACCCTG
>JAQMYF010000023.1:6532210-6546373 GCA_030014195.1 Neosilurus mollespiculum | reverse complement strand
TTATTTCATGTAATATTGGATCATATTGATGAGAATAAGTAAACAAACAACAATATATAATAATAACAAAAATAACATTCTCTTTTTTGAGGAAGAAAGTCAATATTTATTGTCGCCACCCTTTACTTTGATTACAGCATTTAACCTTTCATGTATAGTGTTCACATATTTTTTAATTTCTTCACTCACTTAACTATTTCATAGGGTTTGAAGTTCATTCATGCTATGCAAAAGTTAAAAAAATATATATTTTTTAATTTTTCTAAGAAATTGGTATTTTCAGTGTTTTTGTTTATTAGACATACTTTTACCTCAATATACTTGTCAGAATGTCAGAATTTTTTTTGTTCTCATTGCCTCCAATAACATTGTTCAATACATTTTCACCAAAAAATTATAGAGAAGTAATTTTTTACATCTTTTATTAGGAGTCATTTTAGACAAAAATGGTGGTGTATAATCTTCACTGCACACTACTGTATATATATAAAAGTGCAGAGCTGCGTACGTTTTACTTGTCCTAACATGCAGTACAAATCTGTTGACGATCTGAGAATGTGGATTAAACCCCTTAGTGTTTTTTTGGGACAAAAAAATTTACCGATCCTTAACAAATTTACACTATGTGTCAATGCTAGTAAGACTAACACTTTGTTTTGTGTTCTTACTTTCCAAAGTTGAGGTATGAGGCATGGTGTGCTATTACATAGAATAGTACAGGTATATTGTAGCACATTTCTGGGAATAAAATTGGTATAGTATAATAAATAAAATGACAGCAAGATTGGAAAGAAAAAAGAATGTGTGTGTGTGTGTGTGTGTGTGTGTGTGTGTGTGTGTGTGTGTGTGTGTGTGTGTGTGTGAATATTTGAATGTGTCGTCAAAACAAAATAGAAATGCTCTCATGGTCTCAGTCACAAACATCAAAACATGACCAAGGCCAGAAAACATAAGCACAAAGTTTTTCTTTAAAGTATAAATAATACAAATAAAATAAAATTAGAAAATTAATGTAAAGATATAAAATGCAGATAAATTATAATTAATTGAGAATAGAGACCTTTTACTCCCCCGATTTCAATCTAACAGAATCCTTTACAGGAAGAGATTTTGGAATGTAGGATTCGTTTCTTTTTGGAGGTCCTGCGGTGGGGTGAATGAGACATAGGCTGGGCTGGGTAGATTAAGCAGACTGCGGCTGACAAATGTTGTGATGCATTGGTGAATGCAAGGACCGAAAAGCAGAGGCTCTTGAGCCTTTTCCGGCTACGGATAAAAATTGGGGATTAAATACATGGCAAATTCAGTGGCATGTAGTAAGATGGACTGAACATAGCAGGCAGATGAAAGGTTGCTGTAAAGTTAGCAAATTTTCAGAAAGCATTATGAAAGCCACTACCTGTAGATTGACCAATAACAGCACAGAGGAGAAGAATTGGGAGTTTTTATTTCCCTTATTTAAGAATATAGACTACTGGGGGAGTGACCAAATACACTGCAGAGAATCCAGACCAGCGAATAATGATAATAATGCCAGCAATCGATTAGGAGTACGAATATGTGTTGCTATATAAAAGGTTTGGGACATTTGACCATGCCTTCCTATGGAAGATCTCAAAAGAAGTACAATGCTTTTTGCGGTAGCCTCTGCAAAGATTGATAAGACATGTTTCTCGAGGCTGCTCATTGTTAATGCCGTGACGGAGTAAATTTGAGGTGAAAGTTCAGGCAAACATAAATTAACTACTTGTTCCCAAGAAAAAAGCAATGATTCAGTACCTATTTCACTAAAAGAAATTGGATCTGTAGGAGCCCAGCGAGCTAGTGCAGATTAATAATAAGAAAAACTAGAAAGAATAACATGAATCAGCACAGGAGTTTAAACTAATACAGGAGTTTATCTATATGTGTATGTACCGAGGTGCAGAATAAGGATCTGCCAGTGTTGAAGTAGGAGCTTTCTTCACTCTGGAAGCATGTATCTATTGAGGAGAAGAATCAGTCAGTATTGTAGTCTGTGTGACAGCAAACACCTTCATCAGTAGACCATAGGCTGCTTCACCAACTTTGCAGGGGTTCAGTGTTTTCACTAGCACTTGATCACCTGCAACGTAAAGGTGGGTAGGCACTTCAGGGGTAAAGGAAGAGAGAGAGAAATGTTAGCACAATGCTTATTTAAAACATGGTGTAGGAAGAGGGTAAAAAGGCAGCATAAAAGGGGGCAATTTTGTGATTGCACCAGAAGTCATACGAATTTCACACAGCTGGTAAAACTCAACCCATAATGGTGCACCATTCTTTGATTGTTCCATCAATTCTCTCCAGCATTCCCGAGGATTGCTGGTGATAAGGATCGTGAAAATTCCATGCAATGGTAAGATATATACGTTTTCACACAGGGCACTAGGAACAGAATAGACATGTAATAAATTAGTAATCAAGGTGCTATTCAAAATAATTTTGCAAACCACTTCCAGGCCAAATAATAAACAGAAGGTACACAGCACATCCTGTATACCATATTTACACCATATTTAAAAAAAAAAAAAAAAACGCTTGTCCTATCTCACGCTGTAAAAGAATCTTTTAAAAAATAATAATAATAAAAATAAAAAATAAAAAGTCTAATGGCGTCTTCCATGTCCAAAACACCACTGGTAGAAACCTCATATTTTTGCATAATTCAGCAAACAAACAAAGACACAAACTGAGAGCAAAACATAACCTCCTTGGTGGATGAAAAAAACACTTTTTTATGAACTGTGAATGGCCTAATGAAGAATAAGAGGAGGGGAACACGCTTTATTTTCATAGGTCTACAGTCGCATGTCTGTTTTTATCTCCTTAATTGGGTTCAGCTTGTTTTATGATGCACCCTATTAATCTTTCAGAACAAAAAAAACGATATATTTATCAGCAGAATTCATCATAGCGTTGCCATATCCTGTGAACTTTCCAATCAGAATTGAATAGAACGAGTCTTAATTAGTTTACATGCATATTGTTCAATGTTAAAAAGCATGTTTTATCTCAGGGCACAAGAAGCATTGTTGCCAATTTCTTATTCAGTCATAATTGGATTTTACTATCAAAAAAAAAAAAATAAGAGGATAATGTTTAGACATACATGCTGCTTTTCCTTTTTTTTATTATTATAATTATTAATATTATTTTAATTAATGGTGTGCTGTGACTTGTGCCAAAATGTTATCAGTTATAAGGGGAAATGTAAACCTTTCACTATGCTGCATGTTCAAGAAAAGAAAGATAAATATTAATACTATGTTATAGTAGTGAATATTAGGTCTGGCTATGTTTTATAATAAAAGATAGAAAAGCACATATGGAAATGTATTATTAATGTTCATATTAATCATATTCATTAACATATAGTTAGTATATTGACTATCATCATAAAAATAGAATTTTAGTGGATTGCATTTTAAGAGTGTATAACTGGGAATTACATTACACAATTACCATGAAAATAACACTTAATCTAACTGTATTGATGTAATTAAAGTAATGTCACATTTAAATGTTATGTTCATTTTAATTTTAACTTCAAACATATAATTGAAAGTAAATTTATACAGGAAGGAGGCATGGTGGCACAGTGGTAGGCGCTGTCACATCACAGCGAGATTGTTTAGGGCCCTAGTGTTAGTGTGGAGTTTTCATATTGTCCATGTGTTGATGTGGGTTTCCTCCAGGTCCTTTAGTGTAACT
This sequence comes from Neosilurus mollespiculum, assembly GCA_030014195.1. Taxonomy (NCBI): domain Eukaryota; kingdom Metazoa; phylum Chordata; class Actinopteri; order Siluriformes; family Plotosidae; genus Neosilurus; species Neosilurus mollespiculum. The sequence continues at coordinate 6,542,644 of JAQMYF010000023.1, read as the reverse complement.
AAAGATGCCCTTAGGCCCCGTCACATATGAACGATTTGCAGAACTTATGCCGATATATGACAAATTTCTATACAACGCTGGCACATGCTGAGCTAATATTATATGTATAACTAACTGAAATGTTATTTCAGTTTTGAACATATACATAACTTATTTGTAACCAGAATCTATCGAAAACTTATAGCTAACTGTGATTGAGCTTATCTAAAAACGTATATTGATATATGTAGACTTATCTGATGTGTTCCGGACAAGCACAGAACTTTTACTGAACGTTTTTCTAAGTAACAGCGTATTACGGGCATATTGGCAGCGTTTAGAGGGATTGGTATGTAAAATGGGGTTCAAACAAAGAATCGGTCAGTACTGCTCAAGACTCCTGCGTTGACTATCGTTGGTCATTATTTGCGAATGCTGCCAACATGCTAGGCATTCATTAGTATAAGTTATACATAGGTTCAAAGTATGAACTTATGAGTAACTTACAAATAACTTACCTACAATTATGGTAACTTACATACAATTTATGTCCTGTGTATGTGGAAGGTATGAGCCATACGGCAACCTCGCCGTACTACGACTTATACCAGCATGCTGTAAACTTACACAAAACTTGTGTGGGCAAGGATTATCCTCTCTATCAGCATGTATGTTATGCAGAGAAGAGGGATTGGCTGATAGCTCCAGGGGTCTTCTATTGGCTTCCTAGATTTCAGGTTGACAACTACTTTGGACTGGCACCAGACCGATTGGATGACTTAAGTCAGAACATTGCTCAGTTGCATCACCGTTCTGGACTCTTCTCTCTATTGCGGTCAGGGAAACGTTTCCGTTCCTTGAAAGCTAACATTGAGCGAATGAGGAGGAGCTTCTTCCCACAGGCCGTTCGGGTCCTCAACCAGAACACTGGTACCTGGACTTTGTAGACTCTACCCTACACATTAACATTACATCCTACCTCAGCTGATTGTTGCACACACAATTTGCACTCTGTACGCCTTGCACTACCCTGCACACACAACAACCTCACACCCACTGGACATCTTGTGTGCATACTGCACCGACACTTTACAGACACTTGACACTTTACATACAGTATTACTTGTAAAATCGCCACTGCATTAATATTTCATTATATATATTTTTGTATTCTATATTTTACTTTACACTCTCATATTAATATTGACCTTTAACTATGTCCTTCAGATAGTTATAGTTATTGTTCTTTTTTTTTCTTCTTGATATTGACAGTTTATTCTTCAAATTTTAGGACAGTCATAACAAGCATTTTACTACATATTGTACTGTGTATGATTTTGTACGTGACAAATAAATTTGAATTTGAAATTTGGTGGGTTTTGGGGTAGCCCCACATAGTGTTCCTGCTGTTAAAGTCACCACAGGCAATAGTGTTGTTCCTCCACTGGCCAAGCATTCAAACCTTACTGTGCTTGGTGGGGTTTGGTAGAATATTATTGCAGATACACTGCCTAGTAATGACAATACATTCAATTCTGATAGATAACTTGGATGCCTTCAAGGACATGTGTATCGATTACAGTGATGTTTACTGGGGACATAGGCTACAGTATAATCTTTGAACAGAAGCTTATTCGGCATGAGTCTCTCGCAGAAGGAGCACGTTGGCATTGTTTGTCTCTGAGCCTCTTCAACATTGAACTGGAAGAACCATGACATGTATATGCCGGTAGCAGTTAATTCGACTGAGATTGCTTTGCTGAGATTAGCTACAAAAAATGCATTTCTTGGATCATGATCCTGATTTTCTACTGATTTTTGGTTTTTTTGGGGGAACATGGCTTAAACTTTTAAAAGTTTGACAGAATGATTAAAGGCCAGATATCTGGACACCAGTGGAGCAGTGTGGAGTATGATTCCGCATTCAAAAAAACTCCGCTTTCTCCCCACCACCCCCTGAAACGCTGATTTTGAGTGTGCCATGCTGAACGGCCTGTTTTGCTTCCTCCTCCCAGGTATTGTCTTTTCGCTCTCTGTGCCTACTCTGATCTGATTGGTCACCCTTCTGATGTGGGGTTACCTAAAAGCTCCACTCCCAGTGCGCTTGGAGGCAGATCGGGATGGGTGGAGATACCGTTGTGCATGGGAGGGGCAGTGGGGGAAGGCCAGCTTATGTCAAAACCCTTGTAAGGGCCAGCTCAAAAAGCCCAGAGGGGAAAATGTTTTTAACATGCATTATTTGTCTCTCTAGCTACAGTAACTAGTTATTTATCCATCCCAACAAAAGCTGGTTTATTTGTTTTTGTTTGTTCATTTGTTTTATTCTTTTATTCATTCCATCCCTAAATCTTTGATCAGTTATGGTATAATGGAAAGCTTTTTTATTTTCTGTAGTGAGGACGGAAAAATTCTAACTGCTATATTTACCCAAATCCATTTTATATAAATGGGAAAACATGTAAATAAGCAAAGCAGAAGGGAATTGCTGCACAGTGCTCTGACATAACTGATCAGATTACTGCATATTAGGTTTCACAATAAGCTTCAAATATCCAGTATCCACACTGTTACCCAACAGAGAAGGATGGCTTGGAACATTCAGTTAATGGCACCGAAGCAGTTAAAAGGTGCGCTACTTAATAGCAAGAAATACCGGTTTTGCCCACAAGACAATAATTGTATTCCTTTTCTCACCATAAATAGCCAGGTACAGAAAATCAATGCCAAAAGACCCAATAACAATCCATCTCCTCTCCTGTGACCCGATCGCTGGGCCACTCACCCCCTGGGGGCTTCATTACAACGTATCCATTTTAGAAATCCACTCTAACAGCTGGATGAGCAGATTGACCCGCCATCTATTTATTGCTTTAATGTGATTCCTCGCAGAGAGAATGCAACTTACTCGAGAGAAGGGTGCCAAAGTAAAATCACAGATTTCTGCTCTTCACGTGTATAAAATGGCAGTGTGTTGGAAGTAGAGCGACATGTGGTCTCATGCCCATGTGAGTTTTTTAAGGGTTAACTGGTTTCCTCCTGCATTTCAACGTCAACAACACTGAACTGTCGCTAGAAGTGTCTGTGTGTTGCTCCATGATGGATTGGCTCCTCATACAGTGTTTACAGTGTACATCACTCCCCATATTCCCAGGATAGACTACACCCAGGATAAACATGTGAACACAGTAGCTCCTTGAATGACTACTTTTACCAAATCTAAACCATTAAAAAACACAAACACACAGACACACACAGAGACTACTCCCACATGGACTGACATTTTTGTGTGGTATTTGAAGAAACACCATCTGGGTCAATCTAGGCTCCTGGGTTTAGCTGATTGTTCTCATAGTCGTTGATGCGTGAGAACTGAGATGTTTGCTTGAATAGCTTGCCCTTGCAGGGATGAAAAAAAATGGAAAGGTGCAAGACAGGCGTAGGTAACTCCAGAGAGACAGCTGGCATCACTATAAATAAATAACATGTTTTCTTGTCTTAGGGATGCATATTAAACTTTAAAATGCCCCTCACAAGGAAAGCGTGCAAGTTTGGGTGTTAAAGAATGGCTTCTTATGAATATTTGCATTTGAAAGAGATGGCGGGGATAGCTCAAGAAGGAGACATGTGACAAGACAGCTTGGGTTTCCAGGAACGCATTAAGGTACTTATAAACAAGTAATGAACAGTATAATTTTAATGATGAAATAAATTTCAGTTATTTAACTAAGATATAATGTACACGAAGCTGATAATTAATGTGAAATAAACCCAGCTTGAGCGATTCGGACCTCGACTCATAGCAGAGGTGCCTTGAATCACTCTGAGTGGGATGATTTTATGATAATGACCAGCTCACTGTACATTATCCAACTTATTACTCGGTTAATTACAGTAATATTCATTTACATAGAATGTTCATTTTAAAAAAGTGTTAATTCCTTCAAAAATTATTTTGTTTCCATTTGTGACGTACTTTATAGCAATGGACCATTATACTTAACAATAGGGTGTTAGGAAGAAATTTGTTGGTGAATGCCATGATTGCCAATTTAGAATCAAGTATTTAAAAAAAAGCCATGAAATAATGCTATTTATGCTATATAAGGTTATGGTTTCTCAATGAATCCACTTTTTAATGTCATGTAATATATAAATATGAAGGGCTGAGAGTCACAGATATGGTGATAGTTTGACAGATGTGGATAAGGTTTATGAGTGCCAGAATGGCCCTTTCATCTTACTTATGACCTCCAAACATATCATTAGCATTATACCTGATTTATTTAATCAATAATAATGAATTATTATTATTATTTTTTTTTTTTTATCAATATTCATTGTTTAACGAAAGTCCCAAATTCATCGCTGAACTGTTGGGATGAATTCAGCCACAAAAATCCAGTGGATTTTCCCACATCACCAAACATGAGGACCAACATTCCATTTATTTCAGTTAATTACTTCTGATTTCGGATTTTCTTTTCCCCCCTTGATTTTCTCATAGCCAACTCATCAGACATTATCTCTATCGCATGACCGTTACCAACCAGTTATGGCGAAGATTACTACACAATTCCTCCAAAAAGGTGACCAAATTTTTTTAACTGTATATTATTCTTAGTCAGGAGCGGCATAACACACTCAGAAAAAATGCACTATCTACCCTTTTGTAAATAAGCTGATGCCACAGATGCCCGTGATGGGCTAGTGTCTGTTATAAGTGACAGAGAAGAAAGAGTATGTCATCCTTCCCTCTCTCAGAGCTCAGCCAATCAGCTGTTCCAGCCATAGATGGCTGTGTACATCACCCAAGGGTTGCATTTGCTTTTCTGGTACTCCACCCAGGAGCTTGTGACAGATTTTGTAATCAGACACTTAATGAATACAGGCTATGATGCATTCAGTGTTTGGAAAGAAACATATTAATCTTCAGGAAAGGCATATTGCTGTAGGCTTGTATGTTTACCCAGAAAAACAGCCAGAGTTTGGCATAAAACTGTTTGAATAAATTGTTTTTGTTGCAGTATAGGATGTTGCAGATGCCACCACCTGCCTGGTGTGATGCAAAAGCACCTGCTTAACCAGCACATGGAATAGGCACCCCACCACCATATTGGACATAATTAAAGGGCTTACAGGGTGTGGGTTTTTTTTTCTTTCTTTCTTTTTTTTTTTTTTTTTTTTTTTGGGGGGGGTTCCCTCTGCTGCCATGCTTTGATGTGCCTGAGGACAGCACCTGCTGAGCTCATGAGCACCTGTTCAGTTTCTCATTCATCTGTTCCTCCCAAAAGGAAATGAATGAAAAGAACCAGCATAAAACACTCTTTTCGCATACAGTCTCACATATATGGCCAAGCGAAGTCCATATATTCCGTATATTCTCTCTATGACTATGTCAAATTGCAGCTTAGTTTTTGGCATAAAAGCTTTTAATTATATAGAAAGGTTTTTGGTGCAGACAAGGTATAAAAACATACAATTTATTCTCTTTGTTGAGTTTGTACTTTTAAACCTTTTCCACACATGCAATTTTCTATATGAGGAGGCTAGATATAAACCAAAGCTAGTGTAAAAACCAGTAAGATTGTATCCACTGGGACCTAACTTAATACAACTCCTCAATATTAATAAAACATAATATTAGTAATCTATAAACATGGTAACATAACAATGAGCAGTCCACGTAGAGCAATGCACTGGGGTAGATGGTTAATAGTGCGGTAACACTTTAAATTACAGCCCACAGATTACAGGGAAGTACTTGATATTACAGGGGACGTGCTTGGTAACAAGGTCTAAGAAAAAATAAGTAAAGAGTAAGTAAAAGGTATTGGACTCTTAGAGGTAAGTGCTAACTTCTGGGCAATTAAAAAAATAAATACAGGGTAAGTACCTGTTCACAAAACTATAATGACATAACCCATAACTATGTTTTTTAAATTATTGTACTAGAACATAATTATAAATTACTTTAAAGTATTTGGGGGCATGCTAGTAGAATTAAGTGCTTATTAATAAGTTATTTTATAATTTATTCTTATAATAATTTCCAAATATTTAGCAAATAAGCAAATATTAATCAACCAATTGCCACAAAGTACTTCTACAGTCATACCCTCAAATAATTTTAGGTAGCCTATAATAACTACCTGGCCAAAAGAAAAGTTACTGTATAGTCAGACCCTTAACTTACTTTTTTGGGGGCAGCCATAACATAATGGTTAGAGAAGCGGCTTTGGGGCCAAAAGGTCACTGGTTCGATACATGAACCAACAAGAAGAATACGTGTGGTGGTGGGGGGGTGAGCTGCACCTTCCCTTCCTCCTCCTTCATAACTGAAGTGCCCTTGAGCAAGGCACCTAACCCCCAACTGCTCTCCGGGCGCCGCAATGTATATGGCAGCCCACTGCTTCAAGTGTGTGTGTGTGCGCTCACTGATAATGTGTGTGTGTGTGTGTGTGTGTGTGTGTGTGTGTGTGTGTGTTCACTTTGGATGGGTTAAATGCAGAGGCAATAACCTTGCAGGATTAATACAGTATAGCAAAACCCAAACATTCTTTACTTAACAGATACTTACTTTCTTGGCTGTAATTTAATGTGGGTTGTTTTTTTTTTTTATTTAAAGTGGGGTTTTTGTTTGTTTTGGGTTTTTTTTTTTTTTTAGCAATTTAGAAGTTGTTTATATGAACTGTGTATTATTTATGTATGACTCATAAAAAGGCTTCAATTTTAAGCAGTTTTCAAATCCATTCATAGCTCCCACAGTTACAGAATGATGAACTTTGTAAAATTCTCTTAATATGATTTGCATCACGTTCAATGTGTCTGCTCTGGGAGACAATAAAGCAAAAAAGAAGTAAACAAAAGAGTGCTATCCTGCAGAGGGCATCATGAATTATTATAATATTAAATAAAAAAATAATTTATTCGGGATCATTTACAAAGCGGCTTACATTTTTATCTAGTTTAAGGGCCTTGCTCAAGGGACCCAACAGTTGCAGATTGGTAGTCCTGGGGCTTGAGCAGCCAACCTTCTAATCAGTAACCCAGAGCCTTAACCACTGTGTCTAGTCTAAGTTCATTAATTAGCAGTTACCTTTGGTTTGAGTGACTAAGGGGGGCAATTACGTTATTACATGAGTCATATGAGTGTGAATTTTTGTCCAGTATTATATCAGAAGATTATCTAAAAACTGTTTATTTTTTTCACTTAATTTGAATTGTTTGGATATCAGAAACAATTAATGTTGTGAATAAACAAAAATAGGACAAAGCACTGTATTTATAGAAAATATAGTGGCTTGCAAAAGTATTTATACCCCTTGAAATATATTGGATTTTTTTGTAATAGACCAACACAAAGTGCCACATTACTGTAAAATAGATTATAATATTTGGATTTAGGTCTGGACTTTGACTGGGCCATTTTAACACGTGAATATGCTTTGATTTAAACCGTTCGACTGTATCTCTGCCTGTATATTTAGGTTCATTCGCCTACTGGAAGGTGAACCTGTGCCCCAGTCTCAATTCTTTTTCTGACTCTAACAGGTTTTCTTTCAAGATTGCCCTATATTTGACTCCATCCATGTTTCCATCAACACTGTCCAGCATCCATGTCCTTGCTGAAGAAAAGCATCCCAACATCATGATGCTGCCACCACTATGTTTCATGGTGGGGATGATGTGTTCAGGGTGATTTGCCAGTATTAGTTTTCTTTCACACAGCATTTGGCATTCAGGTCAAAAAGTTCAATTTTGGTCTCATCTGAACAGAGCACCTTCTTCCACCTGTTTGCTTTGTCCCATAGTTTGGGGGAAACAGTAAATGGGATGTTCTATGGCTTTCTTTCAACAACGGCTTTCTTATTGCCACTCTTCCATAAAGGCCAGATTTGTGGAGTGCTAATAGTTGTCCTGTGCAAAGATTGCATCCCTATACCTCCACCACAGGCATGCGCCTCCTGGGTTCTTCTCTGACCAATGCTCTCCTTGCCTGGCCTGACAGTTTAGGTAGACAGCCATGTCTTGGTGGGTTTGCAGTTATGCCACACTCGTTCCATTTTTGAATTGAACAGTGCTCTGTGAGATGTTCAAAGCTTGGGATATATATTTTTTAATAACCTAACCCTTTACACGTTATCCCTGACCTGTCTGGTGTGTTCCTTGGGCTTCATGATGCTGTTTGTTCACTAATGTTCTCTAACAAATTTCTGAGGCCTTTACAGAACAGCTGCATTTATACTGAAATTAGATTACACACAGGTGGACTCTATTTACTAATCAGGTGACTTCGGAAGGCAATTGGTTGCTCTGAATTTTATTTAGGAGTACTGGAGTAAATAGGGCTGAATACAAACACACACCACACTTTTTCAGATTTTTGTTTGCAAAAAATAAAAAAATAAATAACAACTGAAAGCCATGCTTCATTTTCCTTCTCCTTCACAGTTATGTGCCACTTTGTGTTTGGTCTATTTCATAAATACCTAATAAAATACATTTAAGTTTGTTGTTGTAACGTGACAAAATGTAGAATAGTTTAAGCGGTATGAACACTTTTGCAAACCACTGTATCAGCAGCTTTTCCTGGCATAAGGTATTATAATTTGAAGCACAGCCAAGTTAACTGTAGTTCTGAAAGTAATTCTGGCTGTAATTCGCATCATAATCAGTCATATTAACGCACCTGTTTGTCAAGATGTTGTCGTTTCTATATTAACAAAACTCCATTCACAGGGGCTGGTATGACAGATGCACCACATACTTGAGGACTCAGAATAAACAGACCACACAACCACCACCACCACCCTTAGGACCTTAACCTAAACCCAATGCATATGAGTTAACAAATATAAGTTAAGCTCCTCCATGTTGAGAAAGGATAATCATATAACAAAATCAGAACATGTGACATAAGAGCATTGCTACAACCAGAGATGTAGGAAAGTCTGATCTTTGGCTGAAAACTCACAATGGCAATCTGGTCTTCATGATGAAACTACAGGCTGTTCTGTGGCTCAATACCCTGAATAAACTCATTCTGTAAAACCAGTTGGCTTCATAACAATTTGACTATCTCTGTAACGAGCTTTAACATCTTAGATGAAATAACAAATTATGACACCACCTGCTAAGATCTAAAGTGAAAGAAAAATAACTTTGTGAGACATTTGGAGGCGTTGTGACAGATGGAACAAATGCCTGGTGACGCTGAACTGTTGTCTTGAGACCCCACTGTCTTCATACAAGCACATCACAGTTTCTATATAAAGAATACCATTAAGTACTTGACTCCACCAAAATTCTTCCAGTTTGAAGACAATAATCCAGTTCAGTAGTTATTGAGTGCTGAGAAATAGAAATGATGAGGGAAGAATTACAAGGCACACAACATTCAAGTGAGCAGCACAGTCATGTAGTGGTTCACCACACAAGAACAAGTTTCTGGATTTGAACCTTGTGGCCAACTGGCAAAATCATAAGAACTTCTGTGTGAAGTTTGCATGCTCTCCCTGGGATTCCTCCCATAGTTCAAAGCAGATTAGATCAACACCAAGGCTGAAACAAGGGCAAGTGGACTTGCTTAAGTTTCTTGAAAATCCTTTAGCTTTTATCCAAGAACTGCAAAAACCTCTTGAAAGAGAGGTGAAAAGTCTTCAATAAACACAAAGAAGTCTGGGTGCCCTTGTTTCAACCTTGGATCTACTATGACGTACATGACAGAGAATCTCTACACAAATTAAATGCCTACTGACAATACTATAACTGCAGTGCTATTGAGTGAAGACCTGTTCTGGGTGTAGTCTGCTTCTTGAATGAAGTCAGCTGGGAGTGGCTCCAGCTTGCCCCTGTGTTCCTGACAGATATGCAGTATGGATGGACAGCATAAGAGTTTGGGTCTTAGGAAGCTATGTATCAACTGTTCAATTTGATTATGGTGTTAATCAGTTTGGTGATGTAGAGGAACTGATACCACTGACTGACAGTATAAAGTGAGTTAGTCAGTATGTTCTCCTAAACAGATAAAACTGTTAAGGTTTTGGCCCTCCAATGGTCTGGCGAGCTGTTCAGGGTGTACCCCGCCTTCACACAGTGTCGGCTGAGATAGCCTCCAGCCTCCCCATGACCCTACTAGGAGTAAGTAGTTTGGCAGATGAGTGAGTGAGTGATGGGTGTAAGGCATGAGATTTTCTCTTTTTTAAACCATATTGTTAATTTTTTTTTAACATTATGGCTAATATGCAGGATGTCACTATATGCTTTCCAACAGAAACAGCAGGCAATTTTTTCAACAATGACAATTAAATTTATGAGTCTGGGGTAAATGTAACCATGACATAACCTTTCATATATTATTCTTATATTCTTATTCTTTTATATATATATATATATATATATATACAGTACAGACCAAAAGTTTGGACACACCTTCTCATTCAATGAGTTTCCTTT
>JAQMYF010000023.1:6515887-6531698 GCA_030014195.1 Neosilurus mollespiculum | reverse complement strand
TGCTCAAGGGCACTTCAGTCATGAAGGTGGAGGAAGGTAAGGAGCTGCTCACTCCCCCCCGCAGCCACACATTTTTCCTGCTGGTTCAGGAATCAAACCAGCAACATTTAGGTCCCAAACCTGCTTCTCTAATCATTAGGCCACAGCTAACCCCAATTCTTACCTTATTTAAGGTCAAGGGGGAATCTGGAGCCGATCCCAGCTGATTCTGGGCAAAAAAGCAGGGTACAACCTAAACAGCTCACAAGCCGATGACAGAGCCACCTTGACATATTACTTATGTGAAAGTCAAATTTTATTAGTCATCCATAACAATGATTTACAACACTCAGACACAGGCTATAAAACGGGTCTGACATGATACCACCAATTACTTCTTTTTTCCTCAAAAGTTCAAACGCTTCTCAGCAGCTGACCTCATCTTTTTAAATGATCCATTTTGTGTAGTTTGCTATTTTGATTCATAACAGGATAAAAACAAGTTTCTGCAAATGGGTGCCATCCATGTTACCCATTCTGCAAAGCACCTCTCTCCCATCGCTGATAGAATTGGGGAAACAGTGAGCCATAACCTATTGTTATTAAACTACCATGCAATAATCTTTATACCATTACACTGTGCTGCTTTCAGGGAAGAGTCAATATCTGTGATAGAACATGATGGTTGGTACAGAAATGTGCAGTCATTAGGCTTCGCGAGAATGAAATGGAGCCTAGAGCGTTCAGCTATGCATTTTCAGCACACCAAGACGCAAGTGATGAAGTGTTTGCCGAATAAGAGTCTCGCAGTGTCACAACTCTGCTCTCCGAAATTGCTCCCTTGACATAATTGAGAATCTATCGAGTTCCTCTCAGTAAGGTTTTTAGCATAAAAGTAGGTTTTGGTATTAATGAGATGTTAGAGGGTGATTGGAATGTCATAATTGTGCCATGACAAGCTGGCTTCTGAGGACAGATCTGCAAGTTTAGGTGGGAAGGTTTTCATCGGGTTGTTGTTTTTAATTCATGGTCTTAATCTTAACAAGCATCACATGGATGACAAGCAGGGCAAGCCATGTCTTATGATACCATATTCAGTATCTGGGACCTTCTTCTGTTCGTAGGTTCTTTATATCAAATCTGCAAGAGCTTTGTTCTTGAGTATCTTGGTGCAAAGCCATCATATAACTTATTTGTTAGAAGGCACAGTCAATTTATGGTTCAATATATTGAGAGAAAAAAAAATATGCTAGCCATATTTCAAATAGCTGAAACTGAGTCTAAGTGGTTGTTTCAAATCACTCCTAGCTGTGCGTGTGTGCCTGTGTTGGCCCCGAAATGGACTGGAGAGCTCTACAGGATGTACCCCAGTTCAGTATGTGAAGTATGAATGTTGTTTCTGACCCTGTCCAAAGAGCTCAGCGCTGTTCCTGGGTTTACTTTAAGCGAACCACAGAATGATCCATATCAGGTGTGAGACACAATGAAAAATGTCACTTTTTAAAGTTTGCATGACTGAGTCTTCCCAAATTTCAGCTCCTCGTTGTAAGTATTCCTGCTTGATCTTCATTGTGTATCTAAAAATTGCTCTTTGATACTTGACTGTTGGCATCACAGGATAACAGATGAATCAAGTATATGAACAAAAGTGACTTCTGGTATATATGAGCCCAAACCCATCGCAGGGCACAGTGTATCATAGAAAGAAAAATGTCGTGCAATGTAGTGCCACTTGTTAGTTACTTCACTGCAGCCCAGAAATTAAACCATCTGAAACAGAACTAAACCTCTAATAGGGTGATCACACTGGGGGTGACACACAATGGCAGTTTGTGTCTGTCAGTTTTCATTCTCAAATTTGTCACACGGCATCGTATTTTGGTCGCCTGGTTTGTGAACTCATCGCAACAAATTTCAAACAAGTTTTAAGTTTCAGCGAAGGTCGCAAAACGAGGTTCTGATGCGGAACAGTCTCAAACTCAAACAGTCCGCAAGTCGTGAGAAGGTCACAAAGTTGATGTTTTGCTCGCAAATTGTACGTTTTTCATTCGCAAGAAAAAGCGACAAGTTGGAGACTTCCACAGGGGAAGTTTGAGACTTGCTGGCATCCACAATATTCCATATGTTTTGTCATTAATCATATTTTATAAACATTTTCTCTGCGCTAAAAATGAGCGAATAAATAGACAGGACATTTTTTTGGCAAACACCTGCAAACAAACCTGAAATTTCTCAAAACCAGTCACGAAAATTGTCTTTCGCACAATATTTACGCTACAAAATATTCGCTTGATTGTAAATCTTCGCAAAAAAAAATAAAACATTTAAAAATCACAAAAAATCTCATCAGTCGCTTTTCTGTCACACCTCCAGTGTGATCAACCCCGAACACGGTCACTTCAGATCAGATGCAAAGAAGTCCAATTGTACTTCACATTACAGACAGCAGGGGGCTTCAAAATAACGAATGGCTTCTTTAACATTTTGGAATAATCCGAATAAGTAATGTGATGATGCTTTGCTAACCTCCCCTTACCTTTAAGCACTTTATAATTACATATTAAAACGAGGTAGCAGATGCATTATTTACCAGGCCATTACAGAATCAATTAAAATTATAATTACAGATTTAACTCCTGCCTTGTTTATTTGATGTGGTCTAAAATAAATGGCTGGCCAACAGGCTGATGTAAATCGTACATCGTTCCTCCCCATTACTTTTCTGCAATGCAGTTAATTACACAAATGATTTTTTTTCTCACATAAAAATCACTAACCAATCATGTGCGCCTCAGCAGATGAAAGCACTTCATGTGGACATGCAATGCCTCTCTATTCAGCCTAAAGAATGCAATACAATTACCAGATAAGAATCTAAGTTAATGAGATAATTTGTCAAAATGTCAACAGTGTCCTTGAGAGCAAGATTAAAAACTATAGGGGGATTTTTTTTTAAATATTCTTTAAAATAAAAGCAAATTCTAAATATGTACTGCATGTCTCTTAGCAGTTTTATTTCATAAATTAATTTCTCTACACAGTTAATAAATAAGGCAGCAATACCTCCTGGTTAGTAAGGGCAATTCCTTTGCTTTATGCATATCTTCATTTAGATTATGGAGGAATCCCAGCCTGCTGCAAGTTCGTATAGCAAATGTGGCAATGTCCAGTGTGTGCTTAGCTACTAAATGTGTATAAATTGTATGGCAGTGTATGCTAAGTATGGTTTTTAACAGTTTTGTTTGGACATGATTAATTTACCCACAGGACAGTTTATTTAATCTATTTATTCATTTATCTTGAGTAACCACTTAACCCTGGTGACGGTCAACATATAGATCAGCCAATTCAGTTCCCGGCATGTTAAGTAGGTGATTAGAAACTCATATGCATATGGAGAGGACATGTGAATCATTACATAGGGAGTTACAGGACCTTAGGACGAAGGGAAGCTATTCTAATCAAGTACTAATCAATATATTTGATTAGTCCCAGAGGTGGACTGGGAAAACTCGATCTCGAAGGAACTCGATATGGTTGAATTCTGGAAATTATAGCTTGATATAATATTTAAGCCTATAACTAGAAATATTTATTTTAAAAAATAATACCCCTAGGGGGCATGATGGCATAATGAAAAGCACTCTTACCTCACAGCAAAAAGGTCCTTGGTTCAAGCTCATGCCCAGCAGGCCATTTCTGTGTGGAATTTACACGCTCTCATTGTGCTTACGTGGGTTTCCCCTGGGTGCTCCAGTTTCTTACTACAGTCCAAAAGACATGCACTTTAAGTTAGTAGAATATTCTCAATTACCCCTAGGTGTGAATGTAAGTGTGAATAGTTGCGTGTCTGTGTTGGCCCTGCCAAGCACTAGCAAGCCGTTCAGTACCAAGCCTTTACCTGGAGTCAGTTGGGATGAGCTCCAGCCACCCCGTGACCCTAATAAAAGATAAAGCGGTTCGAAATATCAATGAATGAATGAACGTGTTTTGGAAATGGTCAACACAGGTGCAGGAGTCAGTGAGATGTTCAATACAGAAAACACAAACACTAAATAAAATAAAGAGTGCATGAACCTATGCTCAGACTCACACTAAATAAACTACAGGCCCCTGATGGGAGAATCGCACCAGCAACTACCTATTCCTGCCATTTTGCTGACCTTGAACTTGACCTACAATGACCATTTCATAAACTCATTTTTAACCTTTGGTTCCAAGCTGCTACCATGAAACTTTGACTGTGATATGTCAGGCAGTTTCTGAGATATAGCCGTGCGTAGCCACAAAAAAAAATAAAAAAAGAATAAAAATACAATACCTGACAGAAGTGAAAACAATACCAGCTACACTATCACAGCTGGCAACAAGTCTCTAAAAGTTAAAACAAGCAGGCTTGCAGAGGCATTGCGTGGAGCTGGTCAGAAGCCCAGAACCTCTAGTTTAAACTTTGCTAGCCTGGTGTGGTCATGGCATAAATTAATAAGAGTGAGAGACAGACAGATTGAAAGAACAAAAATAGTGAATGGACAACTGAATCCAGATTGAGCTGGTTTAAGTATATAACCAATGAACAGAACAGCCAATGAGACCCAGAGAGTAATAAACCATTTACTTACCCAAGAACAGGAGGATCAGGTGAGTGCAGGAGAGCTGGTGTGAAGGAATCCATGCTCAGAAACCTGGAGCAGAGTCCTGAACCTTATCGCAGTGAGATAACAGTGCTAAACACTGCACCAAAGTGCTGTATAGGGTTCATATATAATTAATTTAAAAAACTTTTAAACAGAAACAGTAACGGTGTTCCACCCTTTGTAAATATGACGGCATTCACTTGCTGGAACTTGATACACATGGATGCACGTGTGTTCTCCTGAGTATTTTGAGGTGAATGCCCTTCCCCAGGCTGCACAACAAATCCAGATATGTAGTATGTCCTGTCATGTTTTCTGCTTGCTGCCCCATCTACATCTGACACCTCACGTCAGGTCAGTGCATGCAGCCATCCATCACACACTCCAACCCAGCTCAGGACAGACCTTCTGATGACAAATCATGACTGTTACAGGGTTTGCAATTTGCAAGGGAAAGTGTACATAAGTAAAAATCGATGAACAGATAAACTACATAATTGTCTTGATGAGTGACTGGTAATTTTTTAATTAGCAAAAAATATTCACCAAAAAAAAAAAGTTAAAGCTTAAACATTCTTTAGTTGCTCCTTAAAGATTTTATGTAGAACCAACAACTGTGCTTCCAGTCAGAAAGAAAAGCTTAGGAAGCTAAGGGGCTTTGACTATACAAAGAACCTACCGATGAACCGTTTTTTGGCGAATATAAATGCATAGCTGCCCCGGAAATCCTTTCAGGTGGGCACATAATTACCATTTCTACTATACTTCTTAAAACTAATAATTCTGCTGAACTGATATGTATGTCTCTAGATTTTTAATATCTGATTACCCCAAAAGTAAGTCCAGACGTTCCTCTCCCCAGCCACTTCCTCCAGCTCTTCCGAGGAGACACCGAGGACTCCAGCGTGTTCTGGGTCGACCCCAGGGTCTCTTCCCTGTTGGACATGCCCGAAACACCACACCAGGGAGGCGTTCAGGAGGCATTCTACCCAGATGCCCGAGCCACCTCAACTGACTCCTCTCAATGTGGAGGAACAGCGGTTCTACTCTGAGCTCCTCCCGGATGGCCGAGCTTCTCGCCATAATTGTTACAGGGAAATAAAGTGTTCTGCTTTCACTGATTTGTTTATCAAAATAGCTTCTTACATCAAGTAATTTTAATTAAAAAGTAACTTCTATTTTTTTTTAAATCTAAGTTTCCTAGTGAAATGTATTTAGGTTTGCTTAAAGTTGGCACTATAGGCCTCTTGGCTTTGCCTTTGACTTGTATGATTTTTTACCCACTCACTGACTTATCTATATGGTTGCTACGTATTCTTTTCTTCTGAACAGCTCTTCAGTAACTTTCAAACCGTATTAGCCCTGCACCCTTGCAATCTACAGTACCTGAGAAGGATGGTGTTGAATCCAGGCATTTTAGCTGACTTTGTAGCTATATTTTCAGCTGAAATGACATCTTGGGCACTGCCATAGAGCTCTGTACATTTCAAGTGGTTTAAAGAAGTAGACCTCAGGAACTGAGTGGCAGTGCTGACCTGGGGCTCTCTCCTAAGCTTGTCCTCTCTACTCTTATTGTTACCAAGCATTTGTGGAACAGTACAAAGGATTAGATACCACCTCTAGTGCTAGTTTAAAGCATTTATAATATGTATAAACACTTTTAGAAATGTTTTACAATTATACACAGTGTGTGCACTGCTAACTAACTGCACAGGACTCGTTCTATATTTAAACTGGATCAGATTATATTAAAACCTTAGAAACTTTTCTAGAACATTGTACCTGATATTTACGTTATAGCTCTTTGGCAACCTGGAGATCACGGGTTCGAATCCAGGTTGACGCCACAGCCATCCGTGAACGGGAGTCCATGGGAGCTAAGTGGCCGAACTCTCACAGGAGGGTGGGCTGACATACGTTCACTTCTCTGTCACTCACAGCGATCACCTGCCAATCATGGGCGTCTGTGAGTTCATTTGTATGAAGTTGCGGATAGCGCTTTCCCTCCGAGCGTGTTAAGCCGCCTCCAAATACGTATGCGCAGCAGTTTGTAAAGAGGCGGGTGGCAGCATCGCATGTCTTGGAGGGGGGGATGCTTACGCCTCTCCCTGGTTGGTGGTGGGTGTGTGATCGGGAAGGCAATACTTGATGGGTGGGAATTGGATACAACTAAAATTAGGGGACAAAATGGGGAAAAATTAAAAAAAAAAAAAAAAACTTTTTGGTTTTCTTGCTTGATAGGTATGTTCTCACAGAACCTTTATACTGAAATTACATGACACTTTTTGCACACAGGTCAACTTCATTATCCAATGTGACTTCTAATGGGAACTTGTTGCACTTGCCCGTTACTAATTTGGGAGCTTTCATGCAATCTTAACTTTCTTTCTTTCTTTTTTTTTTTGTTTAATTCATTTAACTGCTTCAGTGTTCTGGCCTATTTTGTGGAGCTTCATGAACTATAGTCTCAATTCAGTCAGTTTTAGCTCCCAGTTGTAACACTAAAAAATGTGGAAAAAGTTCAAGGGAGCAGGGAGTGAATACTTATGCAAGCCACTGCAAACTATCTATTAAAAAAAAGTCTATATTTAGACTTCCTCCAATCCCATTATAAGACACATTACCGTAATGTAAGTCGATACATTATATATAAACTCAAGAGACAACCTTCAGTGAACTAAGTCTAATAAAATGTCAGTGAGAAAAGATTAATGAATTTCAATAGAATACACTTTGGGTAAAAGTCGATTAAATTGTTGAAAAGTTTGGAGGACTTTTGTTTAGGAAAATGCAATAAAAATCTGAACCGTGTAACAAGTATTCCCAAGTCTAATCTATTTAACATTCAGTATTAAATGCTTGGACTGAAGTCTACAGAAGTCAGCGATCTAGACCCAGCAGCTAGTATTAGCTGCTTAGGTGGAGTTTCCAGCCAATTGAACTTATGTTTTCATGCATATCAAAAGCAATGCTCTTGGCCAGCATTCCGTTTAGTTGACAATGCTCAAAAAGGAAATCTGCAGCTTTTCTCTATAAAAACTGTGGTTTGGGGGTATGCATCATCATCCAAATGGTTGGACACACAGGTTGCCATTCAAGCCAAAAGCTATTTTTCTTCTTTTCATCCAATACTCTTAGGTTTCCGTACATCATTTCGTCTCACTCTCACGCTTTCTCTCTCTCTCTCTTTCTCTTCACAATGACACATACATACTGTAAATTAGTGAGCAGCACAGCCTTCACCTCACTGATAGCTCATTCTCAGCTTATCAAAAAGCTGCTATTTGCACTCCGATTGATACCGCTGAAGAAGAAATGAGCTATTTCTTAGAGGCACATTTCTCATAGCCATGATCACATGGCCGACATTTTAAAAGATGGCGCACCATAAAGAAAAGACGTAGAAAACCAGTCAAAGAATAAAATTCAGCAGTATATAAGGGCTTCAGTGACAGGACTGCAATGTAGCGTCATTCTCCTTCTGAAGGGATTTTTTTTATTGGCATTTTAGAAGGAGAAAAGTGTGAAAAATTATTTTATAGAATCTATAGTCTGATATGTATTTTAAATATCCACATTTACATAAATTCACAATGGATATGGTCACAAAGCAGCTTTACAGAAATATATATATATATATATATATATATGTGTACATATAGGTGACAAAGGCAAAGAAAAATTCCCTTAGACAACACTCAGGGAATACTCATCATACTCTCCGTATAAGAAGTCACATATATGGGGTAGTGGTGGCTCAGGTGGTCCATAGGGGTTCAAGTCCCAGGACCACCAAGCTGCCACTGTTGGCCTCTTGAATGTAAGTCACCCTGGATATGGGTGCTGTAAATGTAAATATAAATATACAGAGTATTACAGCACAGTAAAAATCTCTGTCATGATACGGTGCCCCTGGAGCAGATAAGCTAAAGGGCATTGCTGAAGGGCCCCACAATAGCATTACACCATTACTCTTTTTTCCATGATTGTGTACTATATAGTTAAGTAGTGCTGTGTTGCAAGGACGCTGAGCATGGGCAACAATTAATATGAGAAGCGCGTCAGTGACATAATTTATCTTCTGATTGCGCAATCCCTCTGCAGATAGACAGAATATGGTCAATAAGTATGTGCCTGTTATAAACTCTTTGTATGTTAGTCATGTAATGTTTGTAGACCCCATGTACTCACCTTCTATTGTGTAATCTATTACATATATAAAGACATTTAGGCTCTCGGAGGAGCAGTGAGGGGAGCCTCTTGAGCTCCACTCTTCATGAATAAGAAGATAATTTATCTGAAATCCATTCACTTTGACAATTGTCTGGTTTATTCACAATCTAAATTGCAGACAGTTATGCTCGTCATGCAAAGAAGAACTAAAGAAGGTAATGAAGGGAGATATTCATTTGGTATGCAGTGGACGTCTAGCCTCGGAAACGTGTTTAGGCGAGCCCTGACCTGTTGGGTGGGGTCGGTGGTGTAGTGGTCAGGGTGCTGGGTTCATGATCGAGAGGTCGTGGGTTCGAATCCCTGTTAGACCCCAACCATGATAAGATCAAGACCTGGGCAAGGTCTTAACCACAAGTGTTTCTCTGTCCACCCAGCAGTATAAATGTATTAAAAAAATACTGGGAAGGTAACCTGCGATGGACTAGTGTCCCATCCAGGAGGAGTTGAACTCCTAGTCCCTTCACACAACGGAAACAGGAGTAAAGCTCCGGCCTGATGAGGCTACGGTATAAAAAGCCCAACAGACTTACCTTACCTGAACTTTAGGGGCTCATTACCAATGGTAAACAGGAAAGTGCTTCATAGCTATCATAACAATACGAGATTTAGAACCTTTAAAGCTTTCAAAAGTTTTTACCAGGATAGTATCATATTGAAGAGAACTGCTTTATGCTCGTGATTGAAATGAAAATGCGTTCTTTGGTCTGGGAATTTCCAGCAGTGTTACCTCCCACACAGCGAACGTTTTCATGCTACACACACACATACACAGAGGGAGTAAGAGTGAGAGAGAGAGAGAGAGAGTCACACAATCATGTTCAAACATCCTTATAGGATCCATTCCTTCTTTTTTGCAGCCCATCCACTTGGGAGAAGCAAATCTTCTCCGACAGTGCAAATTCGATCTGGGAAGTGCACCTTATTGAATCTGCTCAGATTGCCTTCTATATTCATGTGTGCCTATAGCAGCCTGGCACAAGAGGTAGTTTTCTGTCTCAGTGAAGCACAACAGCCCCATCTGCAGGCAGCTACTCTCGGATGGACACCAGAAAGGAAGGTATTTTCCAGCAAGGTGTTTTCGTTATTCTAAATGCATGGGACCACAGCCAGACAAGACAGGACTGGTGGATTGTGAAATGTCTTTGGTAATATTTAATGAGAAACTTAACATGTTTTGTGTCATGTCAGAGCAGAGGATTGCTGCAAATTCATCCTTTTGGAGCAATTATTTAAATTTAAAAATATATCTCTAGAAAAATCTTCCCTATATGCTAGACATATAGTCTACAATTAAACACAAGGAATATTTTCTGTTTAAAAAACAACACACGAAAGAACTGATTTTCATGTACATGAACCCGAACTCTTGGGACTCTGAGAAAAATTTTATTTTTTAGTAATAAAATAATGTTGTTGTTTTTTTTTAAAGGAAAATATTTTATATTTTATATATTCAATTTATTGTTGCTAGCTTTTATTCTGATTTTTTTTAACTTTAAGATTATAATATATTTCTTCATAACAAATAAGTCTTAATTACTTTATTATTTTCATAATAATTATTTCTTAGAATTTTTTTACATTTATTTTTTTTCTCATTCCTGCTTTGTCCTGTTTTTTTTCTTTGTAAAGCATTTTGATGTATGAAAGCTGCTATAATAAGAAAATATTTATAATAAAGTTATTTATTTATTTATCATTATTATTATTATTATTATTATTATTATTATTATTATTATTATTATTATTATTATTATTATTATTATGCAGGTTGAATTCAATAAAGGGAGAGAAATTTGGTTAAAAGAAATCGAAATATATCCAAGAATTCTTCTGCACAAGTCACATGAGAGGCTGCTATAAGTCGCTAACAAGATTATACCACTGTGCCTCTGCAGAGTCGTAACATTTCACGGGTGTAGGTTAATAACATTTTCCAGAGGCGTAAAACTTACTAGAAAGTATGTAATAAGCACAAACTGACACTGTTAATGTACAGTCAGGGGGTACAAATATTTTTCGGCCCATTAATTCCCGTCATAGGAAAGCACCTCAGCTCCAGGGTAATGTCAGCTGCTCAGTGTGATAGCAGCCACAACAAAACCCCAAGATATAGGACATACACTTACACACATGAGGCTACGACAAGGTCAGCCCAAGAGTCAAAGCTTGATTTGGTGTCTTACTTATTTTTTGTTCTTTATCTGCAGTGGATTCCTACATCTGTTCAGGAAAGATGAAGCGCATCATATATCAGCAGTATCCTTTGCTTATCGCAGAGCTAAGCCAGTATTTGACTTCCATTGATGTGGAACGGCAGCTCTGATATGTTGCTGTCTACTTATACGGCCTCACCAGAAAAGTGAATGGAGACATAGCCAAGTGGCTCTCAGATTGTACAGAGATACGATGATGGGTTTGAAAAAGGAGAATGACGGCAAGTACGCCTGGCTAGTGGGATTAGAAAACCAGCGAAAATGTCAAGTACTCAGCAGTTTGTCTGCTTTAATGCTGTTTTGGGTATTTTTATTTGTGTTTTTACATTTACACCATTTAACTTTTATCCAAAGTGACTTGAGGAAGTTATCTACTTTTCTACAAGTAGCAGATTACTAGATCCAAAGCAATGACTTGATTAAAAGCCTTGATTAAACCCATCCATCCATCCACCCATTTATCCATCACCTGTACCGCTTTTCTCTCAGAAACCTCTGGGGGGAGCTGAAGACAATCCCAGTTGACTTTGGCGAAGAGGCGGCGGTATACACTTGGGTTTCCAGTCTATTTTAATATTTATTTATTAAATCTGAGTGTTGCCATTTCCCAAAGTCCCAAGTGTTCCAAACTTCAAGTGTCCCAAAGTAGCCAAAGTTGAATCCTTTGAGATTTGCTTGAGTGCCCAAACCAGGGACCATGAAGCTTCAAGATGAACGCTGAAGAGTTTCAGGAGACAACCTTGTTATACTGCAGCCAACATAGAGTCATGAGACTCTGTAAAACCAGCCAAATGTATCTGTCTGCACTTCTCAGACCTCCCTGACCTGCATGGGTTATTCAATTACCACTACAATCACTTTTTCCACTTTCTTCAGCACGGTCAATTCAGCGTCACCAGAATTCAAGACGTATGACTGACCCATGTCTACAGATACATGGCACAGCTAATGATTTCAGTGGAAAAGAACAAGACCAATGGCACGTCATAGCTTTGTGAAAATGTCATCTATCTGGTGTGTAGGAGCAGAACAGCAGCAGCCATCTGTGTAATCCAAGATATCAGAAGGACCACTCTTTCGAATGGCTAGCTATGTGGATTGTGGGCATTCAGGTTTGAAAAAGTCATATTCAATTACAGCTATGATGTATAAGAAATATGAACAGGACAAGACATTTGCTGAACCAAAAGCCAGAAAGAAATGTATTGTGTACAGGAAGTGATGTCACAAAAGTTGGATTTTATATCCCAATAATAAACACTCCATACTCTGGAAAATTCCAGTTGAGATGATAGCACCAACTATCAGAGCAGTCAGAACCTCAGCACAACTGTCAGTCTTCTCAGACTCCAATCATCTGGCTCATCGGTCACTTTGATTTAGGATACAAAAGGACAAAGCACTTCTGGTATCCTTTTGAGTGAAATTCAAGCATACCAGCGTCATCTGATATCATGCCGAGTTTCAAAATAAAATTCTGAGTTTCCAAACAAGATGCATAAAGGTTGACAGGTCCGTAACTCAAAAGAGACAGAAAATACTCTTCTCTGAAAAATTCTGAAGGTCAAAGTTTTAATGAGTAAGACAAAGATAGCAGTAACTGGTGTTCTTTTCAAAAAGGTGACTGGCATGCGAACAGCATAATGCCCAAGGCTCTGCTTTCCTTCTGCTTCACAGCAAAGGTTATGCCGACATTTCTCCTCAAATATTCTCTCTAATTATGTGACCCAGCTATAGTATGTTTATGACGTCCTGTGGCTGTTATAATAGACATACGAATGTCATACGCTTTTTGGGTCAGCTGATGCGCTATGGAACGTACGGTTTTCTTACAACAATGCTATGATTGCTCTACATTACACACACAGGACTTCCTTATATACCTTCATGTACTGTACAACATTTTTCAACAGTGCTAGGTTGAGTGTATGTACATCATGTGACCTACATCCAGCAATCCTATATTAATCACGACTCAGGAATATCATACCAGTTGTTTTTTTGTTGTTGTTCGCAACAAATCTCTTTTGTGCAAACGTCCTAATATTTGACTTACTGTTGGCTTTTTTTTTTTTTTTTACACCTGAGCATACTGACTCATCCCAGAGCTTATCCCCAGTTTCTGTATCGTGAATGAACTAGGAGCTCACCTCCTCCCGGATGGGATGCTAGTCCATTGCAGGTTACCTTCCCAGTATTTTTTAACGGTACCCATTGATACTACTGGGTAGACAGAGGCACACTTGTGGTTAAGACCTTGCCAAGGGGTCTTAGCACCGTGGGGGTCTAACAGGGATTTGAACCCATGACCATGATCATCCCAGCACCCTAACCACTACACCACGGGGCCCACATATGCACATTTGACTTACAGACATGACATATTTTATATGAGAATGCATACAGTTTTCAAATCCACATCACACAAACCTACAAAACAGTTCGCCAGGTCATCACAGGGCAACACACACAACCCTTCTCACTCACATCCACACACGTAGGGGAGATTTAGCCTAATGTGCAGGTCTTTTGACTGTGAGAGGAAACCAGATTACCCAGAGTAAACCTACACAAGCACGGGTAGAACATGCAAACTTCCAGGACCTTCGTGCTGTGAGGCGGACATGCCAACCACAAACTGCCACAAACTTACCTGTCTTTTTAAAAATAAACACACTGTATAAAATTACTATTAATTGCATTTTATGCAGTGCATGTGCAAGACAGAACTGTCAATCAAATTCAATGGGTGCATCTTGTTCCATGAGCACTAAAGATAAAGTCAAGTCAAAGATAAAGTCATGCTTCCATTACTGAGACCTCTTGTCTGAATGACAGCCCACAAATACTTAACAGCACTTTAAAGAGCAAATATCTATCCTTCTCCCCTTTCACGCCACATGGGAAAAGAGACTGAAGAACCTCTTACTGGAAGAAGCTTCATGGTACCCAATAATCACTGGACATTTCCTCAGGGAAATGCACTGGTTATCGATTGCAAACTCCAGTCAGATGTGTTTGTAGTATAGCCCGGGGGGAAGGCTTTTACAAGTCAGGAAGACACATTTGCCAAAAATTCCAAACACCAAACAACTATTTTACTGAAGTTAGAGCAACTTATTGCCACCTTTTGTATTTATTTCAGCAATGAAGCGAGGCTTTTGAATGGATTTTGGGTTTTTGTGTGCAACATTCATTCCTTGTATATCCTAGTTATACATATATAACACCTTTATCCTACTAGGGCTGCAGGGAGGCTGCAGCCCATCTCAGCCAACTCTGGGCGAGGTCTGGGTACACCCAGGGCCAACACACACACACACACACAACCATTCACACTCACACCTAAGAAACTGCCAGTTAGCCTAACGTGCATGTTTTTGGAATGTGGGAGGAAACCAGGGTACCTCCAGGAAATCCACGCGAGCATGAGGAATACAGTACTTTGTGAGTAAGAAACTGAGAAAGTATAGATTTTTTTAATTCCCCACAGCTGTATGATCATTAGATTAAGTGATTTATTGGTTCATTGCCAGCTGTTTTGAGTTTGGAGATTTCTGGATCCAATGAAGACAAGACCCTGCATTGGTGTCATCAGTTCTTGAAATGGACTTAGATAAATAGCAGATGAAGAAATGGTCTACAATAATGCAGTGTTACAGAGCACACTAAACACTGTGGTTTAGATTTGGCTAATGCTTTCGATTAAATCTGAGGTTTAAAGAAGCTAAAACTGATACACTGGTAGTAAAACAGTGCATTCTACAAGTAATCAACCTCCTATAATCCCTAACTATTGCAAATTTTAGAACTGGAAGACGACCCTTCTTCCTATTTTTTATCTTCTACCTATTTGTTTTTCAGCCACTCAGTATGTTGCACTATTACCAGCTTGCTTTTCACACTGACCTGATTCCCAGCCCCTGATGAAGAAACATATCCTCACAACATGATGCAGCCATCATTACGCCTCACCGTGAAGATGATGTTCTCAGGCTGATTAATAGTGTTGGCTTTCCAACAAATATGAAATGTACCACAAGCAAAAAACAACAGTTTCGTCTCCTGATGTTGTGGTTCCATCCCTTTTAGAGCTACCCTTTTTTTCTTGGCTGTTTTCCTGACTAATGCTTACACAGGATTTAGCGAGGCAAAGATGAGGTTGTGCCATTTTCTTTCCATTTTCTTTATAGTGGATTTAATGGTGCACTCAGGGATGTTTACCTTTTGTAGGAGTGTTTTGTCCTGGGATAGTTTTGACAGCTCCTTGTCTTCCAGATGTTGTCGATCTAGGTATGTTCTTGAACAAAATTAGGGGCAAAACTGTATTTATATTGCGAACATCTGACACTTCATTTATATGCAGGCCAACTTGAGTCAAATAACTGAGACTTTGGATGACAACTGTTGCACATAAATTAATTTATGGTTTTCCATCATCAGTCAGCTGGGAAAAGGTTCCAATTAATTAATTAATTCAGTCATTCATCTTCCGCTTCTTCCAGGGTCGGGTCGCGGGGGCAGCAGCATAAGCAGTGAGGTCCAGACGTCCTTCTCCTCAGCCACTTCCTCCAGCTCTTCCAGAGGGACACCAAGGTGTTCCCGGACCAGCCGAGAGACGTGGTCCCTCCAGCGTGTTCTGGGTCCACCCCGGGGTCTCTTCCCGGTTGGTCATGCCCGAAACACCACACCAGGGAGGCGTTCGGGAGGCATTCTAATCAGATGCCCGAGCCACTTCAACTGGCTCCT
>JAQMYF010000023.1:6498846-6513175 GCA_030014195.1 Neosilurus mollespiculum | reverse complement strand
TCTCCCACTCCATCCTTCCCTCACTCGTGAACAAGACCCCGAGATACTTGAACTCCTCCACTTGGGGCAAGACCTCAATCCATTTGACCCTAATAAAGGATAAAGCAGTTTGAAAAATGAAAGGAAATGAACAAGACCTCGGATGAATACTTATGCAATCATTATTGGTATATATATTTTTTTGTAAATCATTTTGCTAAATATATCAAACTATGAGAACTCTGTGAAATATATAAATTAAATTCCCAGGTTATAGCATTACGAAATGTAAAAAAAAGTCAAGGTGAAGAATGATTATGATAAGCACTGTACCAGGGCGATGAACAGGTTCTTATTAGATTCAGGGGAAAAAAATCCCAATTAATTCTATTCAGTGTCTTTGTTGAGGGGTAGAGCCATCACAAATTGACAAAGCTAAAGTTAAAATACATGGTAAGATGGTGCTATAAGTAATGCTGTTCTTTCTTAATTTAATTAATACTATTATTATTCTTTATCAAATACACATAAAATACTACATCATAGGGTAGCCGAACACTCTTGGAGGACACCCCAACTGCTTTTTACAATGTACACGCAGATCCTTGGTTGGCTAATCAGCAAAAGAAAGAGTTATATTTTTCTTCCCACTCTCAAGGACTGTTGGCCTTCATGGGTATATAACCAAATAACGGGAGATTATATGATAGTTTGGTTGAATAATAAATAAGCAAGCTAACAATAACAATTAGGAATTAGGACGAAATGTCGAGAACCATGGGGTCTGAGGCAAATTTTTTGTGTAGTATATACACTACAAAGGAACATAAAAAGCAAAATAAAAGGCCCTTAACCCTCAATTGCTCGTTAGTATAACAACAATAATTGCAATTCGCTCTGGATAAGCGTCTGTCAAATGCAGTAAATGTAAAACAAAACTAGCAGAACTAAGCGTTGAGTAGCTAATAACATGTTACTACATGGAAACATACATAGACAACAATAAATAATATAAAAATAAATAATAACTAATTAAAAATGAGGTTATGATAATTTATTGTTACATTTTAAAGCATGAAAATTATGAAAATTACAAACTTTGAGTGTCCGCCATTTTGATTCAAGCATTATTAACTTGGGATAATGTTGTTTTTAATGCCCTGGATAGTGGACCAATCAGATTGTTCTATTCCTGTGTTGTATATAATTTCATAGAATATAATTGGATTCAGTCAGTGTGTTTTCACCAAAACATTCACGAAATGTATTTTATGAGGACATTGTATGTTTTTATAGTGTAGTCTTTAGAAAAGGCCATTAAGTTACGCATTCCCTAACCTGAATTAAAAGAATGTTTAGGTACTTTGTGATGGTCTCTGTCTGAAAGATCCACACATCAACTCACTAAAGCTTGCTACACAGGCTGCATCCACCCCTAATTCGCCACTAGATGGTGGACTCACTTCAGTCTTTACTACTCAGCAGCTGCTTCATGATGATCGTCATTATAAGCCTGAGGGCAGCAGCACATAATTCTGTATGTGACTGATAATTGTTTGTCTAAGGATTATGTTTGTATGCTAATTAATATGTCTAATTAAGACCAAGCCTCATTGCAAGAAATTACATTTCCTTTCATTTACAGGTAAACAAAGAAAAAAATTGTCTTAATTCTTGCATACCATACAGAAATTCCAAATCTAGCCACTTTTTTTAATATATATATTTTATAGTGCATTCACTATCAAGTATGTTACCACTATGATCCCAAACATGAAGCAGAAGGAAACTGAATGACCAGCAAATTGAATTGTCTGGCCTTTTGACCTTGGCAGATCGAAAGACAATCGAAAAAAGATGAAAAAGGAAAATGACTGATATTTTGAATACCCTTTGAATGCACTAAAACCTCTGTCCATACAGTAGTACAATAAAATCATCATTAAAACTCCACCCTTCAGATTTCATTTCTGTGGTCCCTCTTAAGGCATCATGGGACAGCCTATTGTAGTCCCCAGTATTTCCCCGTAAGATCCTAACATGCCACGTCACCTTCTCTATTGAGGGCCCTATCGATCCCAGGTCTGTTTGGGCTATAAATATGCACAGGCAGCTGTGCAGGGGGGGTAGGATTCACTCATGTTATTCTGACTTCTCCTCCTATGTGTCCCTCTCTTTACCCCCGCTGAGGCTATTTCCGCAGGCGATCTATATGGTCCGCAGCACTCTGCCTAGGGTTCGGTTTCTATGCGGCTAATCAATGGAGTGCTGAAGAGATCAAGGCCAGGCTACAATTCGGCAGTGGTGCTATTGGGAAGGAATGGAAGGAAACACAAATGATGAAAAAGACAAAAAGAAAATCTGTATCTTACGATGGGCATAGTTCCCTATCTTGAGCATCATCCTTGGCTCTCATTCAGTCATCATTCTTTTGTCTTTGATGTACAGAAATTGTCCACAGGCTGAAGCTGTCTCAAGTGGGAAAGAAGTCTAAGGTAGAAAAGAAAATGAAAAGTAAATACCTGTATTCATATACGCCTTCAGGCTCCAGACCTATTTTGTTCAAGTATGAGCAGACATCATGGACTGATGCTTGGAAAATTCTCAACTCTTTCTTCTGTTTCCATCTCAACTTTACAGTAGTTTAGCTAACTCAAGCATCCCAACATCTATTTCTTTAAACATGTGTTTGAATATTTTTGGAAACGTCAATTTAAATAAAGATTCCATTGCTGTCCAATTCCTGTAGGTTCTCCTAGGCTGATGCCACTCTAGAATATTTTTTTTTAAATAGTTATAATGGTGGTCAATCGCAGGTAAAAAGGCAACAGCTATCAAACATAACCATCGGGTTTCACTATCTTCAGAAAAAAAAAAGAGCTTCTTTTCTTAAGCACCAATTTACTTAATGTTGTATGTTTGAAAAATGTATATAAAAGTAATGAAGTCAACAAACACTGGGCTCAAAGAATTACAGAATGCAACACAGCATTACGCTCAACTAATCAGTGAGCTAGAAGCTTCAGAGTGAGATGGCGAATTAACATGAAACCTGAAACTTTGGAAGCAGATCTATTTAAGTGTACAGATAAGGAGGTGAGTGAGCTAAACTAATAAGAATTTAACTAAAGTGCCTCTACATTACTCCCTAAGTAGGGATAAAGCATGGGCTAGCACCACTATATACAAGCATGTCGTTGAATGGGGCTGTGTGGATGACGTAGGAAACCATTATTCATAGTAAAAGTGATGTTCAAATAAAAACTCTGAATTTCATTCAAAAATTAATGTTGTGAATAAATTACGCGTTATTTATAAATATTAGAGCAAATCGTACAGTGTCGAGCTTTATTTTTTATTGCTAGCTCCATAGATAGCATCTGACCTGAGGTCTGCTTCGACATGAATTTAGCTTGATGCGCTTACAATAATCAACTATTTAAAACTGTTACACCACCAATTGGGGTGTTTCTTAAAGGAGAAATGCAGCCATGTTAACAGGTATTGGTTAGAGTCTCAAAGTTAAATGTAAATTTTAAAAAGTTCAAAGCCTTTAATAATTGCTTTATGTGAACGGTAGGCAGGACAGAGCGTCAGGGTTAATCCTGATGGAAATGAAATGATGGCAATAATTAAAAAAAGATTATAATTAATCGATTGATTCATTAATTCATTAAAATCAGAATACGAAGAAATAAAAAATCTGATGCCATTTCTGTTGTTTTAAAAAACTTTTGATTAAAATGGTTAAATAGACAGTTGATCATTAATAATCTTGTAATTATGCACCATTCCTCAAGGTTTCAGTATAGCTAATGAATAATATATCATAGTTACTAAATAATTAATGATAGTTACCTAATAATAACTGTATAATAACCCAGATGTTTGAGTAATGATAAGAAATATACAATGATGCATTCATTTTATTAGATTAAAGTCTTAACTGCATCCTTGCCACTGATATGGTTATGGTTCTTCTTAACCATAAGAATCCAAACACTGAACACAAGTGATACCCCAAGCCCCGTAGCTGGGTTCCTCATTGCTATAAATTTGATTAAAGTGCAAATAAAAATTCACCATTGTTACAATTCCTACAAACTTTCAAAGAGAGGTTAGAAAAGTGTTCCTGCATTAGGGACCCAGCTATGTTGTGGATAAGTATGTCACTATACCAGGCCAGGCTAAAGAAGCAACTCTTCCAGAGATTCTTGAAAGCACTGAAAAGCTGCATGCCTTACATACAGAATCAGAAAGAAAGGTTTCTAGGGAGCAGAGCAGAGCAGAGGGTGGGGAGAGATTCTGGTCAAATAGTATACTGTGGGCATGTAGTGCAAGATACCCATGACGACTAATTCATAGCATACTCACTAACCTCTGCAGTGGGGACTAGATGGTGGTATCATTGGTTCTAGAGCCTGGATCCATCACTGTATTATACCCAAGTGGCCATCAGGTACGTGCATTTTATATGTAATGCTCAAAAATGATGCAGTTAGAATAGTCACAATATCATGTTGAGCCAGAACGAAAGCTAATGTATGGGATGAGTATTTTTTCTCCGTCTTCATGGTCCAGCTAGGCCATCTTTCAAACCCAATCATACCAAGGTTCACTAAAGCAACCACAGTAGCCCATCTGTTTGGATAAATAATTTAATGCTGTTACACCATCAATATATATGTTAACTCTCACTCAGAAATAGAAACAAAAGTGGACAGTGTCCATGCTTCCCCCTTTTCCGAACAGCAAAATAAAAACAACAGTCTATTAAATATTGCTTGTACAACCTAAAACCCCTTGGCTGACTGAAACTGAAGCCTGAGAGCAGGAACCCTTTTTACTGGTAAATTATACTTCGGAACACACAAGCGCATTTCTGCCCACGCTCTCACGCCCACACACTTTAAGTAAGAGCTATATGGGGTTCCCAAATTCAGAACATGCACCCCCCCACCCCCCAGCTAGTTTAGTTACTGTCCAAATATGAATTGCCGTTGTCAAAATATGTATGGAATCCAATTTCCTGAAAATTACGTATGACGACAAAATGAGAGCAGTCCTTTGGGATGAGACTACGAAAACAAGTGCAGCATATTTCGACAACCACATTTAAACTTTGGACAGTTAAAATAAAACAATCACTACATTCCAAAACAGGTGCACCCACTGTTCCCTTACCCTCAATGTCAACTAGAAAGTGTGAGATGGTCATCTCTGCAGAGACCCAGTGAGTGAGCCGAACTAACACTAAGTATTACGTGACGAGATTCTACGACACTGCAAAAAAAAAAAAAAAAAAAAAAAAAAAAAGTTAGATCGTTTGGAGACAGCTGGATCATTATAAAGTCATATGCTTTTAATATGTGAGCATGTTGACTATACTTGTGCTAGGAACTCGAGTTATGTAAAACCCAGAAGCCTTGCTTGAGAAGCATCATTCATATTTCGTTTTTTAATCCAAACTAGGCGTATGCTTTTGTTGGAAATAATTGTTGAAAAAAAATAAAAACTTAAGCGTTTTTATGAAGATATATCGCAGTATATACACTGTACAGTATATTACCTGGAATTATTTTTACTGATCGTATTTTTTTTTTTTTTTTAGAATTAAATAAGTATGGTTATTGTTACCCCCATCGACTGGCAGGGGAAGTTATGTATTTATTAGCGTCTGTTTTTTTGTTCATTTGTTAATCTGGTAGCAGGATCTACATTTACGGCATTTGGCAGCCCCCCTATCCAGAGCATTCATACAATACATACAAGCAACTGAGTAATTGAGGGTTAAGGTCTTTGCCCAAGTGCCCAACACTGGCAGCCTGGTTTGTTGGGGCTTGAACCCTTGACCTTGATATCAGTAACCCAGCAGCAAAGAGCCTTAACCGCTGACCTACCACTGCACCTTGACCTAGCAAGCACCTGTAACATTCAGATCTGGATCACAATACCTATCCAGGAATTATTTTTTTAAAAAGCATATATTACAGGATTATTTTCTGTTAGTAGAACCAGGTAAAAACTAATGTTCTAATTTTCATCAATCTTGGTGGAAGGGTCGAGCCTGGACCTGGAGAGAAGCATTTTAATTCTGAAAGTGATTCATGCATAGGATAATGTTGAAAAATTCCATAATGCTGAAAGTTCAAAATAGTCCCTGTCTTTAATATGGAAATGTTCATCCAATGCCACTAGGGGGAGACATTTCATTATAAATATGCCAAGTTATAAAAATCGAGTTGCTTGCACACTCTAATATTTTCTTGGAGAGCCTTAAGCCTTGATCTCAGCACATAATCTCCATGGTATTGTTTCAACAAACTTAAGCAACATAACATTTATTTCCATCCAGTGTCCAAGTCTTCTCCAGCACATCCCGAAAACTTTCAACAGTGTTACGGTCAGGACTCTGGGGTGCCAATACATGTGTGAAAATGATTCCTCATGCTCCCTGAATCACTCACTCATTATTTGAGTCCTCATTTTATATCTGTGCCATCAGGGAAGAAAATGTCCACTGATGTGATAAACTGCTCATTAGCTGACTGCATTTTATTGCCAGGTTATTGTTGCTGAGCCTCGACCTGACCGAATAAAGCAACAATGCTATGGAGATTACATGCTGAGACCAAGACTGAAGGCTCTCCAAAAAAAACATATATATTAGAGTGTGCGACAGCTTTTAAAGCTGCTCTGCTGCACAGTTTCCCCATCAAGTTTGTAAAACTTTCTTTACGAAAATGTAGACATAAGTGTGATGAAAGGTTTGGAAAAGTTTCTTGTCAGAAACTGGTCGACAGAAGCACATATAGAAGTCTGGACAGCCAATCAGATTGCAACCTTAAAGATTCTGAATCTTGTACTCAGATAAGTGCACACAAGGTATCAGACATTCTGAGGATCAGTGGATGAGTCTTTCTGATGGTGCTAACTGGGGTATTGTTAGCTAAAATAATTGTCTAGAACCATATGACAGTATATGACTAGACCAAGTCTCCAAAATGTGCTCCACATTAAGGGGGGGTGGGGGGGGGTGGTAAGATCTAATTTCACACACTGGATTTATCGTTCTGCAGTGAGGAGCATCTGGAAAGTGCCACCACTTTTCTATGTATCAACATAAATGACAAGTATACATTTATTTGCTTGATATAAATAAGTTTTTTTTAAGTGCATTGCCTTAATCCCCTTTAAAAGGACATGTAAAAGTCACTGTGGGGGTAGTATCAGAATTAGGGCAAACTTCACATGCATATTGTATCTCTGTGTACATACATGTGTGTATGTGGGAAACCTTATATAGCAAACGTTGAACCAGTTCTACACCAAAACATCAAACAGAAATCAGTCAGGAAAAAGGGGGGGAATTAATGTTTAAACCACAACGAGGACGTCATTCTAGTTGCAAAAACAACACACCTGCTCAGAGGGCGAAAAGAAAGGGCACCGCCTGGAGAACGGGATAAAGCCTGACATTTAGCTTATGACAAACAGATGTGAAAGAACAGACAACAGAAGAGTTCATCCTGGGTAGGATGTAACCAGACGCCATAAAAGGACAGACTGTACACACGTGAATATTGTGTAGCTCAGATGTTCAAATGACCTGAATTATCATTAAAGTGTAAAGGGTATTACAAACCCAGTGAGTGCAAGATCCTAGATATATTTTGTTATAAGTGAAACCTGAAATTGTAGATCAGTCTATACAGTATATCTAATTAAAGGAATAGTCCGGCGTTTGTCAATTAAATCGCGAGTTACAATATCTCTAGTGTGTGTAGTTACCAGGGGCATATTTTCATGCACTGAGGAAAAAAATAAAGCACTGTTTCTTAAAACTTACTTACAATAGAAGTCTAAAGGCAGATGTCGTTTAGGTAAAATCGGAGTTTTGTTGTGAATTCTTTAGTCAAATGTGTTTGTAAGGTACCATGGCACCTCGCAAGACGAGTGTCCCTTTATACGAGTAAAGCTTATGACTACTTTCTGCACTGAAAGACGAGAAACGTTTTATAACACGAGGATGCCCCGCGCACGGGTAAGCAAAACAAAGAAGCACTCGCTGTTCATGTGATCACGCAGCATTGCGTCATCATCTCAGTAGCTGCGGAATGCTGGGCGAGTCAAATAGCATCCGTTTGTCATCGCGTAAGCATCTTCTGCGAGTTTATCGTTAACTTTGTGCTTCTTGGTGATAATTACAACATTGAAAACTGTGTTACCATGGCGACTAAAAAGGATACTGGAAAGAAGGACAGCAGTGAAAAGAAACACAAAGGGAAACTGTCGAATTGAAGGAAGAGATTCACGGTATGCTATGCTACCATATGCTAGTGGTGCCAGCACAAGTGCGCCCCCGCCTAAAACACCGGACGTTCTCATGGAAGGAGATTCTCCTTCCAAAAATGAACCCCCCTCCTCCTCCCACCTCCTTCTCCTCATGCCACTTATGCCAGACTCATATTCATCTTCAAGGTAAAGTGCAGGTTTATTTTTTTCCTTTTTATGCATTTTATTAATACATTTTTGTTTGTGTTTACTTTTAGTAAACATAGGTTATTGTTTATGAGTAAAACAACTTTTAAAATGTCTTATATTAGGCATATTTGGAGGCATTTTGGAGGGCTGAAACGCATTAATGGGTTTTCCATTGTTTCCTACGGGAAAATTCATCTTGCTATACGAGCATGTCGCTCTACGAGCTGGATCCCGGAACAAATTAAACTCATCTTACAAGGTGCCACTGTATTGTCTAAATCTGGAGAGGACCTGGATTTAATTAAAAGATTGTACACGTACTGTAAACCAAAACTACATAAGACAGGTTTAGAATAATTTCCCCTCATTCATGTCACATAAAATTTTGTTTAGGAGCTATAAATAGTTCTGAATTTATTTTATACTCACATATTCAACCATTTACTCTTGAAATTAAACAACTGCCCCACTGATTCCTATTATATGAAAGATTCAATTCTGGCTTCATTTTTTTTCCTTAGTATCAGAAAATGTTTAGAAATTACTGTCCATTACAATCACACAGATACTATAAATACAGTGACCAGAAATTAGGTTCTTATAAAACATCCCAGTATTCCTTTAATGCTTCATAAAATGTTAATAAAGCTATTATGAACTGGTTAATGATGTGATGAAATGATCAACCATGCAGACATCTGTCTCCCTCTAGAATCTGTCACAGAAACAGAATACCACGTCAAATATGGCTGTCAGTTGTTGATTTATTTTTTATTTTTTCCTGAATATAAAAATGTTATCAAGATCAGAGAAGGATCTTTGAAGGGACACTGGAGAGCACCTGCAGTGGTTGTGATCAATACCTATGGCCTACGGACGACGCAGATGTAATGCGGTTGCCAGTGGTGACCAGAGGAAAGAAGGATGAAGGAGATTATAAAATGTATCTCACCGTTCGCCCCTCTGTCAGCCGGCCATGCTATATGATTTTAGAGCTAGACCTCTACCAGCTGGCATGAGCTGAAACAGTGCCATGGTGCGTGTGTGTGTGTGTGTGTGTGTGTGTGTGTGTGTGTGTGTGTGTGTCTTAAAGTCACAGTCCAGTGTTAATAAATGATGCACTGTGCGTGTTAATGTCTTGTGTCTGTGAAGTTATCCAGCATGTAATAGAAGAGTGTTTTGATGAACAGTCTTTGGAGAGGTAAAGGATGCTGATTTTCAGTGTGTGTATATGTGCATGCATGCGTGTGAGTGTGAGTGTGTGTGTGTGTGTGTGTGCATCTAAAGGGCATGCTAAGATCCAGCAGGTTTGCTGTAATCTTCCACTCCAGTGATTGTGGCCTTGCAGAAGAAACAGTCCTTATTATTCATCAAATGTTGATTGATGCAGGCTCTGAAATGAGAAGAGAGAGAGGGCCAAGCAGGTTATCAGTGACATCCGGTCGTTATATCCGAACGTGCTGAGTCATTCTCTGGCAGCTTTTTACAACACACACCTTGCTGAGGATGGCAAAGCGTAGCACAGCTACCACCATACAAATATAATACAATCTCCAACTGAACTGATGCAAGGACACAACAGTTTAATCCATTTTGACACTTTCGCTGCCTCAGCTATTTGATTAAATATGGGATATTACGCACTATATTGAAGTTATATTCCCCTGGAGGAAATATGGGGTTAGCAAAATGACGTGTCAGTTAGCGCAATAACTCTGGGAGTTATTTGTTCATGCAACCTTATATTTGTGGCATTAAGATACAGTAATATACAAAGCAAATGTTGCTTAACGAGTTTTAGTTAAGACTGGCAAACACATATCTAATACAAATATTAGAAGTGAGTCTGACGCGGTTCAGTGTTCAGTGTCACGGTTCAGCCAGGTCAATCCAAACCACAACCCTGAAAGGACACCAACGGATATATATGAAAGCAATTTATGAATGATGCATCCATCCATTTGCCGAACCGCTTAATCCACGGGGTCACCGGGAGGCTGATGCCCATCTCAGCCGACACTGGGTGAAGTCGGGGTACGCCCTGAACTAGACCATCGCAAAGCAACACACACCATGATTCACACTCAAACTCTCACACCTAGGGTCAATTTAAAACAGCCAGTTAGTCTACTGTGCATGTATTTGTTCTATAGGAGGAAACCAGAGGAATCAGAGAAAACCCACAAACGCAAAGGGAGAACATGCAAACTTCACAAGGATACACCCTCACCGAGCCTGTGAATCAAACCCAGGACCTTCTTGCTGTGCGGCGGACATGCTAACCACTACACCACCACGCCGCCAATTTAAGAATAATCCGAAAACTATTTCGCAGACACAAAGATCATTTAAAGGAGTGGGTTCTGTTCCTGGGCTTGGGCGTTTCTGTGTGGAGTTTGCATGTTCTCCTCATGTTTGCGTGGGTTTCCTCCGGGTACTCCGTTTTCCCCCACAATCCAAAAACATACACAGTGGGTTAATTGGCTGTTGCAAATCAGCCATAGGTGTGAGTGTGAATGGTTGTATGTGTGTTGGCCCTGCAGTGGTCTGGCGAGCTGTTCAGGGTGTACTCCGCCTTCACCCAAAGTCGCCAGCCTCCCTGCAACCCTAATTAAGATTAAGCAGAGTAGAAAATGAATGAATGAATATGTCATTTAACAACAGAATTTGGGCTATTTTCTTTAAACAACCACGACACCGCCCTTTTAAGTGTTGTGTTTGCACTTAGTTGCAATTTACATGGTCTACCTGTAAAGACGTGATGTTCATAATCATCATTATTTTAAAAAATTGCATTTAATGTTCATGTTAAAATTTCTTACAAATTTGTAGGTTTACGGTTGTGCACTATTCATGTCACGCTGCCCCAGAGCTGCTTCAACCAAATAGAACTAAATATAACAAGATTGAATAGTAGAGAAAACATCATATATCATGTAAAGAACAAAATCAATAAAATGTTATAAACAATATGGCCTTCAGGCTTACATATTTGAATGAATATGATACAAGATGGGGGAAAAAAAACATTTGTTGTCAGTTTCGTCAGCAAGCCAGATACAGTGGGTATGGGGTGGGGGGCACCCTTTTAAAAATTCATATTTAGTTGCTTTGCAGCTTAAACTGAATATCCAGTATATCCAATATAAGGTTTTTATACTTTTTAAGCAATATTTATTCAATTCATCTAATAACAGCCAAGTGAAAGATATAATAGCAACAGTTAAAAAATATATAATTAAAAAGCCAGAAACACTGAAAAAGATCAACCCCTCCCCAAAAAACACTTGTAAACTTAATCAGGTGTAACTAATCACTTTCTACACTGCACAGGAAGCTAAATAGCTTCCAACTGTGATCAACTGCAACCATTCTGAATAGTTCAGCATAAAAACAAATGTACCTGAATGCTAACAATCATCTATGGGTGGCAAAGCACTGTCAAAAGATCGCAAAGATAAAATTGTGGACAGGCACAAGTCAAGAGATAGATACAAATGATTTCCAAGACTTTATTAGTCTCTAGGAGCAAAGTATAATCTATAATCAAGAAGTGAAATCTGTTTAGTACCAGGACAAAGCACCAAAATATGAATATTTTGAAGGGTGAACATTTTTATACCCACTGCATTTGTACCACTTAAAGAATCCACATGGAAACTATAAGATCTCCAGCTAAATCATACGTCAGAAAATGGGTTGCCTCTAACTTAAACATCTACATCTAGATCTTTGTGATGCTGCTTTGTGACAGTATCTTAAATAAATACAATTTAAATTGGCCTTAATGTTATTTTCATAACTATAGCGTAGTCACGATGATTGATCATCTACAACCA
This sequence comes from Neosilurus mollespiculum, assembly GCA_030014195.1. NCBI lineage: Eukaryota > Metazoa > Chordata > Actinopteri > Siluriformes > Plotosidae > Neosilurus > Neosilurus mollespiculum. The sequence continues at coordinate 6,500,873 of JAQMYF010000023.1, read as the reverse complement.
GCTACAACCCCTGGCAAAATCACGAAGTTACCAGAATTCCCTCTGGGTGTTTCCTTCATAGCATATAACAAATCACATATATGACAATAAACATTTTTGAGTAATATCTAAACATCATGCATGCATAGAACCTACCTTAAAGAATTGAAATGAAATGATCTTTATTAATGGCACCCCCCCCCAAAAAAAAAAAAAAAACTGTCAGACTCTATAAATCCACTTTTTGAGAACTGTTAGGCTCTAATGTAGTAAGCAACTGCAAAGGAGGCATTGAGCTACTTAGTGTTAATTACGTTAATCTTTTAAATGGAGCCCATTAAGCGGAGATCAATCAGAGGCTACAAGTGACTTGTGCAATAAACAATGAATTAAATAAATAAATAGACAGACAGTCTGACAGACAGATAGATAGACAAACAGATAGACACCAAATGATGTAAACAAACGCTGATGTTAGCAGTGGATGATAACTCACTTGCAGGACTTATGGAAGCAGGGCTTAAAGACGGCTGATATGGAGTGTGCATAGCAGATGGGACACAGGTCATCCTCACTGGTGGGCTGTGGAGAGAAAATAAGGATGAAATCCAAACTCACACGTATGCACAAGATGTACTTGAATTAAAAAATGATAATATTGCCAACAGTATAAGCTAGCATGGTCCACTTAATTATGCAAATACGACTGCGTTAAGTGTTCTCATTCCGTTTTAATTCGCTGTTGACCAAATTAGCATTACTGGCTGAAGTACTGGTTTGGGCTCATAATGCAGATGAAGGCTGAACATATTTAAACAACTTGCGTCATCATTCATGAGCATTAGCGCAGACAAGAACTACACAGTCACTACATATGGTCACCTTTTACCACTAATATCATTCTGGAGTAAATTTAATCATGTGCGTTTAATCCATCCCTTGGATTAACGATATAACCTCTTCATATCACTCTGAGAAGTAATAAAAGAATAAAACAATGGACAAAACATGCTTTTATAGGGAAATAAACAATGGGGTGGATCATATAGACAAACATAAACATGAAAATTTTTGCAATCAATATTTCGTGTCAATTGCTTTGCATTATCAAAACAAACCCCTTTAGGGTAATCCAAGACCTCTTTTCTACAGATCAGTGTCTACACTAAGTCCCAGGCTCAGGTTTCTGCATGTTCTTCCCGTGCTTGTGTGGGTTTTCTCCAGGAACTCTGGTTTCCTCCCATAGTCCAAAGACATGCACATTAGGCTAATTGGCAGTTCTAAATTGACCCAAGGTGTATGAGTGTGAACGGCTATGTGTGTGTTGGCCCTGCAATGGTATGCTGAGCTGTTCAGGGTGCCTTCGCCCAGTGTTGGGCCCACGAAGCTAGTAAGATTAAGCGATCCATCCCTACTTTCTGACAGCATTGTAGTATGTGATAATAAACCAGACCTATTGCTGTAAAAGTGCACTCATGGTCATATATCACCCATCTTTCAGAACAGGGTTTATCAAATCAGACATAAAAAAAACAGATTGGATTTGTTATTGAAGCTCCCAAAATCTATTTTGTACTATGGATTAAAAAAGGACAAAAGCACTAAAATACTCGCATCAAGTACCTTCACCAAAGCAACCAGACCAACAAGGTACTATTTTCAGTTTTAGACCGCTGGATTGAAATGTGAAATATTAGGCAACAGGAACAGTAACATGGTGAAGAGGAGGACCTAGGGTCAGGACAGCTTGTGTCGCCTCAAGCAGGTAAAGATCCTCTGATTCTCTGAGGAGATCTAAAGCCTACATTGCATCAAGGTGGAGTGGGATGCTCACAGCAGCTGGTGTGCTTTTCTTTTGACTTGGTTATATAATACCTTACTGATGGAGGACTGTGATATTGTAAGATAACTCATGAACAGTGGGTTGTACTCCTGGTTAACCAGACAGACTGGATATTAAAAGTGCAATTTACAACATACACTCACCGGCCACTTTATTAGGTACACCTGTCCAACTGCTCATTAACACTTAATTTCTAATCAGCCAA
>JAQMYF010000023.1:6461819-6479549 GCA_030014195.1 Neosilurus mollespiculum | reverse complement strand
CATTAAATCCAATAAGCATTCAAGTTTATACAGCTTGGAGTTGGAAATTATGGATAAAATGATGATATGTTCAAAATAGTCACTTGCCTAATAATTGTGCACACAGTGTATATATAAACATTGTACTGCACCCTTTATGTAGCTACTAATTTTTATCAATGTTTGAGTAGTTTTAAATACACTATATATTCATACACAGTATAGCTATGTGATATACTTATATATGTTGATATGTGTATAATTAAGTTACACAATATGGGGTTGAAATCTGATCACAGACAGTGCTCACCATGCAGTGTTTCCGAGATGCTCTTCCATGTCGTCTTAATCCTCTTCACTGAAACATGACCCCAAACCTTCCCCTATGGGTTCTTAAGCGAATAAAACATTCCCTAAATCATGTTCATCAATGTCAGGTTCACTGATACCGCTCCAGTGGTCGTTAAATTGACTAGAAACTGACGAGGACCCCGAGGCTGCATGCTTGCACACTGTTAACAAACCTGTGAGACAAGTTCGTGACGCGGCAGGTCACGTCACCACGTTTGCTGCATTTTGGAGAGCTAATGCTGCTTGCTCAAAAAAACTGGATTTATTTCTTTGTTATCTACATACTTTCTTGTTCTAATGATTTCAACATGCTTAGCAGGTAAGACTTAACATATTTAAGCATACTTGTATCACATGTAAGACTGGACCTTTAACCTTTGACTTAGACCTTTCAAAACCATATTGTCTTTGGGCCTCAGGTAGGGTAGTGTACCCACCAAGTTTGGTGAAAATCTATGTTTAAGTGAGGTCAGGATTTTGTTCACAGGCAAACCCAGTGGTTACAATTCTTCCACCAAAACGCTATTTTGGGAAGAGGAACTCAAATGTATATTCATTAAAATTATAACTTATAGGTTATACGGTTGATAAAAAGTCAAAAGTGATCCTATTTGGCTCCCGAATGGCGCATCGACAAGGTGCGCGGCTATCAACCCGGAGATCGCAAGTTCGAATCCAGATTGATGCCACAGCCATCTGTGTCCGGGAGTCCTAATTGGCCGAGCTCTCACGGGAGGGAGGGCTGGCATATGCTCACTTCCCTGTCACTCACAGCGATCACCAGCCAATCATGAGCGTCTGTGTGCTCATTCGTATGAGGGGGCGGATAGCGCTTTCCCTCCAAGTGTGTTAGCCCGCCCCCAAATACGCATGCGCAACAGTTCGAAAAGAGGCGGGTGGCAGCATTGCATGTCACGGAGAGGGCATGTGCATGCTTACGCCCCTCCCTGGTCGGTGGTGGTCGTGTGATCGGGAAGGCAAAAGTTGATGGGTGGGAATTGGATATGACTAAAATTAGTGGAGGAAAAAAAATAAATAAAAAAAGTGATCCTATTTACCAGGGATATATGTGAGGGGGAAACACTTCACTTTCAACAGGAAATGCTGTTTTTGGAAAATAAACTTCCTAGTGATAACAGAAGCCACATAATTTCGTGTCAGGCCACTCATACCACCCAGTTGTTAATAATTTTCCAATAACAGCAAACCTCCAAGTGTTTTATTCCATATATAACAGCTTATAATTTAAAAAGAGGTTTTATTAGTCATTTTTAAGGGAAACCCTAAAACTTTTAAAGTTTTTCCCGCAGGAAGAAATCTTTTTGGGTGCTACATCATTAAAAAAATAAAAACAGCACACATAACTTTACACAAATTGTTTAGGCCATGTTATTAACTGCCCACTTCCAGCCCATTGTACTGCAGCTGTTTCATCAAGCATGACATTTTACTAACCACACTGATGACAGCCGAGTCATGGGATGGATCACTGTCAGAAATAAAACAAGGGAGAAGGTGGAATTCCTTGCAGAATAGGGCATCAACAACAACCTGTCATTCAGTGTGAGAAAAACAATGGACCCCATAGTCTGGAGACTGATTAGGGGATACACTGGTCACCCTCCACCCCCCATCTGCAATTACGCTACACTGATGCAAAAAATGAGCATGGTTCACAGCCATATTCCTGAGGATATAAATCTCATGAACTTTCAACACCTGATATGGTGCTGAAAGCCACTTTCTGGAGCTGAACAGAATCAGGTTAAGTACAGAGCCTCACTAGAGCATCACCTTTATTACAAATCAGTTTACTACCCACCAAAAAGGTCAAAAGGTCCATTTAAGCTACAAATCAAATCATTTTGCTTTAACTTAAATTGTCAAGTCAGATTGCAAAAGTAGAATATAATTTAACAGTTGAATTCTTCTCTCCTTCCTATTTCCTCTCCTGTCATTTCCTCTTTTTTCAATCCCACATAATTTCTTTATTTATTTTTTCACTTTCCTCCATCGTGTTTTCCTCCTCAATTCCTCTCCTTCCTTTCTAGAATCCTTCCTCCATTCTTGTTGCCTTTATTCTTTCTTTCTTTTCCCTACTCCCTTCCTCACATCATTAGTTCTCCCTTTTCTTTCCTTTGTTGCATTATTCCCTATACTCCCTTACTTCTTTTCTTTTTCCCTTCCGCTTCATTTGTTTCCTCCATTATTTCCTTACTTCTTATTTGCATCTACTGTTTACCTTCCTTTTTTGCTTCCATCCTTCCACCATTCTTTAGTTTTCTTTATTTATTTTTCCTTCCTTCCTGTTTCCTTCATTTTTTCCCCATTTATTTACTTTCATCCCTAATTTTTTCCTTAAGGTTACATTCTTTTTTATATATTCTGTATCCTGTGTTACCTCTCTTTCTCCCATCTTTCATTCTTTTTTACTCATTTTTCTTTTTTTTTACTTATCTTTCCCTTCCTTCCCTAGTTCTTTTATATCCTTCATGTCTTCCTTCCTTTCTTTCTACCTTTTTTATTTTCCTCTGCATATTTTCCTTCTCCATTTGCTTAATTTCTCAGTTTATTTCTTTCTTTTCTTTATTTACTTCTTTAGTCTTCATTTTCTCCTCAGGTTAAGTCTGTCCTTTCATATTTTATTTCATTTCTTTGTTTGTTTATATCAATACCATTTTTAGCTTCATTTTCTTTCCTTCTTTATTTCCCTCCTTCTTACTTACCATAAGTTACGAATCACAATGACTAATGAGACGATTCATGAACTTAATCTTTTGTCCTGAACCTTACTGTCTTAGTACAATTAGTGTTATGTGTTGTGATCCTGCAATGCCAGCTGTGTGTCTTACTGAGTCATTCTTTTAAAAAAATTTTTTAATTATTTTGCTTTCAAAGAAATGACACAGCTTTAAAAATGCAAAAGAGGAAGAAGTTTTGGAGTTTATTTAGGAATCAGAAGATAACCAGAAGATTCTGCAATGGAAAAAAGGGGGTGAGGTGTTTGTTTGTTTGTTTATTTATTCATTCATTCATTCATTCATTCATTTATTTACTTATTTTATTTATTTATAAAATGGGGGGGGGGGTGTCCCATTTAAAATGTGAATTTTTTTTCTTCTTATAGAAAGAAACTGAAGCCTGGGCTCTCCCCAGTAAGATTGAATTGCAAATGCAGGTTGTTGGTCCACAGTCTGAATCATTCTCAATTTCAAATGAATCCAAGCACACTGGGAAAACTCAACTAAAAGTTCACAGGAATATTTTTAAGATTTATTACATTTGTTTGCCCCAAATGCAAATGTGAGCAAATCCTACAGCTGTGTGTCATTAAAGTCTGAGAATCCTATAGAACTCAAATCTCCTTATTACCTATGGTTCATGAAAGACAGCATAGTTTCTCTTCCGTTCCAGGCAACTGAACATCTGATTGGTACCACATTAGTTCATTTTTTAGCACTTCCCTTTAAATTAGTGTTCACTTCCATGTGTACCAATCACTGAGCAATCCTACAGGCCTGAGACCTTAAAACATATTTATTGTTGTTTTATCCATCCATCTATCCAATTGTAACTGTCCATTTATCATATGTGCATTTCTTTCTTTCTTAAACATCCATTCATTCATTTTCTGTTAATTTCTTTCTTTCTCGCCCATCCATCAACCTATTTATCCATTCTTTCTCATTTATCCTTCTTACCTTTCCATCCATCCATCTCCAACTGTCCATTTATTCTTTGTGCAAGTATTTCCTTCTATCCATCAATTTCCTTTTTCCTTTCTTCTATCATTTTTCTTACTTACTTTCTTTTTCTTACTTTCTTACTCACCCATCCATCAACCCATTCATCCATTCTTCATCTTCATCTTCTTCCGCTTGATCCAGGGTTGGGTCTCAGGATCAGCAGCCTAAGCAGTGAGGTCCAGATGTCCCTCTCCTCAGCCACTTCCTCCAGCTCTTCTGGGGGGATGCCAAGGCGTTTCCAGACCAGTCGAGAGACGTGGTCCCTCCAGCATGTTCTCGGTCGGCCCAGGGGTCTCTTCTCGGTTGGACATCCCAAAACACCACACCAGGGAGGTGTCTGGGAGGCATTCTAACCAGATGTCCGAGCCACCTCAACTGGCTCCTCTCAACTTGGAGGAGCAGCGGTTCTACTCCGAGCTCCTCCCGGATGACAGAACTTCTCACCCCATCTCTAAGGGAGAGACCTGCCACCCTGTGAAGGAAGCTCATTTCAGCCGTTTGTATTCGTGATCTCCTCCTTGAATTGTCACCTTATCATGGTGGAGGGGTTTGTCTGTCGTAATGATGCTGGGAGCTATGTGGTCGGCAATATGCCCCTGGTAGGGTCCTGGTAGGGTCACCCAAGTCAAACAGTTCCTAGGTGAAGGTCCAGATTAAGCGTGGTTCAGAAGACCTCTATAAGCAATATTATTTCAATGACACAGTTTCCCTCGCCCAGATGTGGGTTACCAGGGTCCCTCCCTAGAGCCAGGCCTGGGGGAGGGGCTCGATGGCGAGCGCCTGGTGGTCGGGCTTCTGCCCATGGAGCTCTGCCAGGCCCAGCCCAAAGAGGAGACATGGATCTTCCCTCCCATGGACCCACTACCTGTGGGAGGGGCAAAAGAGGTCTGGTGCAGTGTGAGCCAGGTGGCAGCCGAAGGCGTGGGTTCTGCCAGACCGATCCTCGGCGACTGACTCTGGCTTTTTGGACATGGAATGTCACCATTCTTTCACATATATCCTTTCTTTTTTTTCCTCCATCCATTATCCTTTTCATTCATCCATACAACCATCTCCAACTTCCAACCATCCATCACTTTTTCTTTCTTTTCTAGTTTTCTCTTTTATCTTTATTTCTTACCCACCCAGTCATCCATTCTTTCTCATTTACCCCTTCTTTGTTTATCGATCCATCCACCCTATTTCGTTCTTTTTTTATGTCTCATCCATACATTCACTAATCCACCATTATTTTCTTTTTCTTTCTTACTCTTTTCTCTTTCTTTCTCTCAAGCTTTCTTTATCTCATCCATTAACCAAACTATATTTTCTATCCCATGCATGTATCTTTCTCACCCATTCATCCAAATATTAATGTGTTACCTTTTTATGTATCCTCTTTCTTAGTCATAAATTTATCCACACATTGTTTTATCCTTTCTGTGTCTCATTTATCCATCCAACTATCCATCTATCTTTCTGTCACTTTTTATCTTTATGAATCTTTTATCATCCATCCTTTTTATCTTCTACTATCCTTCTTTCACATCTTAGTATTTCCCACCATAAGGATGTAGCAGGCCTTTAGGAACACTGTAAATGCAGCTTAATATATCCTCCTGATCTGCTTCAATGTTCCAGCTGTGATCACCGCTGTAAAGCTGCATCAGCAGTTTCCTGTGACTCTGGAAGCCAGGGTATTTCCAGCTGAGGAATCCCACTGCTGCTCGAGGGTTTCACCCAGTAGGAGGAACATCAGCTCTTAGATCTCCACAGAACTCTGGCTCAAATCTGACAGGTGACCTTTGATGTTATGTGCCCTAGTTGGCACAGACAGAGTGGTATTTCAGAATAATCTGGAGGTGTTTACAGCACTGAGCACCGCATGAGGCTGGGAATCAGCTCCCACAGAGCACGAATCATGAACGCAGACATAACAGACGAAGACTTGAAACAAATTTTCCTGTCATGCAGAGCTACAACTAAAAGCAATTTATGGATTTCTTCACAAACCATTTGCATCACCTTCGACGATCGTGTTTCAGAGAGACACTTTTCCCGAAACACTGACATTCGTCGGAAATGAGATATGAAATATTAAAATGAAAAGAAACTAGCACTGCTCAGCTACAAATAATTTATGCTGCATTCATCACTTTTGTGCATTACCTGGAAGCAAAATCCTAAACCAAAAAGACAACAGCATATCAGAAAACCAACATCAAAACAACACATCGACATTGACGTTATAACTGAAAAACGTAGGTCCTCATTTAACTAGACTACAACATAATATCGACAAAAATATGTGGACACCTGGCCACAAACAAACAAATGTGCTCTTTTCCCCACATTTGGGATGGTATGTTTAGAAAGCACATCAATCAGCCATAATATTAGCACCACTTGACTAGTTTGCAGCTAGGCAACCATATACGCAACGAGCTGTAATGCACCGTGTGCTCTGACATCTTTTTATCATAGCCAGGATGAAGAGTTTCAGCAGTCTGTGTGGTCTGCTCTTCAGCAGCTCTCCTGTGGGTTCAGACCAGACATACTAGCCATCGGGCCCCACTCTTTCGGTCCCCATGACTCAGGTGTGCTCAACATCATGCTGGTGTAGTAGCAGTAGTAGGCTCTTGTCCATAGATGGCCATTTTCTCTGGGTTAACCATATAACAGTTGAAATTTAAAATAGATAAATAAATAAATATATATATATTATATTTATATTCTTTTTGCTTGTGATAATTATACTTTGTGTGCCATCAAAAGCAAGCAATGTTAATGTGTTTGCAAATTTGTTGTTGAGGGGTTTTTTTTGTTTGTTTGTTTTTTTTTTTTTGCTGTTGTGTTTTGTAAACTGCTATAAATTCTTACATTTTTATTATTTAATTTTCTTTTGCAATTTGTGTTTGTTAATGCCTTTTGCAAATATACACTACATCGACACAAAATCACACCTTTTACCAAGCAAGCAAGCAAGCAATCAATCAATCAATCAATCAATCAATCAATCAATCAATCATTAAATCAATAAATAAATAGATTAATTAAATAAATAAATAAATAAATAAATAAATAAATAAATAAAATCAGACTGCACAACCAGACCACAAAACAGCGCTTCCCTTTATGTACGATTACAGGTAAAAGCTCTCTACACAGCACTTCTATTGGGCTGTTAAATACAAATCTATAACCAAAAAATATATTACATTTCACAGCCATTTAGAAGTATACAAATGCCAAACTTGAGTCTCTTTCAAGTCTGCTGAAGCTTAATAGTGAGAGAGCAAACTTGTTGCGGAGAAGATAATTGCAGCTCTGCTGTAGGCCAGAAAATGCTTGGAACAAAAAGTCAGGCAATTGGCCAAAGCTTCCAGGCAGGACATTACTTCAAAGAACTTGTTTTAAAAATGACAATCCCCATTGCAAACCACCAGACAGCTTTTGCTTGTAAAATAAATTATGTTTTGGACGAGATATTGGTGCTAGAGAAAAGCAGATATTCACCAGTGAATTTCATAAACTGAAAATCTGTTTGGGAAGAGAGAACTGAACAGTACAGTATACTGACATGATAAGTGAACAACAGTCATATTAGATAATAGCCTAAAATCTATTAACTATAAAGTAAATACATTAAGACCTAGCCCTTGTCAATGGGACAATGGGAACTACAGGGGCAATAATAGAGCAAATAAACCTTATATGGGTACTGGATTAGTTGCTCATGAGCTTATGATCTTACAATATGTTCTATAGGAAAGGAACATTAAATAAATTAAAAAAGACTTTCTTGTTTGTAGGATTTACAAGATATCTGGGGTTTGACTTTCGAGGTTACTCAAGAATAAAGGTAAATTAGGTAAAATGTAAAAGTCAGTATATTGTTTCCTATTAGTGTTCAGTACAAACAGTATGTCTATTGGCACTTGTTCCGAAGTTATTAGCACTCAAAATCCTGTGACCCTGATTTTCACCTTACAAAGTTACTGAAGGTCAAAAGTCACATTGAAAGTCCATATATGGTTTTCTTTTAGTGTTCCATAGTAAAGGCATGTCTATAGGCACTCATTCGGAAGGTATAACTGCTCTATCTCCAAAACTTTGTTATCTTGCTCTGGCCTTCATCTTTGACCTTGACACTCCAAAATCAAGCCATCTCTGGTACTCAGGAACTTTAGTGTCCAAAGCAAGTTTAATAAAAATCTGTCATATAAAATACATATCATAATATAATTATTATATTATATTGTATACCACAAAACACTGTACATTATATAATATTATTAGACTTAATATTGTTTTATTTTGTTTATATATATATATATATATATATATATATATATATATATATCTCTCTCTCTCCCCACACACACAAACACAAATAAATACATATATATATATATATTTATTTTATTGTGCTAAAACAAAAATGTGAGCAGTGACACAAAATATCGGCCCACCATGCTTTATTTGAATGTAAGATGAATTGGAGGCTAAGGTCAACAGTGACAACTGTATTTCTAGAAAAAAGCCTAATGCTGCCTTTATATGCTGGTCAGAAGATTCTACTTCCCACTTGTGAAGTTTAATGCGCCAGTAAATTTACACAGTTTCCTTCACGATAAATTAAGAACTCTGATTCTGATGTAATTTTCAAGTGTTTTGTTGTTGGAGTGAAATGAAAAATGGCCGACTCAAGGTTAATACTCTGTTCCCATGACAACCACTTCCCTATTATAACTTTGCAGCGCATTAGCAGAGTAGTCCATTTCCTATGGATGGAAGATAAATATGCGAAATGTAAGTAAAAACAATGCATTCATTTACAGATTTCATAAATCCATATTTCATTAACAGTAGAACACAGACAACATAGATAATGTTGAAAGTTAGACATTTTACTACTTTATGAAAAACATCAGTTCATTTTAAACTTGATGGCAGCAAAATGTCTCAAAAAAAGTTGGAATGGGGGCAACGAAAAGCTGAAAAAGTGAGTGGTATTAAAAAGATACAGCTGGAGGAATATTTTGCAGCACATTTTTTATGTTTGGGTATGAAAGGAGCACCTGGGCAAAAAATAGCATCCGTCTTAAAATTTCTTTTTATAGTTTCAGAATAATGTTCCTCAACATAAAATTGCAAATACTTTAAATATCTCATTATCTACAGTAGACAATATTAATGAAAGATTCTGAGAACCTGGAGAAACCTTTATAAACAAGTGCTGGTGTATGAGTTCAGTAACACTTGCAGAAATCCCTGCCTGGGGACACTTCCTTGGAATTGGGGTTGTACTTGAATTATCTGAATTAGAGGGTGCATCCAAAAGGTTGAAGGACTATTCATACACCAATATAAAAAAATAATATAATTATTCAATGAAATGAAATATCATTCATTCATTTTCTGAACCGCTTATTCCTAATTAGGGTCGCGGGGAGGCTGGAGCCCATCTCAGCCGACTCTGGGTGAGGGCGGGGTACAGCCTGGACAGCTCGCCAGGCCATCGCAGGGCCAATAGTGAAATAGTGCAATAGTGAAATAGTGAGTTTAAATTTATTTAAAAGTAAAACACATGCATATGTTCTATATAGACTTTCATTTCTTTTTCTGACAGCAGTACCTCATGGAGACAATACTGTTTTCAGAAAGGACTGAAAAGTGATATTCAGTAGTTCGTATTCGGTGTAAATAAGCCCTTGCTTTTTGTCTTGCCTATTCACTGCACTGACTTTCACAAAACTGAATGTTATTCAACCTCATAACAATTAAAATACCGAATGAAATGTGAAGCAGGAAGCTTTAATTTATGTAACTGGAATGAGGTCATCACGCAGCAGTATAATAAGGTCATCACGCTCGTCACAGCTGCGTCAGAGTAATAGACGAGCACATTTGTCAATCAATACACTTTCTCACCGCGTTATGCCTATAAATAAACCTTTACTGCATTTCGGTTAATCACACGCCCACTATCCAGGGTGACGTGGGATTGAATTATTAAATGATTTGGTTGACAGTCAGACAGCGGTAATCTCATGGGGAAAACAAACACACATAATAAGCAGTGGCAGAAAGATCAGGAAGAGTGTCTGATATAGAAAGAGTTTTATATTTACTCAGTAGTGTTTTTTCCAATGTGAGGCTGATCCAAACCTTAAGCTGTACCAAAAGAGACAGGAAATGAGTACAAGATGGCTTTGAGGAGGAAAGGATCGCACTGGTTCATGTCGTGCACAAGTCTCAATGTAATTTGATGTTGAACCATGATAGAAACAGGCCGGCCTCTTTACTTAGAAAATAAACACTATTATTTGGACTATATAGAACTCGGATTGTACTGGTGTATACGTCTGAGATTTTTTGTTGCTGTTCTTGCTATTCCCAGACAAAATATAACTTATAATGTGATGAATACAGTAGACTGGAACAATTACTGGTAATCAGACACCACCCACTTGAGTGCCTGGCTTCACTCTAACGAGAACTGTGCAGAAGCCTAACATCAACCATTTTTACTACTAACAGACTGTGTGCTCATGTACAACACACACACACAAACACACACACACACACACACACACACACACACACACACACACGCATACACGCATACACGCACATGCACACACTGCACAAGCGGCTTGAGCACAAAAGACATACAGCATGACCGGTTGCCTGGGCATTGGAGGCCCGTTGATCTTGGCAAGGATGTGTAAACAAATATCAGGGAGTGTGGAAAAACACACAGGAGCAGCCTCTATACACACACACACACACACACACACAGTTAACAAGATGCTAAGCTACGAGGTGGGCAAGATTTCAAAAACTGTAATGATTTAATAAACACGTTTGATGAGTGTCCATTAGCTTCAGTCTGTCTGCACGGAGTGAGAATAATCCTAAAGTGTGTCTCGCTCTTCCAACTCACCACATCCGCTGCCAGCACATTTCACACACTTCAACAAGAGAAATCTCATATGCAGTATTTTATGATACACTGCTGTGCATAAGTATTTACCCACATTGGACACTGTCCACATTTTTTACAGTCTTGTAAAAATAAACGAATAAATCAATAAATAAATAAAATAACTATATCCCATGAAAATGCTTTTTTTTCCCCCAACAACATTGACATTTTATGCTAATTTCCATAATTTAAATAACCAAAAAAGGTCACATCAAAAAGTACAACTGTGCATTCATTTCACGTTTAAATCCATCCAAATCGAATCAGGTGTTCCAAATTAGGTGCCATTGATTAGAACCTCCTGCAGGTGGAACCTGTCTTATTTAAACCTGATGTCTAGGGTCTGGTGTTCACTTTGCTATTGAGACCTAAACTGAAAATGGGATTTAAATAGGATTATGTTTTAGGACTCTACTCAAAATATTCATAATAATTTATCCGAGGTCACTGGATATTGGCAGTTGCATGTTCTGATTGGTTAATATAAGCCTGGCATATCAGCTCATATCCTGTGACCGCAAATTTAAAAAAAAATGGTCGTGACTCATTTTAAGCTACACTTACCCAAACTATACAGATTTTTTACCATTGATTCAAGACTGATTCTGTGAAAAGGAACAACATTTGGAATAAATGTATCTAAGGTAAAAAACAAACAAACAAACAAACAAATAAATTAAATAAAAAATAAAATAATTGAAGAATTAGGCCAATGTGACTACTTTTCATTTTTGTGAGGAACAGGCTTCTAGTTTGGCCCAGTGCAGGTTTCCAGTGGACAGCGCATCCTGTCTGTACAAGCTGGAACTGCTGCTACGTAGTGCCGTTAGTAACTTCTGCTAGCACACCTGTTTCTTTACTCTAGACTCATTTCATGAAAAAAGCAACAAACAATGAAATTAAAGCAGCTGAAAGTAAAAATGCATTTTTTTCTTTTCATGAATTTGACAGTTGAGTTTTAACTGACAGGAATTTGGATAAAATAATATAAATGCAAGAGGATAAAAGTTATTACATTCCCGCTGACTAGTAGACCACTCGGCTAAAGCCTCATGAGGCTATGAACTCGTACACAATTCATGATCAGGCAAAAACTGTGAAAATATTTTTAAAATGATATACAAAATTGTTATAGCTTACAAAATTCATCACAAATAAACATAAAAGTTTATTCATTCATCCATTTTCTGAACTGCTTAATCCTAATTAGGAGTTGCGGGTGTGTACAATGAAATTGCCAGGCTTTATTCTGCTCAAAAATATTTGAGTTTCATGGTGTTTAACTGCTGCACAAAGGTTTTTGGAAAGCACATAATTTTGGGACATATGAATGCGAAACAGACTGAAATTTGATCAGTCCGATAGAAGTATTCTGTAGCATGTGCAAAATCCTAAATCCCATGTCCAAAGTGATAGATTTAAAGGGTGTTTTTGTACGGACACCGAAACTCACAAAAACTAGTGTTCCATTAGCAAAGCCGTACTCGTATATAATATAGTTTTCTATTTAAAAAAAATCCCTTGCTTAAAATGTGAATACATTAATCACAGTTATTACACCACAAACTGGGCAGTCTGCGGTCGGTAAAAATGACATACGTCACACAAAAACATCAACTCAAGTTGTTTTTTTTGTTTTGTTTTTTTAAGTATGGGGCTCCGCAGGAAACAATAAAAAACAATAAAGGTTGAACGTCTTTAAACATGTAGTCTAAACATGTACATCATATTATTAGCTCATTATTATTAGAAAACAACAAGTTTTCCCTGACTTCCACCTCATTTGCATTGTTTGAATTTCCAAAAAGACAAACACTACAACAGATTAGTGACATTTCCAAGCGTCAGTACGTCTGACATTTAAATGATTAAGATTTAAGCCCAATTCAAGTGTGTGAATGAAATGGGATGCCATCAGAAGGGTTAGTGACAATATAACACTAAAATTATGTTGCCAGTTCCACTTTACTCATGATGAGTCACTCAAGCTGCAATCACAGTCAAGTCACTTGCACCTACAATTAAAAATAAATTGGTCCTGACATTTTAGATTAAGCGGTGTTGGAGGCCAATTGGAGCTGGAGGGCATTTGACACAGACATTGACACAGAGTGGATGTTTATATACTGTATATGTTTTTTATGCCATTTAAAACTGTATATTTTACTTGTAATTTCTGACCTCGGGTCTTATTTGGTGGGTGTTTCAGCTAGTTGTGCTTCAGGGAATTATATAATATGATATTATCAGCATGCTCAGTAATATTCATTAAAAATTATGGAATATAGTGTCATGAAAGACAAATAACATGCTACCAGAAACATGTTTGTTCAATCAAACTTTCAAGTAAATATCAGAAATCAGAATCTCTAAAAAAAAAAAAAAAAAACAGTCATATGTATTTGCTGAACATCCCATTGTAGATTTTGCTGCTATGTAGAATGTAGAATGTAGAGCATGGCTGCAGGGATTTGAGCCCATTCAGCCACAAAAGCATTAGTGAGGTCAGGCACTGGTGCTGCCTGAGTAAGCCTGGTTTGTAGTCTGCATTCCACTTCATCCTAATAGTGTTTGGTAGGGATCCCCAGCGGTGCGACAGAAAAGCACTTGCCCTGCCCCACATTCAAATCCCAGTGATGGTCTGGAAAGCCCAACAAAGCAAAACTGTGATCCATCACAGCAAAGTGGGTATTAAGTTGGAAATTATTAAATACTTTAAACACAATGTTCTTCAAAGTTGCATGCTTAAAAGGCTGAAAATTCCTGGCAAGTTTTGGTTAGTTACAACAAAACTAGACTAATATGTAAAAAAAAAAAAAAAAAATTTGGTACCATTTAAAAGCTTAGGATATATATATATATATATATATATATATATATATATAAGGTGCAGCTCACTCCCCCAGCCACCACATATTTTTCCTGCTGGTTCAGGAATCAAAAAAGCCGCTTCCCAAAGCCGCTTCTCTAACCATTAGGCTACGGCTGCCCCAATAACAGCTACAAAATAATACCCATAACTGAAAATTAATGATTAATGATAGTCCTTGCTCTCCCTGCTTGGTAGCGGTTGTGTGATAGGAGAAAGCTGGAACTTTGAGCAGGAATTTGGGGAGAAAAAAAATCAGGGGGGAGTCATAGGAATATCAGGGGAAGATCTCCCTCTCCAATCCAAATAGCTGTAGGTGTCAGGACGAGTTCAATGACATGTCTCCATAGACTTTATTTTGTACAAGGCACTGTAATGCTAGAACACTGTCATGCTACAGCATACAACGCCATCTAAGACAATTATGTGGTAACAGTTTAGGGAAGATCCACATAAGCAAGATGGCCAGGTGTCCACAAACCTTTGCTTTTTTTCATTATTCTCCCTAGGATCTAAATGGTGGAATAATACTATAAACAATTAAAAGAAAAAAATTAATATCAACCAATAGGAAATGTTTTCTCAAATCTATGTGGCTTGTAACTGTATGCACATAGCTGTATGCTTAGACACGAGGCAAAATCAGAGCTATAATTCATTCAGAAATTCTCCTACAATGGTTCCCTTAAATAAAAACCATTAACTTGTAAGAACGATATTATTTGGAAGAAAAATACCAGATGTCTTTTACCTTTTTGTCATTTACAAAGATCTCTCGACATTATGAGTGGAAACAGCCTCTGCTAACACCTGCACAGCTAATTATGTGCAAATTCAAAGCTGATGAACAGTTTCATTTCATCTTCTCAACCTTGAAATGATATATTACAAACACACCATACTTGTATTCTGATGCGGCATAGGCTCTGGTTTGATGATGACCAGACTCTTCAACACATCCTCCAAAAAAATGTCACAGGGATTGTCAGAAATGGCCCTGCACCTATGACTACATGAGAACTACATTAAAAGGCTGATCTGACTTCCTAATGTAAGAGACACTTTAGCTTATCCATGGATGCATTCAGAGCATTAAAATCCGATTTTGCCTCAGCCTGCTTAGAAAGGGAAGGCACCGGAGATTGTATTTCATACTGCAGACGGCTCTGTTTTCTGCAGTCGGGCTATGCGGTATTCTCTGGGAGCTGGGAGCAGCAAATTGGCACGGCCCAACGTGGGATACACACTCAAGTCCATTAAAGAAAAGCCACAGGATCCTCCAGCAACTCTTTAATCTGACCTCAAAAACACTTTAATAGCTTTTACCAAACCCTCTGTAGTGTAGTATAATGACCAATGACTTGTTAATTATTTAGAACCAAGTGATGCAATGAAAATAGGGGATAGAACAGGGACACCGTTCCAATATAAAGTAAATTTCAGGTGTCTGAATTTTGATAACGTAACCTTTTTTCCATTTATCTAGGAACATGTTCACTTTAGGTTAAGTAATATATACTACAACTGTAGTCAAGACCATCATTGCCAAATCAAAGGCAGAGAATCAAATCAAATCCTGAAGCTGGTATTGTAAATTAAACAGAATCTACTCATGACCCCAATGTATCATTACAACCTAATAAATCTTGATACATCCAAATGTACAGAAAGGGAGCAAAATAGAACTACTAAATAGTTAAATGTATATTAAAATGTCTCTGCTTAGCTGGACCAGATGGTTGTAGCTGTAAGATATAGTATGGCGATCCTGAAGTAGGTACTATTTTAATCTATGTACTCACCGCTGTCGTGGCTGCAGCCTGCTTGGACTCCTCGGTCAGGAAAGCCAGCATCTTTTCTACTTTCTGTGCTTCTTCTGCAGTGATGTAGTCTGTATCTTTAAGGGAAAAACAAACACCACTTACATTACACAAAGACCTAGCAAGCCAGGCTCTCAAATGTTACCCGGAAAAGGTGGTCAGATAAATCAACAATTTAATGCTATAGTGAAGTGGATGTCTCTGAACAGTCACGGAACAGCTCAAATTATAAAAGTAAAAAGTGTCTTAAGAGTCTCATTTATGGTGCTCCTCCGTCCATCAACAGCCTTTGCTTTGGGTGCTTCGGGCCGCAGCCAGATTCATCACAAATGCATTTAGACACTGAAATTAACTTGATGATTTTAGTGAGGGCTGGAAAATAGACAGCCAGGTTTCTGGTAGTCTTCCCTTGCTTTCTCCAGTTTCGTTCCCCCAATTGCAATTTCATGCCTGTCAATTCTGCAAGCTCAAAGTTGGCCTTGATACTGCCAATCATCACGGCTCCAGAGGACAAGAAGATGGAGCAAGAGACTAATAAATATCCCAATCAGATAAAAATTGCATTAACGCACTTAGAGCGTTGTCATGGGCAAGATGTCAAGAGGTACAGAATCTGCAATTGTTGCTTCTGACATCCTCTGACAGTAACATCTTTTCTACAACCACTGGATACATCTTCTAACATGGTGGTTTAAGAAAGGAGAGGCTACTCACTGCATAAGTTAAGGTTAAAAGAATTATTACCAGAGGCATATTAATCACTACGTTAATTATCCAGTCAAATGCTTTTGAGCATTTGCTTATTTAAATCCAATCAGGGACCTTTTTTTTTTTGGCTGTGTAGTATACACAGTGAAAGTGGCTTTTACTGCAGTGTTCAGTGGCTTTAAGCAGAATTCCACACACCACATCTGATAGTTGAGATAGAGCAGATGGGAACATGTCACATCTGCTAACTGAAATATGCATGAGACTGACGCTGAATATCAATGAGGTGCTTCAAAAAAATACTGTCAGTGAAATATTTGCTGCATTCAAAAAGAAATAAAAAATAATAATAAACTGTGAAGCCCTTGCAACAGTTCTTGAAAGCAACTACACAATTAACATTCATTCATTTTCTGAACCGCTTAATCCCAATTAGGGTCACGGGGAGGCTGGCGCCCATCTCAGCTGACTCTGGGCGAAGGCAGAGTACACCCTGGACAGCTCGCCAGGCCATCGCAGGGCAGGAACACGCTGACGGCTATGAAGCCTACTCTTATTGAAAATCAGCAATGGTTCCTTTACATGCCTCTCACCACAGACAGTGACAGACATGGCCGGCCTATGATTACCCAGTTAGTTGCACTGGAGGGGACAGCAGTGACATCCCGCTGACCTTGGGATCAGTAATCCAGCACCCTACCACTGGGCCACCACTGTCCCTTCACAATTAATAGCATAATGCAAATTAACGAGTGACGTAAATGCAAAGAAAATCATTTAGATAATGAACTGCCTAGCATTTTTTTTTTAAAGAAAAGCCCATGCTCACCCGCATGGCGTTAATTACCTTCTCAGCTTACTCTGATGGGTCCATGACACAACTCCCTGCAACTGGATCAATCTATACTCTCCACTAAGTCGGCAGCTGGAAAACAGCCAAAGGTTTCCCATTCGTGTGAGCCGGTGAACCAGTGAACTATTACACGCCAATTTTAAGGAAAACATCTTGTGAAGGCTTCCTCATCCTTAGATCTTATGGTACATATACTTATTCTTCTTGGCACGCTTTGTACTTCTCAGGATAACCTATAACGCTTTGATAGTACTTGCACCCAGCACTAATAAACTCTTCTTTTACCATTACACTGCTATATATATTACCCCCCCCCCCTTTTCCTCCCCTCTGTGTTTTGCTGAGGTACACATGCTGTGCCGTGGATGTCGGTGATCCTGATTCTCCTGACCCTTCTGCTCTGTGAGTCCTGTGGTCGGTCCTGGTGTGCTGAT
>JAQMYF010000023.1:6450835-6461719 GCA_030014195.1 Neosilurus mollespiculum | reverse complement strand
ACTATGTAAAGCTGCTTTGTGACAATGTCAATTGTAAAAAGCGCTATACAAATAAACTGACTTGACTTGACTTGATAGTCTGCATTACACAATCATGTTCAGTCGGCAATGGAATATTCTCAGAAAGAATTCAGAAAGCCGAACACTCCTTTAAACAAAGTGGTTCATTGAAGTAATCAGGAGTGACTGGTGAATAGCATCATTAAGGCATTTTCAATTATTAATTTTTAATCTCTGACACGTAACCAAAGAAACGAAAGTTGGCAAATTGGCTTGACTTCCTGCATCTCCAGAAAATGCTTTAGGTTTATGGAACATTAAGAGAGGTTACAGTGTCCAGACCTCTAACGCAACACCTTCCATTCCGTTATCAGTTATTCCCTAACTGTCTAGCATATAAATGCACAAAGAACATTCATTAATTATGAAGTCTTTTTATAAACAGTTGCACAAGTTCAGAGTTTTGTTATTCACCTGATGACGTTTGTTTGTGTCCTTTGTTGGTTTTTTGAAAGAAACCAGTTCCACTAATTTCAGCAATCTCCACTGTTGTTATCTTTGTATGATGGCGGACAATAATTAACACTTCTGATAGTGTTATCTGATAGTACCATCTTTTCCACAACCATGGGATCTTCTAACATGGTTGTTTAAAAAGGAGAAGCTACTCACTGCATCATTAAGGCGTAAAATAATTACTGCCAGAAACATATCAATTACTATTGTAATTATACAAGCAGATGCTCTTAAGGATTTGCTTATTTGAATCCAAACAGCTACCTTTTTGACTAGACAGTTATGTTCTTATTCTCTTGATCCTTTATGCCCTTTGTTTGTGTTCTTGGTAAGTTCTTCTGCTTATCCTCTGCCTACCTGGGAACCAGCTTTGATCTGGATTGTGATTTTCTTTTGCATGTTTCTATGAGTTAAAGCACCACTGTGCACAGATTCTTACCCTCTGCCTGAGTCTGTGTTTGGCTCATTAGACAATGTTTTGCTTTTGATCCTTTACGAAACTCACTGGTTTTGAACAGAATCTTTAAAGGAAAGGGGTGTTATTTTTTAAAACTCTGATTAACCTTGTTCTGAAACATTTATAAACATGTATACGCACCACACATTTGGGAAGTAGAAATTATACAGCTTATAATGAGCTTCTAGTTTATAAAACACACAAGTACATGACACACAGTACATGTATAATTACTGACTGTTATAATTATAACTGACTGTTATAATTTTTCAGTGGGAGAAACACTTGATCAGTTATTTGAATAGCTCTGTCAGTTTCAGCTGACGTTAGGTGCCCCCAACCTTACACTGTGTCTCTGTGGCTTTGAAACCCCAAAAAAATGCTACGCCAGAAATTTTTCCACCTCAAGGATTGGGTCCCACAGAAAAACGGTGCAATATTGTGTATACTGTTAAGTGCCGAAAAGACTGCCATGATAAATTATTATACAAATATTTAATATATATTTATATAATAATTATTATTAATGAAACTAAACAGCCACTGGAAAAGCATAAGGCCCAACACATAGCTACACTATCAGGCTAGAACTCAGCACCTACAGGTCAGTGGGAACTTTGTTTTGTAAGGATGAAGATGTGTACATCCTGGTAAGGGAGGAAGGCTGGTTTGAATGAATGAGACAAGAAGACCACTTATGTGAAAGGAGAACAACCATCTCTGAATCAAGAAGGGGGCCTAAGAGCGCATCTTTCACCATATTACCATACTGTGATTGTAGCTGTTCCCCAATGTGTTTGAGTTCACAAAAATGCCACACATGAGGCTGTTGTGACCTTCACCTTTGACCTCCAAAATCTAATCAGTTTATGCGTGGCTCAAGATGCAAAGTTTGAAGATAATCCCTTAAAGCATTCTTGAGATATCACATTCACAAAAGTGGCCTGGGTGAGGGTACATACGGACAGACTACAAACAATCCGAAAACATAATGCCCTGGTTATCACCAGCATGGGGGCATAAAAATACACATAGAGCAAACACCAACCAACCAACCAACCACCCAAACAAACAAACAAACAAATAAATAAATAACAAAGACAAAATCTAGGTGTGTAATTGAGAAAAAAAACATGCACCTAACTTTCCTCTTTAGGTTCTTTATTAAGTAACTTCTAAAATGATTAAATTCCTTAAAGTATATGGTAAAACCTTTAGCGGTACTATCTTGGAAGATACTTGCTTTCAATAGTACCTGTAACATTGCTTGGTCAGATGATCTTAATGTCCTTGTAGCAGTGCAAGTGTTTAACCTAAGATAAGATAAATATTGGCAACAGGTTTGGCAACAGGGACCCACCCTAGCTTGAGCAAATCCTGTATTGTTGCATAATGTTCTAAGACAAAACAATTAAGATAAGCTGGTATAGGAACATTGCCAACACTCTTGTAATCAAGGTAATGTTATAATAAGAAGCTTAAATTTTTCTTGGCTAAGATTCACTAATATAGCTACAAACAAGCTAATAACATATAATACATTTTTTATTAATAACATATAATTACATTATTATTATAATTACATGATAATACCATTATTTGGGTTGTTAAATGAACTTCTATTTTTCTGTGATGTCAACTGCTCTATGCTCAAATTAGATATGACCTCAATTCTAAGTCCCGCGGGACAAATGCAAATGAGCAACTGAAAATGCTAAAGCAAAGCTTCAGCCCAACTTCTGGCGTTAAATTAGATACGGCCTCCAATCTCCAAAAAACCAGTTAAAGGATGCCAAGCAAGGGAGGAGAATGAGGGGGCTAGAGGAGAAAAGTTAGGGGAGGAAAGAGGGGAGGGAGAGAATGGCAAATGGCCATGGTGTCCATGGCGACCCTACAGTCCCCATGGGAACCAGGCAGCCCAAGGCATGTCCTTGTCCAACACGCAGATAACTCGGTAAGAGGCCAAGCTACACAGGCCTCAAGTTGAAAATCAAAGTCTTCTGTCTATCTTATCAAATATCATGGGCATGATTGTATTTCATTATGGGGCTCATTCATGTACCAAAGGTAAAGATGAAAAATGTACAGCCACACGTTATACATACAGGGGTATTTATAAAATGTGACTGTACATTTTCCATCTCCAAAGTAGGTAAAATTTGTTCTGCCATGACACTGTAATAGTTGAAACTCAAATGATGATACGATGGGTGTTTTAAACATAAAGAAACTATAAATACAGACAAACACACCACACTAGCCAGTGTATCATTTCTGCCCTATTCAATTATTTTCTAATCTTTTTTTTCACCCCATTTGCAAGCTTTTATAAGAAATGAGAAAATAATTCTGGCAGATGGAGTTGCTCATGATGTTGGTTGGATACTTAGGGTTGAAGTGGCACTCAAGCCCGACCACCTTGATTCGGGAATCTCTTAAAGACCTCTCTGCTATTCAAGTCTCTTAAGTGAAACCTGTTTCATGCACATGCCTTACAGGGAGTGCAGATGCATCAACAACATTTAGACTAAATAATTCATGAAGGCACTATACAGCTCAGTGTGGTGAAGGCTTGAGGTCTGTAAAGTGGTCAGAAAGCAGAACTGCACCACAACACCAGCTAAGCAAGCCTGGAAACAATCAATGGCACTGCAGTGGCGGCTTTGACAGGTATCCTAATGGTAATTATCCACCTCCACTCAGTTTTAAATAATAATAGAAAATATAGGTGGCATACGGGAGCATCATATTCATCATGCAAGAGCTTCAAATGCTAACAGCACCTCAGCAAAATTTTGTTTATAATAGATGTGTTTCCATGGACGTGCTTAAACAGTGCAATAAAGATTGTTAGCGAAAGATTGTTAGTTGTTACACTCTCGTCTAAAATGGAAACTCATTTAACTCTTAGTTAAAATTGAGACTTTTTTTTAGCTCTCTTAAGGCCTTTTAATATAACTATGAATTATTACATCACAATATGACTTTACATTCAAGAATCTAATGCTAATTATTCATACAATCGGCTCAATTTGCTAAAGGAGGTAATTAATTTTTCCCCCCATATTGACTGCATTTTCATTACACCGTGCACATGATGGATGCCCACCCCTTTTTGCCCTGCCCACACATTCTCTCCATCGACTGCAATCCAGATGTTGAAGCATATAGACATAGCATCAATTTTTAACCAAATCTCTTTTCAGCTCATCTGTAGCAACAGATGTACATTTAACAGGAGAAGAAAAAAAAGAAAGAAAGAAAAAAAAAAAACTAAACAGAAAAAATGCATCATGGAAATCGTAGGGTTCAGAATTGCTGCAAATCATTGGGGCAAACCAGTAAAAATACATTATTTGATTGTAAAAGTTTATGGTGTATGAAATTAGAGCTGCACAGTTGAATTTGTGTAAAAAGTTCAAATTCTTCCCTGTGCAAAAGTATTTCCTTCAGTGTATGGAGTGTCATTTCCAAATACTGATTGATTCCTGGAAGTATGTAACGAAAATGTGTGTCCTGTATAAATGTTTGTAGATTAAATGCAACAAACTGCCTTTGAATTTACATTAGAAATGACTGGTGAAGCGAACACACGCATTCACTGACCTTTCATGTGTTATGGGTACTCGGATATACATACTCTGTCTAACTTGAAAACAAAGTTGAACTTCCAATTATCTAATTAGATTCCAGCATAAGACCTATTGGAAGGTTACTGTCCATGTAAATGTAATATTACTTTACTTTAGTACAATTTCCGTAAGCTCTCAAATGTCTAGGAGTAATAACATGAATAATATATAGTTCAAGCGAGAGGTAATAACTTACTAGGACCGAACACGCACTCTTGACTGCGGACAGACAAACACACACAATTTTCTGCAGAACAAAAATCAGCCTCTCACAGTACCTTCCGCGTAGCTCACACGAAAGCATAAACGCTCTTGTTTTCATGCTAGATATCCTGAAAAAACAGATTTAGAGGAAAAATATTGCTCTGTTCCTTTTCTGCAATGGAATTTAATAAAAATGTGTTTTGAAATCATACTCTATAAACTCCCCTTGAACAAAACCACAACAGCAAAGCAATGTCTTAAATATAGATGGATTACATATGACTTGAGTTTGTATAAATGGCACAAGAACACTTGAGGTCCCTAATTAGCCTTGATTTATTCCCTATGTAATCAGGCTGAACAGATATTATTTAAAGGGTCCTGGAAGCAATTCATATTCCATGATGATGATTACAGGATTTAAACCTATTGCAGTAGGACTTATAGAAGAGCTGCATGACTGCTGTCAAAAAAGGTGCCTGTAATTTCTCCATGCAGTGCTCGATGAGCATGATTACTAACAACTTTTCTGGATTAATAAAACCACTTAGTGATACATTTTTATGAAATGTTCATGGAAAAAAAATCCACCAGTCAGCATGTAAACCATTTATCTGTCAGATAATAATGACTGATTACAAAAGAAATTCATGAGGTGTAAGTCAGCACTTTATAAATGTTAAGGGAAAAAAAGAGAGAGGGAGACAGGTACCAAAAAAGTTTGTATTTAACAAGTTCTGAAAGTGACAAATGACCTCTAATAAGGTTCATGTTCACCCATTACCATTATAACTGCCATTACCATTATGTCAACCATTTTTCCTATTCCCAAAACAGCCATTTTTTAGTCTTGACTGTAATAAACTAAACACCAGAGCACACAGTTTATTACAAGTCCTTCCTGAAAAATAGATCCTAACAAATCTAAAAGGCTTCCCCATTTTTTACCATGACACAGCTGCTATTCAATGTTCTATAGTTAAAACTATATTACAGACATATTTTACTTTTTATGAAAATCTTGGATTATGCAAACTATGATTGATTTTAACATACAGTTCAACGCCTGATTTCTGTGTAAAGGGTACTCCGAAATGATAAATAACTTCTAGCTTTATAATACTTTTCACTGCAAAAACGGCCAAAAACAACTTAGAAATAGTTTAAAAAGAAGAAACTGTCTAACTGAGATTTCTTGACAGAGCCTTGCCACCCATAGTTGATTGTTTGCTTTCAGTTACACTTCAAAGCACTGGAATGCTCTAGAAATAAATATTTTTTGCTAATTATTGTGCCAAACTAATCAGAATGATTACAATTTATCACAGGTTTTTATTTTTTAACTGTGGCTATTACATATCTCACTTCGATATTAGAAGTTGCAGTGAAAAAATACAACTTTAAAATGTTTGTGTGTCTTCATTTCAGGTTGCAAAGCAATAAAATGTGAATACTTTGAAGTTAGGTGATTCCTTTTCTATAACCACCGTAGCTATTGACTTAAACAGGAACACTCATAAGACAAAACTGTAAAACAAGAAGAGATTCACTTTTCCTTGAAGAACCTTTATGTACCAAAATATACAAATCAATGTGAGAAGGGTATCCAGATATCCAGCATAATGTAAAATGATTGTGGCTTTACATGGATCTATTTCTCTATACTACAGAGGTAAATATAAACATAACATGAGGCCATACTGTGTCCAAAAAGGCACTTAATCAATATTAATTTTATGTTTAGAGTTGTGTTTGTCTGTCAAAGCAATTGACAATTTACAGTCGTGCAGCTATACTGAATATCCGTATGGCTATGATTAGCTACAATGCAGAGCCATGCTAATATCCAGCATACCGACACTCTTGTTTTTATGATAGTGTTGTTGTTTTTTTGTTAATTCTTTTGCTAAATTGTTACATTTTTTCTTAGATATTTATTTTACAGCTTGAGGATCAGGAAAAAAAAAAAAAAAAAAAAAAAAAAAAAATATATTTCCAAAAAAAACTTTTCCAACCAAAATGTTACATAACATGTTTGTAAGTCACTAAAGAAGGTGATATTACATAATAGACTGCAAAATAAATGCTGGCTGTCAGGCGTTACCTGTAGAAATAAACACAATTGCGGCACTCAAAGTCTCCAGAAGAACTGTATAAGAACCTAAAAACTAAAGCTGCCTTTTGGAACACATTGAGAAGGCAGAACTAACACTAATTTCTTTAACTTTTGTGTTGCTCCTTGAGAAATATTTTTATGGTAATAAATATCAAATCTAAAAAGACTTATGCACAGTCGTCTAGTTAAAACTAGATTATTGCTAACACATACGGTGTATTAAATATGAACCATAACGTTGGATAATGAAACTCACAAGTGTGTAGCGAGAAGTGCTTGTGATCAGCACCAGCACTGGTCTCACCCCGCCCCAACAGGTGCTGGATGGAGTGAAGCTGAAAACACGGGTCCGACAGCAGCACCGAGGCAGCCTGAGCAATCCTGTAACACACAACCGAGATCTGATTTTAGTGCTGTGCACAAAGTTAATGAACCCACATTAAGAATTCATATTACATCACACAGACACGATGCAACCAAGTGCAACCATTAACATCCACAAGACCACACATGCAATATCAGTATATACACTTTCAACCACTGCAAACACAAAAACTGTAATAAGCTCGCCAATCCAACCTCTGCCTGTTAATGGACTTTCAATCTCCAACAAATTTGGAATAGCGAAAATAAACTGCTCTTAGATATTTTATATTGGATTATAATTTTTTTCCCCACTGTTAAAATGACAAAAAACATTTCTGCCGAAACAATCAATCAATGTTAAGCGTCAAATTATGTTAAATTACCAAATAGAACAGCATCATGTGTTCACATTATATAAACCAGAAAAGTGCACATTATTTAGCGATTTTCAAAAAAGGAAGAAAGGTTCATAAATAACAACTTGACAAGGACAAGGTGGAGATCACTAAAAAGATCTCCACCAAGCCTGTGGCAAATTATTTTTTTTAGTATATACACTACACCCTCGATTTCCCGAATTTCGGATTTCCCGTACAAAATCCGGCGCAGGACATTATTTGGTATTGGCAGAAAAATGCTCGGACAAGTTCAGGAATCGATGATGGAAGTCCGAGTCGGTCATGATTTTCCAACTTCCCTCCTGTCCGGCCCGTTCCCGTCCGAGTGGATGGACGAAAATGAAGCAGCAGAGGGGCACGAAATAATGTCTGATGAACAGATAGTGGCATCAGTGAAGGGAGAACTAAGTGAAAGTGAGGACAGTGACGACGAGCCAGAACCCACATTTAAAATGAATGTGATAAAAGAATGTGCTGATTCGCTCCTTAAGTTTGTGGAAACATAATATTGTGTACTGAGTGTCGGATAAGTGTGTAAAAGTCCGGGACTGCTGCTGAATAATGGCGATTGCCGGACCGATAACAGTAAATGTCCGGGTAAGGGTAGGGACCCCGGACATTAGCGATTGCCGGACTTTTGAGGTTCCCGGACAGTCTATCCCTGCTAATAATCCAGGAAATCCAGGGTGAAGTGTACTATATGAAAAAATAAGAAAAGCAAACTACAAGATTTTATGCTTTATTTTTACATTTTTAATTATGACAAGGTTACACTAAGTTTGCGAAGTGGATGATATCCATTATCCCGAGACAGCAAACCAATCAGATGCCGCCACTCCCATCTAGTATATCCTTAACTAGATTATAAACTTCCATGTGTTATGCAAACTGAACAATACTTTTCTGATGGTGACGATTTTATATTTTTATGATACCTGATCTAAAGGTATCACAAAAGGAATAACAATGTTAAAAAGTCCATTTTAGATACAAATACAGAAAAAGCATAACAGGATGAAACAACAATGAAAAACATCAACCAAAACCTTAAACATGTTATTACTTTTGCGCATTTGATGACAAGGGAACAGCTATAAAAGTCAACATATTTTAAAATCTGATAAAATAACATATATATCCATCTATAATATGTATAAGAGGAAGCTGGAGCAAATCTCAGACGATTTCAGGCAAGAACCTGAACACATATATTATATATTTGTATATTGTATCCGATATTTTTTATTTTTTTTTCCCCTCAGATGTATATTTTATTTTATTATATTTTTATTATATTTTTATTATATTTTTTATTTCATTCTGTTCTTGTTATCTGATCTTATTGTTTATTGTTTATTCCTTACATTCTGGACAGTCGTACTAAGCATTTCATTACATATTGTACTGTGTATAATTTGTATGTGATGAATAAATTTGAATTTGAATTTGAATTTGAACATCGCCAGTAAATGGACCTTACTAATAGTGGATGTTAAGCTCCACCAAGTTAGCCACTATTGATATGGCTTACAAGCCAACAGACATCTGTGGCGTATTTGTTAGGTAGCACAGATTTGCTAGACAAGATTCTCAATAATTAAGCCCACAATTTATTCCCATCCTGGGAAAATATCTCCAGCTGTACCAGCAGTAGGGGGCTGAACTCTTACTGCCAAGTAATTTGCCATTTTTGATGCACAGTCATGTATACAGTACAAGCAACTGGTGTTCCATGAGAAAAAAATGGGGACCCATAGCAGAAGTTAAAATATGTGGGAAATAAAGAATTTGGGTAAGTAGAAGAGACATTAATATTCAAAAAATATTTAATATTCTGTAAAAAATAAATAAATATCTGTAAAATTGTGGGTCTGATATGGGTAAATTTTATCCGGGAAGACTGCCATCAAGGCCTAACGCAGAAACAATCCAACCATTCACACTCATATTCACACTTATGGGCAATTAGAGTTGCCATCTGACCTAATGTGCACAGCTTTGGACTGTGGGAGGAAATGTTTTTTATCCCCCATTGTCGCTTAGAGGTTGTAATTTTGTATTGAAATTATAGAATCCTGGTTTTAGAAGATAGGTTTATTTTGCAGGTGGGATTATTTTAGAAAGTTAGAGGCATGCGAGTGCCCTTTGGTATTTCAAATTAAGATATGTCCACAAGAGGAAGAAAGCGCCATGAAAGTGGCCACAAGCTGTTAATAGGAAGATTAAAAAAGTAATTGGTGGTAGGGTGCTGGATTACTGATCCCAAGGTCAGGAAGCTCCACTGTCAACGGGACGTCACTGCTGTCCCCCCAGTGAAGCTAACAGAGAAATCAAAGGCCGGCCATGTCTCTCAGTGTCTGTGGTGGGAGGCATGTAAAAGAACCATTGCTGATTTTCGTCAAGAGTAGGCTGCATAGCCGTCAGCGTGTTTCTGCCCTGCGATGGCCTGGTGAGCTGCCCAGGTTGTACTCTGCCCTCGCCCAGGGTTGGCTGAGATGGGTGCCAGCCTCCCCACGACCCTAATTAAGATTAAGCGGTTCAGAAAATGAATGGATGGATGGATTCTGATATACTTTATTAATCCTTCAAGGGAAATTTAGCTACTGCATTTAACCCATCCAAAAGTGAGTGCACACACACACACACACACACACACACACACACACACACACGTTAAAAGTGAGCACACAAACACTCAAAGCAGTGGGCTGCCACATATTGCAGCACCCGGGGAGCAGTTGGGGGTTAGGTGCATTGCTCAAGGGCACTTCAGTTCTAAAGATGGAGGTAGGGAAGGTGCTGCTCATTCCCTCCGCCGTCACATTCTTTTCCTGCTGTTTCGGGAATCAAACCAGCGACCTTTTGGTCCCAAGCCTGCTTCCTAACCATGAGCCCATGGCTGCCCCGTGTCATGAGGTAATTACTGCTCCGGTGCGAATGTAGTTTGCAGAATCACTCATTTATGCAGTTCTAAGATTTGGCTCATTTTCTTAAGTTGAGGTCATACTGCTCTGTGAAAAGTGAAGCATGCACACCGTGACACAGCTCCTTGTGAAATTCATAGAAAGAAGAGAATGAAACTAACAATGTCTACATGACTTTAGACATATATAACTTTCTTTAAAAAATAAATAAATAAAAAATTTATACACACACACACACACACACACACACACACACACACACACACACAAA
>JAQMYF010000023.1:6428126-6446328 GCA_030014195.1 Neosilurus mollespiculum | reverse complement strand
GTGACAGATTTTAACATTGCCATTGATTTCAATGGTGCTTTGGACCTGTCCAAGACATAGCAATGGCTCCATGCTTGCTCTATGGAACAAATCACATCTGAATAGGTGATAATAACTAACACTGTAAACATTAATGGGTCCAATTCAGACATTAAAGCTTCCACCACTCTTGTTTCTCATTAGCAGTGAAATTATAACAAGGTGTTTTTTGTTGTTTTGTGTTTTAAATTAACTGCTTTCTGACCTTTAGCACATTTTGTCTTGTCTTGAAAGAATGATGATGCTGAAATTATTAAAATTTTTGGTTCCACCTTAAAGTGTTTAATTCTTATGAACTTGCACCTGTAGATGGAGCCGTAACGTCTGCTAAAATTAATTCCCTGTTAAATATTGGGGTGCAACACTTAAAACATGTTTTTTTTTTTTTGTTTTTTTTTTTTTTTAAATTTCAATTTAAAAAATACTTGCAATTTATATAGAGGGATTAGATGCCTAAATTGGTCCCAGTACAACAGGAAACACAGCTCTGATTTTATAGACTGGAAAGAGCGGAATTGAACAACATGTTGGGTGAATACACAGCCATTGAAACGTCAGGAAATTACTGTCGGGCTTTCAAATTTGCTCTTGCATTTGTTAGCGGCTGCAGATGCCGAGTTTTCCACAAAACCTACAGAACACATGGTCACTGCAGAACATATCCGCATTTCGATACCTAATTCTTTTTTTCTTTCTCGGGAGAAACTACAATGAAACTTTAAGGTTCCACACTGCAGGCGTCCCACTAAAGAATTCCATTTACAAAATCTTATTTTTTATATCTTAAAATTTAATATCAAAGACAGGAAAGTTTTATCTCTGATCCTCCCACTAACTGCTCACAAGTCTGAACAGCATTTCTTCCTCCTCAGTGATCTAATAGATAAATCAGAGGTACTGATTTCAGTGTAGAATGAATAAGTACATCTATTTAACCTTGTTATTTCTCTTTCACTCAAAACTTTCACCGCCATGCTGAATCAGGATTAATGTGGTGGTAATCTGCGAGGTTTTCAGTAGAACACAATTAAAAAGAGTAGAAATATACTCCTGAAATCCCAGCATGAATTTGGTGAACGCTCCCTGCTGCACAAAATCTCATTCTGTCTCACCACTGAATGTGAGACAGAACGAGATTTTGTGCAGCAGGTAGCGTTCACCAAATTCATGCCCTCTGTATATAAATTCCAGGTTAAACAGACTTTAGTAGTTTATTAGAACAATGTAAACATGCAGCCAGCAGTGAATAAAATGAAATAATTGTATTTATTAAGAAGAAATAAGCAGATAGATGAAAAACACAAAAATTGCTGAAAGACCAATAAATCATTATATACCTACATTACTTTGTACAGTGCCAAATACAAAAACACTTCTGTATTAAAGAGAATCATTAATTTTTTTTAATAATTCGTATAATTTAAACCTCCATCCAAACATACCTTGTATCTGTGAATCTGCTGCTGATTCTACAGAAACATTCATGTCATATCTTCACTGCTGAGTACCCGGATTGGCTTTTAATACCGCTTGACTCTGTTTTTTTCATAACCGGTGATGACTGATTTCCATTTTTGTTTGCAGCTTATTCAAATATATTGAACTTGTGCCTTGTGAAGAAAAGTCCCACAATGCATTGGAGAAATGACTCAAAATAATGGATTTCTTGATTGTTCGCTCCCAGTAACAGCACCTACACCACATTCAGAACTGACTGGACTTTTGTTTTGCAGAAGAGGAATAAACAATAATTGACGCATGCATGCTATGGGTCTTTTCTAAAATACACTGAGCAGCCATAACATTAAACCCATCTGTCTAATATGGTGTAGGTCCTCCTTGTGCCATCTCTGAGCCATTTACTCAACATGTCTTCTGAAGGTGTCTGGAGATCTCTGGCAGAAACACATCAACAGCAGATTAGTTTGTCCAGAACATCCTACAGATGCTTAAATAAATTTTAAATAATCCGGAGACTTTGGAGGTCTTTAAACCTAAAACATTGTGTCATGTTCCTCAGAATGATTTTTACAGTGTGGCATGGTATGTTAATCTGGTGAAAGACGCCACTGCTTTTGCTGAAGCTCTTTATTTTCATTTATCTACATTCATTTATTTTCTATATCATACCAGGGTCATGGGGAAGCTGGAGCCTATCTCAGCCGACTTAGGGAGAAGGCAGGGAACACCCTGAACAGCTCATCTATTCATCTCAGGGCCAACACGCTCACAACCATCACACTCACACTCATTCGGAACTGCTCGCCCATATCCGGTAGAATATAGACATTATGTACGCTATATTTGGGAACTACTTTTTTGATCATGTGACTACATGGACAAAATGGTGTCACTGGCACAAAAATAGAAATATGGTACATACAAAATATTTTAATAGCAATTAACTTTTACTAATGTATTCATGATGCAATATGAAGCTATATAAATAATCATTAACATATTTTAAAGGGATCTACTTTTGCTCTCTTTCATTTGATGCATTGTGATGATTGTATTGTGGTAACCACACCACAATACAGCAAAAAAACATTTTCTACTTTTTCCTAAATGGTGCACATAATGTCTGAGTCTTATTTCTCATCATGGAAATAGGCGAGGTGATCCGAACGACTCACACCTGGAACAGCCAATTAGCCTAATGTGCATCTTACGGACTGTGGAAGGAAACTGAAGTACCTGGAGGAAACCCATGAATGCATGGGAAGAACATGCAAACATGCAAAAAGGGGACAATAAAGTGATGGGTACAGAATTATTAGAGGGGAGTGACAGGGGGAGGACCAGAAAAAAGATAAAGATTGATTTAAACACACTGTAGAATCAAAACAAAGAATGAAAGATAAACTACTTACTAACCAAGTGTGAGGGCTGTACAGAGACATCTCAGCCTGAGGTCTTTAGTACTCCCAAAAGAGGAGAGTATTCCTTCTCTTCACTCAGTGATTTGAAAGCACACAAACTAACTGTGGCCGTGACTCCACACTGCTCCTCAAGCTGTACACTGAGTTTAAAGACACAAAGTGATTCTTTCTTCTGCTCCAAACTGCTGTAGCACACTTTCTAGAGATGGCTCAAAGTCATTCTGTTAAGATTATAGCAGCTAGCTGATGGCTACGTTGCCATTCGGATACTAACCCATTCATACATGATTTATTGCTCATACATCAGATTGACGTCGGCCACATGAGGAAGATTTAATCTAGGTCTGTGCATGTAGAGGTTACACTTCATGACTGCCTCACAGCAAGAAGGTCATAGGCTCAAGTCCCCAGCCCGACAAGGGCCATTCTACATGTTTGCATATTCTCCCTGTGCTTCTGTTCGTTTCCTCGGGGTACTCTGGTTTTCTCCTACAGTCCAAAAACATGCACAGTAGGCTAATTTGTGGTTCCAAATCATCTCCTAGTTGTGAGAGTGAGTGTGAATGGCTGTGTATTTGTTGCCCTGCGATGGTCTAGCGAGCTTTTCAGGGTGTACCCTGCCCTCGCCCACCCTAACTTAGGATAAAATATGATTAAGCGGTTTAGAAAATGATGAATGAATTTATGCAGTGATGGAAACTGATTTTGATGTTTTTTGTGTGTCAGTGAGTTTTAATAAACAGGTCAAACACTTCAGAGGCTCCGGAGACTGAAGAAATGTGGACAGGAGGTTGAATCATACCAACACACACACACACACACACACACACACACACACACCGATCATCCTAAGGCACAAATACACACACATCATGCTGACACACACACACACACACACACACGCACACACACACACACACCCATAATCCAAATACACAAATACACACACACATCATGCTGACAAGCACACACACACACACACACACACACACACACACACACACACACACCCATCATCCTGACACACAAACACACACATCATGCTGACAAGTATACACACACACACACACACACACACACACATTATCCTGACACACGCACACACATAATACACACACACAAACACAGACACACAGACACACACACAGACACACACACACACACACACACACGCACATACATACAGAGGGGAGGGGGGGAGAGAGGGGAGGGGAAGGAGAGAGAGAGAGAGAGGCATCATTCTGTAGTGGGGACATTACCCTACCTGAGTTCCAGAGATGACTTGATTATGGAATGTCAAGGTTTAAGATTGGGACAGGTAGGAAACCATATACATGCTTTCATATAGAATACTACCCTTTGGCCTTGAGTGACCTCGAAAGAACAAAATCAAGGTCAAAAAATTTGCTGATAATGCAAATATCATTAAAGAAGCATTAAACACATCAAACCAAGCCTTAACTGACCGCAGCACGCATGTCCCACAGCGAAGTGCCTACATGGACTTCTCTAGATCCACTGAAAACACACGTTACACATGCGTGGTGCCTCAGGCAGCACCATCTACAGACACTAGGTCACACCCACTTCCATGTACCATGTTACATAGGACCCTGGCATGTCGTTTTCCTTATAGGGAAAGACTTGTTTAGGAAATTAAAAACATTGTTAATGTGGACGCATTAAAGCATCCACGTCTTAGAAAAACACTAAAGGATACTTTTTATTCAGTTTAATCATTAAATGAACAGAATTTTCAGATTTTCACGACAGATTTCCTTTAAAAAAAATAATGACTTTTTAATACAAGTCGGCTGAGATGGGCTCCAGCCTCCCCGCAAGCCTAATAAAGCATACAGTGGTTCAGTAAATGAATGAATGAATGTTCATTTCCACTGCAAAGCATTTCTGCACTCCACAGTATTGGATTGTTACTGACTTACCAGCAGTCTTTGTTACTGCTCTGTTCTGTTTGGTGATCTGTGACTCTATATGAACAGTAATTCTTTATCAGTTATCAATTTTGCTTTAAAGAACAGAGCCTGACTGACACATCGACCAACCAGCTGACAGCGCAACATTTTATTGACCTTGAAATTGAGTGATGACTGAAATTAATCTCGTCCGTCTTATCTAATGTGCTCCTTAATTTGTAAAGACAAATTTCTGTGTTTAATATCAAATTTGTTTTTTTTGTTTTTTTTTAGCTTGGATGCAATATAGTTACTGCCAATTATCATTAATTGTCGCTCCTCTAAGACATGCCCCCCACCACGAGACGCTGACCCACTCTTCCGGCTTGTGTGGAGCTTGTGTCAGCTCAGCACAGAATGCCTTCGTTTTTCTATGCAACAAAGAAAGATTGATTTGTGAGCGAAAGCCAGTCAGCATAATTACCATTGTAAGTTTAATGTGCGACAACAGCAGCTGAGAGACCCCTCAGGAATCCCTTTGTCTGTTGAATGAGTCAATGTTCTGCTGAAGGCTTGAAATTTAAAGGGAAAAAAAAATACTTCTGCAAAGAAAAGATTTGAAGTGTTTCTTTCGTTCTCTGTTCTTTAACTTAACGTCTCAGAAAAATCACGAAAAGAAAAGGTATGCAATGTAATGACAGTTCAATTGGCATTTGAATTTAGTGTGTAATCAGTGTTGAAAATTTCGTTTTTCAATTCAATAAACATGAATTAGGCAATAGTTTCTAAAATTTATTCTCACTACTTCCACTAACTGTATAAAAAATTCAACACTTAATATTAAACATCAGGAAAACTAGCATCCATCCATCTCATCAGAATACACCCAGCAGACATTGGGCGTGAGGTGCCGTGCACCCTGAATAGCTCAGCAGTCTATCAGAGGATTAACCCGGACACAAACAACCATCCACATGCACTGAGCTCTTTTTTTTCCAACTCCGCGTCAATGGTGGGGGCAGCTATGGTCCGACTAAAGAGGTTGGCTTTGCTTCTAGGTGAACGTTAACGTACTTTAAACGCACTGACGACATGATTCAACGCTGATTCAGCTCAACTGCAGGAATGAAACATGCATTTATTTATATAACAGCTGTTAAACTGACACGTGAATCCCAAACTGAGCCGTTGTAGCACTTTGTTATGGTTATTACGGGCATTAAACATGAAAGTAACAAAATGCAAATCATGCCTACAGTTCAGAAATGCAATTAAGCTTTAAACTCGTTATTTAAATGATATAATTCTTGGTTTATTTGTGCTTGGCTGATTTCAGTCAGTTTCATTCATACGCACTTGCGAATCGTGTGTTTTATTTTTTCCGTGACTGTAGTCCAGACCAAAAAATAAAAGATGCTTTAAATGATTTTTCTACACTTTATTTATTGTGGGTGGTCCCACACAGAGCTGTCGTCAAGGTAAACTCACTATACACATAACAGCATTAATGCAACATATACACAATATTACATTTAAGTATATTTATGTGCTTGAGTATGAACATGTGTATGTATTTGTATGAATGGATATGAGTATGTATATATTACAAGTACGTGTACATGAATGTTCTTCTTATATACTAATGCTGGACTTTGAGGGCACCTGAAATATGTTGTATATCCTTATACAATGACGTTTAAAAAAATCGACTATAAATTAATTTAACTTATTCCAATCACCTTTGTCAAGTCAAAGACCAGGGCTAGTCGAGACTGAATCCAAAAGCTGCTTTTACACGGGCAACGGGAACAAATTGCCCCCAGAACAACTTGTGCCCAGGGCACGGTGTACCCACTTTCCTACATGTTTACATGTTCACTCTCAAATCGGAGACAAGCCGGAATCTAGAGGGACATCACACAAGCAAATCACTGCAGAAGAGTCACCCATCTGTCACGGAAACCCATTAAATTACCAGCTAACCTTGATGGACACTACTGCGCATGCGAAAATCTCCTACTTGACACAGATTGTGTTCAGACGGCAAGTTACACCCAGGCCAAGATGTTCTGGAACAACATGTATCAGCTCGAAAAGTGGAGGAAGTTGCACCCAGTGGTGTGAAATGTTCTGGAACAAATCGTTTTTATACAGGCAGTTACTCCGGCAAACTTGTGGCCGACTTGGTCAGCCTCCAAGTCAAGATCAAGTCCAAACTCATAGGTTTGGTTTGCAGGTAGCCAATGTCAATGCTCATTAAGTGCCTGTTTTCACAGAAAACAAAAACAATGCCATGCTGAAAGAAAAGAAACAATATGATCTGATGGTAATGTCAGCCACAGGCGTAAACCAAAATACAGCCCAATCACATGGGTCAAAACGTTGTCCCATGTGAATACTGATGAAATTAGCACACAGCCTCAGATCACATTATTGCAAAAAGCTTAACAACTTAAGCAGGTTTTTGTTTTACCAGCACCATTTAACCAGGACCTATTTGCAGTAACACAGAAATGAGCAAATAACGCAAATATACACCGCCTGGTTAAAAAAGGTCACAGTCTTTAGTCTTGGTTACAGTGCCCACATCATTGTTTCGACAAATTTAAGCAACACCACAACATTTACGCCCATCCACGGTTGGGTTAATTTCTCACTGACATCTTGAATTGATGAAGTAAAAGCAAACCACTCCATAAAGTCTTCTCCAGCACATCCCGAAGGCTCTAAATAGGGTTAAGGTCACAACTCTGTGCTGCCAGTTCATGTGTGAAAAGGATCCTTCTTGCTTACTGAACCACTCTTTCATTATTTGATCCCCAATTTTATATCTGTGCCATCAGGGGGGGAAAAATCAATTGACTGAATAAAGTGTAAATTCAGTAGATTCAAACTGCCACATAAAGTTCTGATGATGACATGCTGTAATCAAGGTATTCCGACAAAATATTAGAGTCCGGGACTTTTTTTTGGAACCAGGTTTTCATGAATTCTGACAGTATTTGAAATATAAAATATATTGTAAGTTATGTTTAAGCTGCGACTATTATGGACCTAAATGAGCTGATATATTTCTGTAAAGCTTTTTTGTGACAATATCTATAACTAAAAGTGCTATATACTTAAACTGAGCTAAAAAGGGACGAAGTATGCTCATGCCACAAAAGGTACATGTTCCCATGCAGATGGATGTGTCACGCCATAAGCAGCAACATAGAGATTTTTTAAAAAGATATAATAACTTTGACTTTTTTAAGCACTTTGATGATTTATTCATTCCTGACACTGAAAAACTGCTAGGTGGAAAAAGCCTTCATTTTCAAATTGCTACTTTTCAAAAAGCATATAGAGGCAGCGCAATGCTATTAACCTCAAGGTCTCAATTCTGACCTTCACAACTTCTAACTTAGATTGTATTGTTCTGAAAGAAATGACCAAGCAGAAGATTGGTGAGTGAATTTGGCCAAGGCGAGACAAATCCAAGGGGTAAAATCTGGTCTACTTTATTTAAAACTGTATGCACTGAAAAATCTTATGATCCAGATACTGTAGAATCTCGTTAATATGCGCATCTTTTAAATGCGTTTACGCTTAATATGCGCCCAACCCCTGGACCTCAAATTTGTAACATGGGGTGACCAAAAAGTGCATTTTTTGTAATTTTTCACTGAAATTGACCATATTAGACCAATACGACAGCACTTTGCCTTGATCCATCACAGCATCCATCACACCAGCAAATTATCTCTGACACCATACATACCTGTATACACAACACTCCACACCTCCTTTGATCTCAGCTATGTGTATTTGAATAAGTTTGTCGCCTATTTTCCTGTATTAAGCCTTTTTCTTCACACGCGCATCTTCTTCGTACATTTTAGGGTCACATGACGACATTTACGGTTTTAAACATAAGAATTTTCACATGCTTTCATGTCTCAATATGCGTTGAGGTCCATGTGTACAATGGTCAGTCATTGCCCAGCATTCTTTAAATGAAGCTGTAATTGAGCATTTATGGTTAAATCAACTGACCAAAGATTCCCACACAACACAAGTTAACCTGCAAAAGCTGCCTTAGTTCCTTCATTTGTAGCTGTGCATAACTTTTCGATACATTCCAGCAGAGAAGCTGCTATGGTGAAACAGTCAGCAGGACCTTGTTTCTGTGCGTGGGAGTGTACTAAAGCTGTGGGTACACAGAGTGTAATGAACTATGACAGCAGTCACGGTTGGTGAAATTGTGGCTTAAAGGCAAAGAAAGACTGCTGGTTATCTGATACACATACAATGAGATCACAAGGATTTAATCACGCATTACACATTTCAGAGATATTACAAATTATACACAATGCTTTGTAACTTTATCAGAACATTCATTTGCCGAGTACCAGGAGGAAATCTGCGCAAGCGCGAAAAGAACATGCAAACTCCACATAGGAACACCGTCGCCATATCCAGGCCCTTGTTGCTGTGATTGCGGACGTGCTAACCACTAAACCACCAGGCTGGACATCAATGAATTATGTTATATAAATATGTTTATGTTTCAATGAAATTTTTTAATAAAGTAAGTCAAAAAATAAATAAATAAATGCAAAAAAGATTTGCATTCCACCTGTCTAAATAACAATTTTTCCCTAAAGATGAGGTGGATATAGTTAAATAGTCCCCGAGACTATACACTGAATCTGTGGCATGGATAATGTATCATTCCAAAATAGCAAACCAAACTGATTGTGCCTTTCAGTGTGTTGTAAATACTTTGGAAAAATATACAAGTTCAACGAATCTAATCACATGAAAAACATTTATTTAACCAAAGGCAAAGGATTATTTCAAAACTCCCAAGTAGCACAGTGCCGATTTGCGCCACTGTCATCCTGGAGATCATGAGTTCGAATCCAGGATGATGCTCACAGCCACTGAGAGCCTATGAGACCTAATTGGCTTCGCTCTCCAGGGAGGGATGGCATACGCAGATAGTGCTTTCCTTATCTGTCCCTCAATATGCATGAGCAACAGATTGAAAAAAGTGGTCGGATTGCATCACGTGGCGTCTTGTGTATGATCTTTTGGGTCGTGGCAAGCATACTTGAACAAATTGGGTCGTGGCAAGCATACTTGAACAAAAGGGGTTGTAATGGGCAAGGACTAATCTGGGAAAATAATAGGTGGGGGGGGGGTTGTAATCCAAGAAAAAAACTGCAAGCAAACTTCCCTCGGTAGACTATGACAATATCAGTTTTTGTTAATGTTTGATAGCATGAAAACAAATTCTGTTTTTTTGGGGGTTTTATTATTTTTTTTAAATATATATATCTAATCATATTATAGCTATTCGAGTTTTTTAATGAAATTAATTATGCAAATACATTTATTAAAAAGTAATTTAATACCCTGATTTTTTTTTTTTAATGCAAAATAGAATGTTTATCCTGCTGGCTTATAATATTCGTCTAATATTATAATATATAAAAATCTTGTATATGCATTATTAAAATCTGCAGCTCAAACTTTCATTACTGGCAAAATTGCACGGCTCAGGATTATTCCATTGCTTGACACTGATATCATTATTCCTGCTAATTAAAGCTGACTCTAACAACCACTAGCAAAACCACACAGTCCTGGAGCCATAGCAAGAAAAAAAAATCAACTGGCAGAAAGAAAAACATAAAAAAAAAGAAACACGATAGGAAGAACACAAGGAGGAATCAAAACATTGAACCATCCTTCATTTTCATAGTTCCTACCGCCAGCCAATCAGTGCTGGGAAAAAACACCTCGATGCCCCTCCTCCAGCACTGAGAAACTGTAAGAGTGGAGAGAGAAAGAGGGAGCGAGCGAGCGAGAGAGAGAGGCAGCAAGACAGAGGGGGAGAGAGAGAGAGAGAGAGAGACAGCGTTGTGTACACATAGGCTCTGCATGAGACAAGCTGAGAGTGGGAGAGATCTAGAAAAAAACAAAAAAAACAAAGAAAGGCGAAGCATAGGACTAAACAAAAAGAGGGATACGTAATTTTTTTTATTTAAATGGGAAAACAAAAAGGCTGGAGAGCTCATCCGATATTCATCAGTTTCTCCTGATGCCACGTGGATATAAGAAAGTCTGGAAACAAAGGACTAAAAGAGTATAATGCTCAACTGTACTGGTCTGGAACTGAGCGAAATGATTTGAGGACTTTTTTTTTACTTCTGAAATAAAGAGATGCTGTTGCTTTCTTCAAAAACGACATGGCACTGCTTGTAAGTAATGACTCATAAATCCTTTCCATAAAGCAAACAGATTGCTTCTCTGAACTGCCATGAGTGTAGCACTCAGCTCACACTTATTCTAACTGAGCTGGACAGAATGCTGACATTCTTGATCTTGAAGATTTTATCCAAATCTGCAACAGCCATCCAAATCTTCTTTTAAGAATCTTCTGACATTATTCAAATGCCAAATCTAGAAGATATCACTCACTTTTAAGACTAAGGGGGCACAGAAATGGTGATATCTCTCTCAGGCATGGGGCAGAAGCTACAACTCTCCTCTGGCTCCTGAACTCCTGAAAGCTCCCTGCACTGAGAGCTACCACACTTAAAACTAGATCAACGTTCATCATCAATGTGCATAAAGAAATGTGCCCTGCGTCAGGAGATCTACTGACAAGTAAAGTGTCATTGCTGGAACTGCTGGGATGTTGAGAGTAAACTGATATTTGGTAGGTGGAAAATTACTTCTTAGTTTAATTAACTTACTTGATGGATCAATTTCATTAAATTCGAACCTTGGTAAATAACACGGATGTCACTACATTCTGGAAAAATTACAAGCGTACCACCTTGATCATACACTCTTACCCTTTTCGGTTATTCAGCGTAAATGAACCAGTGTTTAAAAAACCTTTGTTTACTTACAATCCCTCTTTTTTCCTTTTTTTTTTTTTTTTTATCAGACTTCCAGTGTGTTGCAGATCAAACCTTGTCATCCCATCTAAACCTCTGTGTTCCTAATGTGTGGTCAACTAACTCTGTAGCACTCTGGCTGCTCTGCCAACCTCCGACAGCATCCTGACGGCACAATGCTGTGTGCTCAGGGTGTGGCCGCCCATCTGATGCTAACCTCGCTCCTGTTGCAACTAGCCAGGGCTAGCCTACCTGCTGGCTGCCTTAAAGTATCAGACATCCTAAGCTGCAGCAATCTTGGACTGCAGTGGATACCAAAAGAGTTACCTGCGACAGCTGCCACCTTGGATTTCAACCATAACCATTTGACCAAGCTAGAGGAAGGCAGCTTTGCTGGACTTCCCCATCTCGCAACCCTGCGGCTGGCCCACAACCACCTGACCATCCTCTCCCCGGGAACCTTCAGAAATATAAGCAGTCTGCGCCACCTTGACCTGTCATCCAATCAGCTGAATAAAGTGGATAATCATTACTTCCAAGAGCTTGAAGAAATGGAGGAGCTGCTTCTCTTCAATAATCATATTGTTCGAGTGGAAAGCAAAGCATTAATCAGCCTGAGCAACCTGCGCAAGGTCTACTTCAGCCATAATCGTCTGACTGACTTCCCATTCTTTTCCATTCAGGAGCACAGCCATCCCTTTCTTGTTACATTGGACCTAAGCTCTAACCGTTTGCCCAAGTTACCTGTTGAGGACATTGCAGCTCTGCCAACTTTAATTCAAGCTGGACTATTCTTGCACAACAACAGTCTGATCTGTGAGTGTACAATGTACAGCATGTTTAAACAATGGGAGCAAAAAAACTTCACCTCAGTCAGGGATTACCAATTGGAGCATACATGCTTAGTTTATGGGGAACCCCGTGCCTCAGTGCAGTTTCTTAAACACACTCGCTTCTTTGAAAACTGCACCATAAAGGGACAGAACCAGCTGGAAGAAACAGAGGATAGTCTGAAAGTAAACGCAGGGGACTCAGTGTTGCTGGAATGCAAGACTTCGCTGAAGGGGCAACATCTCACCTACCAGTGGGTGTCCCCTCATAAGGAATATATCGTCCCGCCAGGGAACAATAATGCGATGCGAATGTATACAAATGGCAGTCTGGAAATTACTGCAGTGCAAGTGAAAGACTCTGGCATGTACTGGTGCATGGCACTGGACCGTGAACATTTACGGAATGAGACATGGGAGGTAAACATCACAGTAATGGTACACTCCCATGCCCCAGAGCCCTTCAACACTGGCTTTACCACTCTGTTAGGGTGTGTGGTAAGCCTGGTACTGGTTCTAATATACCTTTATCTGACACCTTGCCGCTGCTGGTGCCGCAAGCAGCCAGTACCGGCAGCACCCAGTCCGGCAAATGAATGCAGTGCCCAGTCATCAATCCTGACGCCTACGCCACCTGCCACCACAGAAGGTCCCGGCCGCAAGGTCAGTAACAACAAGCATGTGGTCTTTCTGGAGCCCATCAAGGAGGTACAAAATGGGAGGCCCAAAGAGGTACTGATCTCCGAAAATCCAAAGGTGCACGTACTACGAAACAATGCTGACTCTTTCAACTTTTCAGACACCACTACTGTGGCATAGCATGAGGTTGGCCTCATCCCCAATCCCTCATTCCACTAAAATAGTGGGTCTTTCAATGTGGCAGTCTGTAACTTCTGCTGCTTCTCAGGAAAGAGCAGAGCAGGGAGAGGGCTTGTCAAGCCAATTGGCAAGGCTGGGAACATAGCCAAGACAGCAAAGCAAAGAGTAGAAGGTAGAAATGGCACAGGACAGGTAAGAAAACAAAGATGTAGCCAAACACTGCCCTGGACATGTATATCAAGCTTTAGATGGAACTGTCCTAGAGCGGTACAGGGAAAGGTATGCATGATGCTTTGTATGCCCTTCAACCCTGCTTGAGCCTTGAAGGAATGACAGCTGTATAGTAGATGCCTTGTTTAGAGCTTATATGCCTCTGCTTTGTACTGTAACCGATTATTCTACAAAAATAGCACAAGTATTATAGAGGATGGAATGTGGTAGGAATTAATTTTTTAACAAGAAGTCTAAAATGTAAAAACAGATTTTAACCATGTCTGATTTTCTACTTACAGTATATCGTGCCCCTTATAGGCATTTTCTGAGAGTGTGCGGAAAGCTGAGGGGAACCATTTACATATTGTAAATGTTTTGGGATGATTTGTTTATCAAGTTTGTTATGGATGCACAATTATGTAGCCAATACCCAACAGCTGGATGGTAAAACCTTAGACCATACATTGGATTAAAGAAAACTAAGTGTGTATTGGAATAAACCCTTTGACATTCCACCACCCTTTCCTATCCACACTTCCCCACCCATACACAAATGCCTTCTTTATCAGTCTCTTAATAAACCATTGTGCTTCGACTCCAGAGGTAAATGTCTTCCTTGTTATTAGTAAGGATTAGGATTACTGCAAAGGTTATTAATAGATCAACATTGGGAATAATATGGAATATTTACATGTCA
Organism: Neosilurus mollespiculum; assembly: GCA_030014195.1. Lineage (NCBI taxonomy): Eukaryota > Metazoa > Chordata > Actinopteri > Siluriformes > Plotosidae > Neosilurus > Neosilurus mollespiculum. The sequence goes on along the minus strand of JAQMYF010000023.1, from coordinate 6,432,039 downwards.
ATTGTTGTACTGGTTCTAAATGACTGCAACACTGTTGTACACAAGTGTATAATTGTTTTAAAGTAACAAGAGAGGGAGGCACAGTGGAATAGTGGATAGCACGTCCGCCTCACCACAAGAAGGTCCAAGGTTTAAATACCAGGCTTAGGCGTTTTTGTGTGGAATTTCCCCGTGCTTGTGTGGGCTTCCTCTGGGTTCTCCGGTTTCTTCCTACAGTCCAAAAATATGCCCAATAGGCTAATTGGCTGTTCAGGGACCCGAGACCCTAGGTGTGAGCGTGAATGATTGTGTTGTCCTTGCAATGGTTTGGCAAGCTGTACAGGGTATACCCCGCTTTCACCCAGTGTCAGCTGAGAGAGACACCAGCCTCCCCGCGACCCTAGTAGGCAACTGAGTGAGTGAGTGAGTGAGTGAGTGAGTGAGAAACAAGAGAATCGTTGTCCCAGTCAAAAGATGATTTATGAGAGCAATAAATAAATTGTTTGGGTCACAGAACAAAAAAGCTCACTAGGCTCAATTGTACTTTTGTTTGGAAAGAATCACGAGACACAGTGGAGCCACATTAAAATTTACAAAGATAATTAAGTTTGGACATTTACGATGACTCCAAAGTACTGTGGAAGATAAAAAAAAATTAAATAGATATCGTATTAGCATATTGCTAGAAATTATGCAGTGTCAGTGAACAATCTAAAATATATAGCAATGGAAAAAAATAAGAGACCACCTTCATCGGTGCTCTTTTTTCCATGGCTGTATTTACTACGGAACACTACCCTAGTGCCGAAGCCCTCCACCTCCTGAATAACTGCATACTAAATCCTCCTCTTCATCTGTTTTTGAATGAAAGTGCACTAAATGCATGATAACCATCATCATCATTATTAACAAGACCAACATAGTCATCACTGCTTTCTGCACTGTGCTACGTGCTGTTTACTTTTATAACCTTAGACTTATATTACTCCTGGCATAGCTCTTTCGAGTATCTGTGTTCATACTGTGTTAGGTAGAAGTCAGATACTGGGGATTCTGAAAGCACGAGGCAGGTAAACAGAGCCAAAAGGGTTGCTTTTTTTTTTTTTTTTTTGTTACTCGTGTATTTAGGTGTAGGCGTAGCATTAATTAGTGGTATATATAATAATGTCAATATGAGGTAACACAAATGTGCGCATGTGTACATGTGCGCACACGGTCCTCAGTTTTAAAAGGTCCAATCTCTCCCAATTAGCTATGGCAGCCATAACAGCCCAAGGAAACCAGGCCTGCCAGCTGAACATGATAAGCCCTGATTCATTTGCATAACGTCTGTGCCTATGAGGGACTCTGCCATCTGTGTGTCTGGAAAGAGGCTGATTTTCAAGACCAGGAGGAAAGCACTACACACACGCACGGACATACATGCAATATTGACCTTGCCTTCATCTCAAGTGCAGATCAACATGATAAAACATGCAGTTACATAAACACCAAATTATATTCAAAATCAGTCTAAAACAAAACAAAACTCCTGGTATATATTATATATATATACAGTAGTGTGCAGTGACAATTATACACCACCACTTTTGTCTAAAAGGGCTCCTAATAAAAAGAAATAAAAAATTACTTCTCTATAATTTTTTGGTGAAAATGTACCGAACAATGCTACTGTAGGCAACGAGAACCAAAAAATCATTCCGACAAGTATATTGAGGTAAAGGTATGGCTAATAAACAAAAACACTGAAAATAATAATTTTTCAGAAAAATTAAAAAAAAAATGTTTTTTTGAATTTTGCATAGCATGAATGAACTTCAAACCCTGTGGAATGGTTTAGCGAGTGAAGAAATTAAAAAAACATGTGAACACTATACCTGAAAGGTTAAATGCTGTAATCAAAGTAATGGGTGGCCACAATAAATATTGACTTTTATTCACAAAAAAGAGAAGTTATTTTTGATATTACTATATTGTTGTTCGTTTACTTATTCTCATCACAGTACATGAACATATTACATTTTCACCAAAAAATTATAGAGAAGTATTTTTTTTTTAGCTCTTTTTATTAGGAACCGTTTTAGACAAAAGTGGTGGTGTATAATCTCTACTGCACACTACTGTATGTGTGTGTGTGTGTGTGTGTGTATATATATATATATATATATATATAAAAGATAGACAGACAGACAGACAGGCAGATAAACAGACAGACAGACAGATAGATAGTTATATCAGATGAATAGAAAACATTTCTGGTGCTTGGATGGACCACTCTTTCAAAGCCAATGGAGCAGGCCATAGAATCGAGATTTTATTGTTACCTATAACATAATTTTATTTATAGTACCTATCTGTTTTGTGCCACAGGCAGAACGCCTGTTAAAGTTCCCTAATCATCAATTTCATCAATTTAATCCAAATAAGGGAGGAGAGGAGGGGCTTTCCTCTTATTCTCTATGAGAATACTATCTCATATGCCAAACATCACCACGCAAAAATAAATAAATACATAAATAAATAAGTAAAATTTGAGTAACAGCACAAAATCTGTCTAGCCTAACGAAGTAAAAGTGGTCAGTTTTTGCATCTTCTAACATTTCACTAAGCTTTCCACTGTCAAGACACTCACTGGAGAAATCCAATTAAAATTGCCTAACAGTCTGTGACCGTGAAGTAAACGGGTGAACGTGTAACTGATTTGCCAGTGTTTACTGGCTAGCTCTTAGCGTGTAATGGGATGTAAAAGTTGCAAAAGGAGGCAAAAGATGCAAATGATGTTCATTTAATTAACTTTTAAAAACTTAGACAAACGGGAAAAAGTAACACAAAGATACATTTGTGATGTTAAATATTATTAGTTTAAATGGCCACCTAAAACAGTGACATTTTAAGAATGCAACAGCAATCAACAGTCGATTTTCACAATTCAGCTTTCATACATGAATGTTGCGTATATGATATCATCTAAATCAGTAGCATCATATCAGTAAAGAATAATTTCCATATGCACATATCCAGGACGAATCTATGGCGGAATGGCTGCTTTTTGGGTTTGAATATCGGCTTCAAACATTCCTACACTGGCATAGTTACATGGTACATGGGGAAAAAACCTTCCGTAATTAATTATAAACCAAACGAGTTTCTACTCATTAATCAGTATTTTTAAAATGGTTTTACTCATCAGTATTCAGCAGGATGAGTGGCTCGAAGCACTGCAGTGTAGTGTTTAAATCCACAGCAGTAGATGCAGGACTGAACTCACCATTATAATGATCTACAGCAGCTAGTGCATCACCCATTATTTATATACACATATTTATAGCAATATAATATTATCTTTAGGGTTCATACAGGGTGGCAATAGGCATTGGACTACATGTATAATCAAAGAAGTGCCAGTTCTGTAGACAGAAATGCCTTATTGATTAAAAAATGTTCAGAAAAGAGGTGTGGCTGGACCTCTTCTAGCTTAAAGGACAGCCATGCTAACTTAAATAGCCACTCTTTACAACTGTGGTGAGTAGAAAAGCATCACCTAATGAAACTTGATGCAGAACAAAACGTGTTCCATTCCTGTCAGTCAAGAACAAAAATATGATCCAATAATGAACAAATGATTTATTATAACTAGCTTTAGATACTTGTTCATAAAAAACAGGAGTGTACCCTGATGTGGTCTTTTGCTACTGTAGACCATCAATCTCACTTTCTGGTGGTTGGGGCATTTTGGGATGCTTTTCGGCTCACCAAAGTGGTAAAAAAGTCATTGTATATTACTACGGTCGCATGTAAATTTACCAGATTATCGGAAGTTTCTGCAAACAAACAAGCTCATCAGGTACCATCAGGACTATGCCACGGTAAACTCACGAAGAGTGTGTGTGTGTGTGTGTGTGTGTGTGTGTGTGTGTGTGTGTGTGTATATATA
>JAQMYF010000023.1:6390659-6413244 GCA_030014195.1 Neosilurus mollespiculum | reverse complement strand
AGGGAGAACATGCAAACTCCACACAGAAACGCCCGAGCTGGGAATCGAACCCAGGACCTTCTTGCTGTGAGGCAGACATGCTAATCACTGCGCCACCGTGCCGCCTATTTAAAATCATAAGGTTACCAAAATTGTTTACTGTGTTAAACTGCTTTGCGACAGTGTCCATTGTAAAAATAAAATAAAAGAATTTTTAAAAATAAATAAATAAAAAACACCACCACCTCTATACAAATGCAACTGATTTTAATTGATACAGAAGGTACTATATAGTGGGAGGCTTAAACGAGTCTGGGGGCTAATAAAATCTTTACTGCAGTTCACGTCACGGCAGAATAGCCGATATTGACTTGAACAGACAGAATAAAAATTGACCACACTGTGCCCTAATGTATAAACCATAGCTGATTTTATCTGATTATACAGATTACATTTTAATTTAAGGTGCTGATGAATACAGGCACTAGTTCTAACTAACATAATGTAACTCATGTGTGTGTCGGTGTGTGTGTGTGTACAGATGAAATGCTAAGATGAATGTGAGGCAAAAAGTTAAAATATCCTCACTTTGTTTGATCAAATGGATGCAGTTTTCTCTTGGTGCTTTCTTATTACGATATCAATACAAAATAAAAGAGCAAGGCTGCAAGAAATGGTAAGAGATCGATAACGTGCCATTAGAGCACTACAGAAAATTACTAAATAAATAAATAAATAAATAAATAAAAATATCTGCAGAAATGCAGCAGCTATTATCTACAACATCAGACATGCATTTCATGTCCTGTTGAACGTTTTGATACCTACAGTGCATTAATAAGCATCGTGATTAAACCTGTATAGATGCTAAACTTAACCAAAGTAAATATACAATATATGAAGTTTAGTCCGATTCTGCAGTTGGCTTATTATTGCAAAGGTTTAAATGTAAATGTGAAAATGAGACGATGGCAGTTTAACACCCGAATGAAGTCTGCATGAGAAATTTCTGGAACTTATATAAAAATCATAAATTATAAATGAAAGAAGAATGTGAAATGAAAGCTCTGCTTAGTGGATTCCACTTAATCCACGCCAATACGTTTTAAAGCAGGAAATAAAAAGTAAATTATACTCCTTGGGGTTTCTGAGCAGCACTCAGAAAAGGGCACGCCCTGGCTTCAGGAGATCACATAAGAATCCTGACCACGCCACAGCTATCTAAGACCAGGAGCGATGACAGCAAAACTGTCCCTTCTCTCTGTTGGGAGGGGCATACTTTCTCTCCTGTCAATCACAGAGACATTGGCCAATCGTAGGCGTTTGTATGTGGAAGAGCGCACTCAGTGGTATCCTCCAACTGTTTCATGGTGCCTTGTCATGTAAGACGCAGTTGGTTGGTCTAAACACAGAGAGGTGCCTTATGGGTAAAAATTGCCCAAGTTTAAATTAGGTGGAGAATTAGCAAACTGAATAAATGGCGTTAACTACTTTCAAGGGACAGTTGATTGATGAGTGGAAAGAAAAAAGAAGGAAGAAAGAAGAAAGGAAGAAAGGAAGGATGGACTACTTGTAAATGCTTCACCAACTCTCTCTCTCTCTCTCTCTCTCTCTCTCTCTGCAGGTTCCTTACAGTTGGATGGTTAAGGGGTCTAGGATCATGATGGGATTTTATTTGCAACCTGTTCTTCAGTTCTACACTGACGAGTTAGAAGGGAAAGGAAGGGAAGAAAAGAGAAGGATGGATGGGCAGACAGACGACTTCTGAATACTTTATGACCTCTGCAGGTTCTTCACAATGTCTTAGGATAGTTAAGGGTTCCCGGACCATGAAGGAGTTTTGTTTGTAACCTTTTCAGTTCTGTGTAGTGAAAGAGTAAAGATTTAGCTTGGTAGATGTTTCTAAAGAATGGGGTGATTGTGGTACTTCTAAACATTATCACATATTCTAACTAGGAATGGAAATTGAGATGCAGTCCCAGTTAAAAACCAATTCGAAATCCATCAGAATTGTATACCTGAGGTTCAATCAAGTCCTTTAAACAAATCTGTTGTTACAGATTTCTCTGCAAATGTATCGAGCTGCTCGACTTGCCCATCGGTCCTCCCACCCCATTCCAGAAAACTGAATCAGAATGATAACAAGAATCAATGATGATCATCAGTATTCTAACATTTGCTGCTGTTTCTATGGAAGTCTTTAGCCATTTGTGATGACCAAATATCCCATTAAGGATATGAATACTGGGCAATGACAACTGACATTGTAGAAAGTCCCATAAAGAAAAAGTAGCTTTAAACAAAAATAAGCAAAATGCCTCTTTTAGTTAGGATTAAAAGGCACAAAGGTTTTTTATTTATTTATTAGACTTCAGGGAGCAAGGTACCAATTACTAGAACTTGTTTTAGGTCAGTGAGCAAAAATTTCAGCCTTATGACTCATTTAACGGCTCTGGATTGAATTCTGTCTCACTTATAATTCACTTTAGTCAAAAGAATCAGCCAAAGGAATAAATGTAAAATAGGAATATAATGACCCAAGTGTGAATTTCCCGGATTTCACATAAATTAAGCTGTAAAAAAAAAAAAAAGAAAGAAAGAAAGGAAAAAAAACTATGAATAATGGCAAACTATGCGCTCATTTAAACCCCATGTACCTTTTATACAAACTCGATCACATGAACTGTAACAGTGATGAGCCTATATTTCTATGAAAGGTGGACACTTTCAGAATTCGTGCACCTGGGTTTATTGAATTTTCTTTCCGACTGCGGGATGCGTGACTCTTTGTGCCTCCACCAGTTCAGAGCTGCGAACTCCACACAATTTCATCTTCGCCTGCTTTCTGTTCAACACCAGTCATCACCATAGCAACCCTTTAGCCACCCTGACTCCCACCTTCCTCACACCTTCCAAAAAAACCATCAAAAGAAAGCAACAGTGTCTGAAGAGGCCGATGACCAACTCGCTCAAATAACAGCAACAGGAAGCAAGAAGTCTGAAGCTACGACGTGTTGTGAGAAAATGATTTATTGGTGCAGATGCACACAAAACAAAAGTAATTGCTCGCTTTAGTCTCATCTTAAGACACAGACAAGTCTGACACCACAAGTGGTTCACTGACCTGTAAATTCACCCTCAGTACCTGGATGTCTGTGATCGAGCAAGTCATCATCCAAAATGAACAACAATGTTTTACACTGGGAAACACAGTTCCCTTTTTTCAGTCGAGTCTAACTCAATTCCACTTCATGGATCCAAGAACTTGGCCCTGGATACAACATTAGCAATTTTCAATAAACTCAAGTTTTCCTGAAACAGAATGAAGTTTAAAAGAGAATGTATTCCTCTTTAAAGACCAAAAAAGTGATCCAAAAAAACTAAAACCTTGGGCCAACAAATCCATCGTTACTTAGTGGTAGACAACAATAGATAATTTTCTGCCTTCTGGGGGTCATCCAGCGTTATCAAAAGGGCAACGATGACTCAGTGGTTAAAACACTGGGTTACTAATCAGGAGGTTGGCGGTTCAATTGCCAGTGACGCCAAACTGCCACTGTTGGACCCTTAAGCAAGGCCCTTAACCTTTTTAATACAAAAAAGTTGTATTAAGTTATTTTGGATAAGGGCCATATGTAAATATAAATCCCTTAAGTGTTCCGGGCCCTTCCATTGGAATACTTGTTCACCAGGGAGCTACCTTAATAACTGAAAGGACGTAGCTTCCAGTACCAGAAGTTATGATCGTGTTAAAATCCGCAATGGGTCAAGAGCAAGATTCATTTAAACCATAGTGTCTTTTTCCTCCACCCATATTCGAGAGAAACCGGGAAAAAAAATCCAAAATCTGCCAGAAAGACCCCGGTTCTCAGGTGTCAAGCGGTCATGTGTGACTTTTGCCTTAGTTTTGATGTTTGAATACTTTTTTGGTATTTTGGAAAAAAATATCAAGCCTTAAAATTTAGGTCATATAACATTTTACTTTGTTGCATAATGACATTTTTACTTTTCAGAAAATAAAGGCTGTATGTAGTAAAATGTTCATTATTCTCTCGAGCAGCCTGAAACCCATCAGTCCACCTAGGGAAATTGGATTTCTTCACACTGAATAATAAATACAATATAATAGATTATGCCGTATATTAAATGACCTTTTTATTTATTTATTCTTTTTTAAGTTATTAGTCACATCTGTTAGCAGTTGAGTTAATGTCAGTGTGAACATGCTTATGTATTTAAGATATCATTTATTCATGCACTGGTGATGGTCTCGTCGATTTGGACCCGTGCTTTCTATTTAAACAAAGCTTTGTTTCATAATATAGGACTTATGAAGTGCTTTTATATCCTGTTTTTCAAGTACACATTTTACAGTTTGCTCCATCAAATAAGCCAGTGAGTTTTAGTGCCCCAACCCAGGATCTCAATCTCATACCGCTGACTTATTTTATAAAGAGTTACTGATACATCTGTTAAAGAAGTGTGAGTGGGTCTAGCTTCCCCAAGGTGGACAAGCATATACTAAAATTAGACAGTCTGGACATGCTGCTCTCAAACCAACCAGAACGATTTTACGCACGGAAAACCAGCTGTGGATGCATGGTGCCTCAAACAAATTAGTGATCAGAATTATGAGATTGTAAATCATGGGATAGACGGTGCTGTGGGAGGGTTTTATCATCAACTCACATAAACTCCCAATGTCATGAATTTTAAAGCATCATACTTTTCGCAGATCAGGTTTTCATCTGGTTAGACATCACATGAGAGGAAATTAGCACCGGTTTTTTGAAGGAGCTTTTAAGGCCCTGTGTAGATGATCCAACCTGCTGCCCTACTTCTGGATAGAGTTCTCATCACTTCTTATTAAAGAAAAATTAAACCCAAAGTGTGGCGTGCATTTGTATTCAGCCCCACCACCACCTTTCGCTGCAATTATAGCTGCAAGTCTGGGGTATGTCTCTACCTATCAGATGAGCAAATCTAGAGACTGAAATTCTCAATTGGATTTAGGTCTGGACATTGACAGGGCTATTGGAACACATGAATATGCTTTGATCTAAACCATTCCATTGTAGCTCCGGCTGTACGTCTTGGGTCGTTGTCCTGCTGGAAGGTGAACCCCTGCTCCAGTCTCAGATCTTTTGTAGACTCTAACAGGTCTTTTTTTTCCCAAGATTGCCCTGTATTTGGCTCCATCCATCTTACCATCAACTCTGACCAGCTTCCCTGTCCCTGCTAAAAAAAAATAAAAAATAAAAAAAAAAAGCATCCCCACAGCATGATGCTGCCACCACCATGTTTCACAGTGGGATGGTGTGTTCAAGGTGAGTGCAGTGTTAGTTTTCTGCCACACATAACATTTGGCATTTAGGCCAAAAAGTTCAACTTTGGTCTCATTTGACCAGAGCACCTTCTACATGTTTGCTGTGTCCCTCACATGGCTTGTGGCAACCTGCAAACAGGATTTCTAATGGCTTTCGTTCAGCAATGACTTTCGTCTTGCCACTTTTCCATAAAGGCCAGATTTGTTGAGTGTACAACTAACAGTTGTCCTGTGGACGGATTATTCCCCTGAACTGTGGATCTCTGCAGCTACTCCAGAGCTACCATGGGCCACCTGGCTGCTTTTCTGACCACTGGTTTCCTTGCCAGGCCTGTCAGTTTAGGTGAACAGCTATGTCTTGGCAGGTTTGCAGTTGCCATTTTTGAATGATGACTTGAACAGTGCTTGGGATATTTTTTAAATCTAACCCTGCTTTAAACTTCTCCAAAAATGTTATGCCTGATCTGTCTGTTGTGTTCCTTGGGTTTCATGATGCTGTTTGTTTTCTAATGTTCTCTTACAAACCTCTGACACAGTTACAGTTACAAACTTAGCAGAACAGTTGTATTTATACAGAGATTAGATTACACACACGTGGACTCCGTTAACTAATTAGGTGACTTCTGAAGGCAATGGGTTGTACTGGAATAAAATACATTTAGGTTTGTGGTTGCAACATGGCAAAATGTGAAAATGTTCAAGGGGTATGTATATTTTGCAAGCCACTTTAGGTATAATATGCAATACCAAAGGGTTTTATAGCTTTTAATCATAATTAATTAATGTAATTTTATTTTAATGTAAATTTTTTTAACGAATTTTTAACATGAGAAGGAGCACAAGCAACTATGGGTTTTTTGTTGTTGAAAGTATCAATTACAGTAAAGAGAACGGTGAAAATGTAGGGTCAGAAAGTCTCGAGCTGAGCTGAACTGAGCTGTAATGTTATTAAAAACACTGTTTTCTCAAATGCAGGGTGAGAGATACTGCATCCTCTAATCCTCACAAGTCTGAACTCCCAAATTTGCCAACTTCAATCTCTCAAGAAGCAGAATCTTTGCTTGAATCTTTGCTTTACTTAATACTGAGAAAAATTTCATATCAAATGTTTAAATCACAGCATGCTTTTAATCCATGTATTATTTGATTTCTATTATGAGAGAGATTCGCATTGCAACTCCTGGTGTAAGTCATTCACACGATAACACGCAGAACTCAGAACTAGTGCATTAATATAAACTAGCCTGCCTCTGAACCTTTCAGATGAATGATTTTATAATACAAGTGTAAAATTAGCTTATATCATGTACAGTACAGATTCCACTCTTAATAAATTTGCTCTGAAGTTAAAGATCATTGTTTACTGTGTTTGTAAGTGCTGCTTGATTGATGCGTATAAGACGCAAATTTATCAGAACAAAAAAAAAAAATTCAAATCATTGTTTTCAATAATCCCAAGGTGGAAAAACCAATGACAACATTTGACATTTGAAGAATGAACATGGGCGAAGAAAAACAGCACACAGTGTACAAGCAGAGCCCTCGGCAGGGATTCGGCATGACAGAAGGTGCCTCATGTCACACCAGTGCTTTCCTCATTAAGGATTTTGCTCTGGGAGCGACGTGCCAGCACTTAATTTCTTTCACTTTCCCTTAAAATAGAATAGGTGTTTCTGGAGCTATTTTCTGCCATGCATTTCTACAGTGGAAACTAATAATGGGATCATGCTGTTTAATGCAATTTGTTGTTGTCGTTGTTTCTGTTAATCCCTGCTTTCATTTACAACCTAATTCTGAATCATGCACGAATGCCCAATTAACCAAGACTTCCAGCCAATTTATTTGAATAGCAACAGAAGCCATGCATTAAATATTAAATTAAAAGTTATTTAAAAGTGGGTACTTTCTAAAATATATAAAAAAACATTTATTGCTTGTGGCTCGTTTGTTTTTACATACGCTTACTGTCACTCATTTCATAGAAACTTCCTGGTGTTTGGGGTGCCGTGCCTGAATAAGAGAAGGATGGCATGCATTCACTTTTCTCTTACTTATAAGCAAAGCTAATCAATCAGGGTTGTCTATACACTCATGCTTACAAAGGGACGGATAGCATTTTCCTCCAAGTGTGTTACGCCCCTTCTCATGATGAACTTTGAAAAAATGTGGTATCACATGCCTTGGGGAAAGCATGTACCTGCCTTCACCCTACCTGGTTGATAGTTAATGTGTGATAGGGTAGTCTTACCTAACAGGTGGGATTGTGATTGGATGTGATGAAATTAGGGAGATATTTTGTAAAAACAAAAAACAAATTGTTTTCAATTGTTGATTTTCATAATAATTTGTATGCAGAAATAATTAGCACTAAAAAAATTAGATTTCAAAAACATTTTGCTCTAGTCACTACGACGAAGCAAACACAGCTAAATGATAAATATCCTGTGAGCTTTGTTAGACATACATTGTATCTGAGGTCATGCACTTTTAAGACAGTCCCTTACTACTGCTACTAACCCGACTGAATAGTTTCAAGTGGAAGAACTTAAAAAATGTAATGATATATTTTACTGTACTTGGTTCTCTTTCAACTTCAGAGAAAAAAAATATGCATCTTGTCCTTTTTGCTTATGTTTATTGTAAAGACAGAATCCTTAACTTGAGACTAAAACCAATTTTAGCATGGTGCATTTAAGCAGCAATGAAATTCATGCTGTGAGTCAGTCCTGTAGATACAGAAGGTACAAAAATGTATATAGTTACAGTATCCAAACTAGGTTAGAGCTTTACTTTCGAGCAGTTAAATGCTAATTCTACTAATGGTAACTCATCTTGAGCCAATGGGGATGGAGCTTTGTGTACCTGGGTGGGAAAGAGGATGGGGCTGAATCATTTAAATCTGAGGATGAGTTGAACTACAACCTACAAGAACACAAAACAAAATTGCCAAGATTCAAAAATTCTTTGCTCTTTTTTGGTCTAGTTTGAATTTTGTAATTTTTCGGTTTCATTTTTGGAAGACAGATAGAAAAACCACAATGACCGAGTTACAGTCTATTAGCACTGTGTGAAAATGGTAGGCAAGAGGAAAGCCCGTGAAATAGAGACGCATGTTGTGCAAGTAGGTTGGCATTAACAGGAAAAGGCCATGTCTTATCTGAGAACGCTGGAGGGATAAACACGTTCGGGTTGAAAAAGGATAAGCAGGAAAGAGCATGAACAAATGTTTTCTGAATCGTTTTTTTTTTAAGTCAAATTTTTTAGACTGCAGACAGAATTCAGGTCCAGCATACCAAGTATATTTTATTTTGCCAGGCACCGAGTCCGGCCCACATTCTTTGTGAATAAAACAACTTGGGTAGGTTGGGATGTCACAGTATACCAGACAACAGGACAGAAAGACACTGTGTGGACTGGAACAACTGGCCTTAGGCGGCTGTAGTTTTTCTGATTTTGTTCTTCCAGGTAATTCTATCTTTAGCCAGATTCCCAGTTTATATGCAAAAGGATTTTCTTCGGAAAAAACAGACTTCAGAGCCAACAAAGCTTATAAAGGCTCTAAAAACCAACCCCGAACAAGGTTTTCACAATAATGTCTGGCAAACAGACAGAGCACATCTCACTGATCCCTTTCTCAGTAATAGGTAAGAAGTCTGAAAACAACAAAGCTCTGAGTAAACGTGTTTGTTTTCATCGTGCTCAGTTCCAGGTTCCAGATCAATCCTGACAAAACGCTGTCTCGGTACATTAAACTTGGAACACACCACACCAAGATACAGGGACTAGCGGCAATAGAAACCCCCCCTGCTGCGTTGCCGCATGCTGCCTAAAGCCTGGGCAAAAAAGTAAAAAAGTTGAAAAAAAAAAGTTGAAAAAGTTGGAAAGTATAACCAGCACCTGTGTGAAAGGAAACAAGTCTCCATACTAGCATATGGCAACTGTCTGTAGTCATCATTTAACAGGGGCACCAAAATGACCACGGAGATTAAAACTGTACAGAAAATGATGTCTGATTACCATTTTCACACGACTCCCATCACACTTGGTCATCATAGACGGTTTTCGTATAGCTAGGTTTAATAGAGGATATGGTTGGAACTGGTGTAGTCAGCGCTTGGTTTGTTGCTTGAATATAAGGAGAACCCACACAAAAAGGATATTGTACATCTGTCCCTCTGTCTTCTCTTGATCTCATTCACTAATCTGAACCGCCAATTAGAGTGACTTCTTTTGCTGACCATCCAGCGTGGTGAATCAGCAAAAAAATGACCTTTCGTTGGTACAACCAGTGCTGACATGCAAGACATAACAAAAAAAAAAAACCCGGGCAATGGATGCTAACTGACAGCCCGGCGTTGGCACACGACCTACTGGCAGCTTGTTGTGCCCCAGGTTTTACACCATAAAACCGACTTACAAGGTCATCCAATTTGTGTTTGATAATACACACATGCAGAGCTGATTCATCTGTTATTTCATTCTGAAATGTTGTAATCATCAGCTTCCTGACGCCATGTGTAACACTTGGTGTTTCAAAGTTACCTTCATATTGCCTAATCATAATATTCCTAAACACATTCATACTACGCCAGTATTAAACAGAAAAATAAAACTATTCAACTAGAACTAAGTTCAAAAATCACAATACTTATTCAGTTCAACAAAGAAACTCATGAAAGTAAGCCAGTAGGAAAAAGCTCTAGTTAAAATAATAACAATCTGTAAGTACTGCAAATCTAACAGTACTCACTTAGTACTAAAAAAAAAAAATACTCAAAAATATGAGGTCAATACTATTAAAAAAAGAAAAAAATACTCATTCAGTGATATAAAAGCTATTTTTAGCTAGAACTGAATTAAATTAATAGTACTAAAATATGCATAATACTCAGTCAGTACTTGTAAATAATTGTAATAATACTCAGTACTAAGAAAACCTTAGTCAATACTGGTGGGGAAAAACACCCAGAGAGTAATTAAACTCGAATACAGAGCTAATGCTAAGAAAGAAAGTAACAATACTCTGCCAGTACTGAATTTATTCAATCATTTAGAATCATTAGTTCTCGGCCAATACTACAAAACTAATACTTGAGCAGGATTAAATAAAAAAAACTCACAAAAATTACTATTTAAAAAAAACAACAAAACAAAACAATTGTCAACAATATAAAAAATATTTAGCTTATACAGTATAAAATAATTATATGACAGCCAGCATAAAACTAATAATTATATTCAATCAGTGGTTAATAATCCTTAACCACTAATAATACTAAAGCATAATCCTAATAACAGATTAATAATAAAATACTCCCTGTCTTTTTTTAAAAATGATTGTTCATGCTAGCAGTATATCCACTTACAAGCAATCAGAACCAAAGATAAAAATAAAATAAATTGTTGCTGAGAACAAAATGGCCAGAAATTTTAACGTTCAAACCAGTGAAGTGCAGTAATAGAGGACTTGATGACCAAGCAGAGCAACCCCAACTTCCCTATGCATTATTGGCCCGACTCTTACAGACACACACAAAAACATGCACCGTTTTTAGTTGTGTAATGGACACAGAGCAGAGTCGCTCCGAAAATTGACCCCAGTGAAAAGCAAATGACAAATTTCTATCTACAAATGCACAAATTAGCAAATTTCAGAAGAATGAGCCTTGGCAAAGATTTTATCCACAATAAGCAGAGTCTGATGGATGCCAAAGTGCTTATAACAATCATAACCATTATATCAAATGCAGTTCAGCTTAACAGACCAAAATGTCGAGCTGGAAAAATACATGCTATCCTTAGCAAATGGTATAAAATGATGCTGTAATTCAAAAAGATAAAAGGGAAAATACAGGCCGCATTGGCTAAGAATGCTAAATACTTTAAAGTCCTGTTATAAATGGGTTCTTAGATTTTTCTAAAAACACTTTAGTACCTTGATACACATTAAAGTATTCCACTATTCGAATACAATGTGAATCTTCCCATTTTGTGAGTCCAAAGTCAATATAATTTATATTTAATGTTTAAGATGCCATGTAGTATTTTACAATATGTATGTTTATTACTTCCAACATTAAAATTATAACACAAAGCATAAAACACGAAGCAGTCTTAAATTCAAACAGGTAACCACTTACATAAAAACCAGTTTTAAAAAAAAGTTTTAAGGCCGAACCTGCATTTCACAGAACAAAAAAAACAAAAAAGCAGTATTTTTTATTCCCTTTATACCTCAACAGATGGTACACAACAGATTTTATTATTAAAGAACTGCATGTCCTTTTTGATCAGTTTATAGTTCCATATAGTGTCCAGGACTAATATAGAATTTCTTTATTTTTTTAATATTAGACGAAAACTTAAATTAGCACTGAAGTTATCTTAAATAAAACAAAAAATAAATGTTTCCAGATAAAGTAAATAACATCTACAATGAACAATGCACTAGGAACTAAAATTAAATAGAATTGAAGGTGAAAATCAGCTTTTTTCCTCCACCAAATTGCACTCTGGTTGCAAAACCACTTTAAAGACCAAGAAGAGACAGTACTAGACGAGAACAGAAGGTGGTAGGGAATGTGCTGTAAAGCAAAAACTCAAACTAACAATACAGTAATAAAAACTCAACTAAAACTAGTTATTTTCTCAATATAAAGGTACAAATAAAACTAGCAAGAGCACCTGGAGAACACAAACCTCCACCAAGCTAACTAATAACAGGAAGTATACAGCACCTCAGCTGAGCCTGCTGTAACCCCCCCTTATAAAAAAAAAATCATCCTATCTCACAATGTTAAAGAAAAAAATAAAGAATTCCATTCATTCATTCATTCATCCATCAATCATTTTCTAAGCCACTTAATCCTAATTAGGGTCGCTTGTGGACTGGTGCCCATCTCAGCGGCTCTGGCAAGGGCGGGGAATACCCTCGCCAGCTCGCCAGGCCATCGTAGGGCCAAAACACATACAACCATTTACACTCACACTCACACCTAGGGGCAATTTGGAACAGCCAATTAGCCTAACGCACATGTTTTTGGACTGTTGGAGGTAACCGGAGAACACAGAGGAAACCCGCGCAAGCACATGAAGAACATTTCCACACAGAAATGCCCCAAGCCTGGGAATCAAACCCAGGCCTTCTTGCTGCGAGGCGAATGTGCCACCATGCCGCCCTGGATATAGAATTTCATCTCTAAAATCTAATGGAGTCTCCCTTGTCCAAGGCCCCACATCTAGTAGAAACTTCATGAAAATCTGCACAAAACTAACAAACCTAACAAAAACACACAAACCCAACTAAAAACAAACTCCTTGGCAGAGGTAATTATGAATTTGTAAATTTAACTACCACTTATCAGGTGCCCAACACTGTTCCTGGTTCCAGGTTCCTGTACCTTCCCGAAGACGTTCAGTCCAACCTTAGTTTTGCCCACCTGACCATCCAATCATCTAATCAAGACTTAAGACTTGGAAATGAAGACTTAAAGCAATGACTGGATTTGTCAGAGGGGCCCCTTTAGGGTTGGAGTTAAAATCTTTAGAAAGGTAGATCACCAGGAACAGAATTGGGCACCCCTGGCTTAACTTACAAAAGAAAGAAAGAAAGAAAGAAAGAACAAATAAAAATAAATGAACTATAATGAAACTTTATTTCTTGTAATCAGTTAAATTTTTGCAGCCATAAACCTTGCCTTACGTTTACCTGAAGTTAGTTCGTTACAGAGAAAGAGATATTCTCCATTTTACGACTTTTGCATGCCATTGTTACAAAACAGACTGATACTGGAGACTCCTTCTATAAATATTATATAAACACAGAAAACAGCATCACATCAGCAACTGAACAATTCCCTAAATTAACATGTTCTTAACATGTTCATTATTAGGTATAATGATGTGCTAGCTGTTACTACAGTAATCACAGACCTTATCAGAACCAGAACGTTACTACAATCCTGTGATTGGCCCGGCACCGTTTTCAAGCTGCTGTTCTAAAAAAACTAATCAACACCTTCTGAAAGAACATCTGAAAAACCCAGGAGGCGTGAAATGCCAACTACACCTTCCACACCGGTGTAAAATTGGCAGAATGCCCCAGTGAGGTGGCAACGTTTCACAAACAGCCTGTTTACCAAAGAAACCAAGTAAAGATCCTCCAGCAACATACATGTTTTTTTTTTTTGGGATTTCATACCTTCATAGCAGCCAGATTCCATCATGCATGGTCTGATAAACAAGTGCTGAAACAAACACTGGGTTTTGACAAGTTCCAGACAACGCACAGCCTGACAGATGACCGTATCACCACCTACCGCTGAGCTTTTCCGTGGAATATTTACACAGTGCAAAGAATTTATCACCGCTTGAGACGCGTTTGTAGGTCAGTGCATCAAAATAGGTAGGGAGTAAAACAGACTGAGATGTCCGGCTTTTGAAAAAATTAATGAGTGTGTCTGCGGGCCGTGCTGTGAACTGTCCCTAAACCTACTGAGATTACTAACACATATAGAGATACATGCACATGAACTTCACTGGGAAGGTGTTACACATCACTGCAGGAAACAGGGCAGACAATTAGTGTTAGACGCTTCAGGAGAACAACAAGGGCACGGTCATACTCACACGCACACTAACACACATTCGCACAAGCACAACTGTGTCACTTGCTTCACTTTCTCTGAGCTACCCAAGTCTTTAAAAAGAAACTTGACCTCTGAAGGCTTACGGGAAAGTCGCTCCGGCAAAAAAAAAAAAAGTCGGCCATCCAGTAAACAAGACATTTCGCCTTATGTTTACTGAGTGCTCAAGACCTTTCGGAAGGCTGTGTTCACTTTTCATCATTAACGATGACCTTTATACTACAGCTCCGAAAATGGCAGCTTTATTTAAGATGATCTGTAGCTGGAATGAAGTGAGCAGGTCAAGGACTCACCCTTGTTTTTCTGAGTCAACCAGAACTCGCACCAGAATTCCTGTGACTGCAACCAGTATGGGGTAATGATCCACACTCTCCAGTCCTGTATACACACACAAACACATACACAAAATATTGGCACCCTGGGTAAGGGCAGGTTACGAAATCTGTCGCAATTAGCTGTGGCTAATTAGCTGTTTATAATAGGCTTATTAAATAAAATAAATAACAGCACTCAGAGTGCCAACCAAAATGTCAATAAATTGTCTGTCTGACAATGTTAAAAAACCTTTTTAAAAATTCCTGGATCCAGAATTTGATCCAGATAATCTCGAAAATCTAATACAGTCTTTCTTGTTCAAAGTCTCACCTCTGGCAGAAATTTCATGAAACTCGCCACATAACTTTTTACAAAAAAAAATGTAAAAACGTACACAGCACCCCCTGCTGGGCCTGCTGTAATATGACACTTCCAAAAAATAATCCAATCTCACAATGTTAATTAAGGAAAC
This sequence comes from Neosilurus mollespiculum, assembly GCA_030014195.1. Classification (NCBI taxonomy): domain Eukaryota; kingdom Metazoa; phylum Chordata; class Actinopteri; order Siluriformes; family Plotosidae; genus Neosilurus; species Neosilurus mollespiculum. The sequence continues at coordinate 6,398,507 of JAQMYF010000023.1, read as the reverse complement.
TTTTAAGAAACATCCTAGATCCTGAATTTGATCCAGATTATCTGCAAAATCTAATGGAGTGTTCCATGGTTAAAGCCCCACCGCTGGCATAAATTTCATGAAAATGTACAAATAACTCTGCATAATCTTGCTAACAGACAGACAAATCAAAAGGTAAAACATACCCTCCTTCTCTGAGGCAATGACAAAGCGAGAAGTATAATACAAAATGTGTAATATTTCTAAGAAATGTATAAGAAATGTATAAGTGTAAAAGAAACTACGTACCAACTGAATATTTTGCGGTTATACTTTATCTCATGCATTTAACCCTAGCTTGAAATGTGAGTGTTACCAAAAGATGTTCTTCGGAAGAAACATAATCCATCTCCATTACAATTTTCAGCTTACTGATGTCCGTTTGTCTTTTCTTAGATAAAACAGTGCATTACAGTCTGTTTGAGATCCTAAACAACTTAAACCTAAAGTACTTCATGATTTCTGCATGTTGTTCGCACTAATGCTAAAGTGGAAGCTGTGGGGTTCCATTACTTCTTAGCTACATGAGTCTTGTAGCTCCAGTGCAAAAGTAAAAGCGGATTAATTTTTTTCAGTAACAGGTAAAAAAAATAAACATATTACCATATTAATTACCATATTCATTAATAGATATGTTAATTAACTAATTAAGAGACATAATTGCTTAGGAAACCTAAAGACAGTTTAAAAACCTGTACCTCTTTAAAAGGCAAAAAATAAGTAAAACTGGTGTTTATGCTGAAGCTTTTTTAGGCAGAATAAACACAATTTGCAGTGCAATTCATCTCGGCATTCACACAAAAAAATCACTACGAACATCTGCAGCGGTGCCACAAAGCCTATTTACAGAAATGCAGAGTCCTGAACACTAAGCAGCAATCTCGTAAATGCGTCAGAATCTTGTGTGCCATTGCTGATAATGTTTCTGCAATGCCCTTGACGCAAACTGGGCTCAAGCCATTCAAGACGACGAGGACATTTCACCAATAGCTGGATTTCTGAAGTGTCTAAAATCACTGTAGTGCAATTATTCTGAACATGGATTATCTGCTAAACGGAACAAGTGGCATTTCTGAATAGTTACATGTAAACAGGATTAGAAGAAACTGACAGATCTTGTCAAGTCCAATACTGTTGACCATGAAGCAATTATCATCTTTACATCTACACCTGTTCACACTGGGATCTTTCTCCTGCAGTGTTAATTTAACCTGCGTATTTCGACTCACCATACCATACAGCCTGGATTTAAAGAATAAATCAGCCGGAAATGTCATTTAGGTTCGATTGAAAGAGAGTCAACATAACAGAAATGAGATACTATCTACTCCGCTGGAATTCAATCTCACTAACAATCTTTATAGTCTATCCCTTAGGCCCATTAGTATTTCCCTTTTACAAAACATCTCTCAGAACAAAACTGGAAAAGACCCATTCAAACTCATGTAAGTTTCTAAAATGCTGCAATATGCAGCTCTCCTTGTCCAAGACGTCCTCTGGCGCTGCTGCTCATGGTGCTTAGCACTAAAAGGGTGACCCCGACTTCATGCAATATTAACATTGTCATTCTACTATGTCATGTCTGATAAATTGCCACTCAGAACTGAAGAGAGGTTCGATATCCTCTGGCAAAATTGAGTTATGGTTTAATGCCAAGACTGTCTCCTCTAGTGATGACTTTTAAATGAGGTAACATATAATAGGAGGAAAGTCAGTAGGGTCAAGTGATGACTTTAGGTACGACCCCTATATACATACATAAATTAGGAGACGATGCATAGCAGTGCAAAAAAGTGTAACCGTGTTCATTGGTTGAATGTGTGATTTACATAAGGGGAATTATCTTTCTATCAATAATGCAACTAATGCTGTTATACTATCTGAACCCCAGAGGTCTCAATAAGTGCTACCCACAAAGTTATAATATGATGATCACATGATCAGTCTCAGATCCCAACGGCGCCCTAAAACAATTACCAGTATGCATTATACATTACACAGTTACAAAACTACATTACGGCATTTAAAAATAGAGCCCTTCAGTAGAATTGAAATGGTTCCAGCCTGATGGTACTATGATCTACATTGTCCAAGAAAGAGGTTGCAGAATACGGTCGTTTTAGCCTTCTTTGGAGCTCTATTTCTAGTAGGGAAGCTACTCAGCTCAATATATTTCAATGATTTATAAATGAATGTGTTTGATCTGAAGATAGGGTGAGCTTGCAGTACATTTTTTTTCACAAAAATCTCTGTTCATAGCAATTTTTGAATCATTTAACCTTGTACAGGCAAAAATACACTCTGCTTTTGCACTGTTTATGATTAATATGATAAAAAGTCTTGTTAATTAAAATTTTCCTTATTATGTTCTGAGAACCAAATAGCATCTGTGTAACAGTGCAATGAGTCGAATCAACCTGTGAGCGGCCTGAATGGTTACACACTTAATATAAATAAATAATACTACTCCAGCTCAATTAACATGCATATTGATTTGCACTTGACTGACTCTCCATTAAGGTTAGTTAAGGGTAACTGGTGGCTCTGCATAAAACTTAGGGATCTCATTTATCTAAATGTAGAAGATTTAATACGAGGTGCGAGTATGCACTAGAAAATTCATACTTATCACAATTTAGACATACCCATTAGACAGACTTTTATATAAAGACACCGCTCCAAATCACCACATATGGTAAACAAGTTCTCTTTAAAAACAGTGATTTCATACCTGCATGTGGTGCCTCAATTAAATTTTTGAAAAGCTTTGATAGATGGTATGACACCATCAATATTGTCGTCTTTTCCATATTTGAAATCTAGCATAAGGGTGCACAAACAACAAGAAAAATCATGCAAGGTGTGTCATTATTCAGCTCATAGCTGCTGTCTCTACACTGTTCAAGTAATGCATCATCCAAATCAATCTTTAGATGTGCCCATTATATGATCTTCCATTACATTTAATCTGAGTTACCTGTCTGCGCCTTGACCACCAAAGTCAGCAATTACTGTCAATTATACTGAACTGATGGACAATAAATTGGAATAGTGTCCCCCGTAATCAGTCTCCCTGCGACTATGCTTTTGTACCACTAGGGGTTTGTGCAGACGCCTGGTCAGGAGTAGTTTTAAATATATGCACATCTTCACACACAAGATTCCTTTCTGAATCATTTTGTGTATAAACCTATGTATCTCTCATACCAAACCACATATGTTTTGAACAGCTTGAGTCACCTTTGTTTTCTCTGCCATGGAGGTTATGTTTTTCTGCGCTTGTTTGTAAATTTATGGCAAAAAGTTATGAACAGATTTGGATTTTTTTTTTTTTTTTTTTTTTTGAGTATGGCCCAAGAAAGACTCTATTAGATTTTGGTAGTGATGTGGATCAAATTCTGGATCCAGAAATTTTTTAAGGGATTCTTTAGGCTAATTTTCAAAGTGTGGTTTTACAGTAAGTCCAGTAGGAGATGCTGTGTATTTGGTATTATTATTTTTTTGCTTGGCAGAGGTATGCCCTCTACAAGCACTTTTATTTTAATTAATTAATTAATTAATTAATTAATTTATTATTATTATTATTATTATATGTCTAAACATTAAGAACTGTGATTAAAAATTGCAAAAAAAAAAAAATGTTAAATCTAAATTTAATTATTTAATTTCTCCTAATAAACCTTTAGACGGTTTCTTCTTACATGCTTAAAAAAATCAGCTTAAATTACCACCAATAATCTGGTTTACTAAAGTCAAAGTCACTGGCTAGAAAATACTGGTTTAAATAATTGTGTAATTGAATTTTTTCCTGTCTGATGTGGTCAAAACCAGAAAATGTTCAAAAAACAGGCATTCCTGCCAAAGCTACATGACAATGAAAGCTTTAAACTACTACATTTTTACTGTGATATAGCATCATTGTTATCTTTCCATGCACATTTACCACAAAATTACGGTTTAGATTACTTGCTGTTCATATAAATGAAAGATTACAAATTGAACCGCTTAATATGAGTCATAGTTATGAGTGACAGGCCTGATTATGGTAGTCTCATAGAACATCCAACTCTGAAAAACATTTGTGGAAATGTGCAAATGTTACCTGGGAGACGAAGGTTGACTACACGGTCGAAGAGGTTTCTTTCTGCTGTCACTCGATTCAGCACCTGGTTGAGGAGCTGGAGGACAGATATACAAAAACCTGTCATTAGCCAAACAGCACATGTGCTGAAGTACTGTGAGCTATTTATGCTTCTCACACTTGCTGAGGTGTAGTTGTGAAAAGCTTTTAGAATAGTGAATGGAGACAGCCATGAATTTATTTCAAGCAAGAAAAATATGTCTACTGCATTTAAAAAATGTCATGAAAAAAAGAAAGAAAAAAAAGCTAAAAGAGAAACAGGAGCAAGAAAATGGGGGAAAACAGAATTGGAGGAGGAGACAAATGTGATCTCTGAAAGCCTCGGAAAGGAATGGGGGAGATCACACTTCATGCGTACACCTGAACACACACCGACAAAAACAGGATGTGAAAGTATGTTTTAAACTGCACATACATTAACACAACAGGTAATCACAGGAACGGGAACACACACACACACACACACACACACACACACACACAATTCTCACAAAAAAAGTGCTAAAATATTTGCAAAAAAAAAGAAAAATCTCATGAGCATATCCGTAACAAAGATTATTATTGCACAGACTGCATCTGTAGCCACTGAACATTTGTATCTATTTAACAGAGAAATATGAAAACAATTAAAATATTATTAGCAGAGCTCTGGAGCTCCATACTTGTGCAAATGTCAAAGAAAGCTATGAGCTTGATTTTGTTGTCACGTCCGTCCCCACATGCCCACACCGGCAACCCAATAATATGAAGAAAACGGCAAGAAAATATCGAGCGCTCATCACCACTACATATATTCTCGCAGCTTCTTCCCTTACTTTACGTATTCATGTTTCTGTAAAATTATACATGCAAACATTTTCGGAGCTTCACTTTCAGGCAGTGCCTTAATATTAATATTAATTGCACCTCCCTTAATAAACAGAGTTCATAATTAAGAAGAAGAAGAGGGTGGTAAGAATATTTTCATGACTTTGCAGAAGCAGAATCATCCAAATTAAGACCATTACACAGTCAGAATTTTGCTGAAGCTGTGAAAAACATGTAAGTAAACTTGTTTAACTTCCAACACAATCACACTTTCAATGAATAGAATAAAGAATTCAGTAGATCTCGATGCTAGCGGCTAGCCTCAGCTTCTTGCCCCTCAACATGCACAATGTCCTTGTGAGTCTGGGCAGTCTACTACTGACTACTGAGTACATTAAAAAGTAATAATATAATAATATAAGTACATGGCACACGTTACTTTAAAAATATGCAATAAATCCATCCCACTGACTCTTACTCTGGCTACTTTAGACCAATCAATTATTCAATTTCCCTTACCCACCTGAGCCAAACGACGGAGCAGAAGTTCGGCTGAAGGTCGGCTCCAGTCCAAAAAGATCTCAGGTACCAGAGTGACGGTCATTTCAAGCACACGCAGCAGACTGACAGACAGGTCGAAGCATGTGGCACACACTTTCAGCTGCCTTGTGTCCACAAAGTTGCGTTCTGGACGCTCTGCTGCCTGCTGGATCTGTCAAAAAAAAATTATTCCTCACTACTTTATTTGTTAATACAATGTACATCTGTTATCCTGCTAGCAGGGCTTTAACACTAGCAGGGCTTTAACAGTGCTGAAAAGCTGAGTGGAACGCTAAATTAATTAATTAATCAATCAATCAATCATTTAATTAATTAATTTTGGGGCGGTGTGAGCTGAAGGGTTAAGCTAAAGGGTAAGCTAAAGGGTAAGCTCTACATACCCTTTCAGATCTAACACTCCTGAAAGACCTACAAATTCTACAATCTCTGTAATCCTTGGAAACTCAACTAACACTGGAAGCTCTACCAAACCTGAAAGCACCTCCATCCATGGGACCTCTACTAACAATGGAAGCTCTACCAAACCTGAGAGCACCTCCATCCATGTGACCTCTACTAAAACTGGGAGCTCCACCAAACCCGAGATCACCTCCAACCATGGGACTGCTACCAACAATGAAAGTTCTACCAAACCTGAAAGCACCTCCATCCATGGGACCTCTACTAACACTGGGATCTCTACCAAACCTGAAAGCGCCTCCAACAATTGGACCTCTACGAACACTGGGATCTCTACCAAACCTGAGAGCACCTCCAACCATGGGACTGCTACCAACACTGGGAGTTCTACAAACCCATACACAAAAACCCTTTGAGCTTTATAAACTCTGAGACAGCTTTAAATGAAGTGAAACTCTACAATCCATGAGGGAACTAAAAAGCCTTAGAGTTCTACAAACCCTGGAATCCCTAAAATATTAGAAAATCTATTTATCTTGGGAGCTCCCTTCATACAGGGTGTCCAACCAATCCTAGAAGCTCTATTCAACTGGGGCATTCAACAAATGCAGGTAGATCAACCAACCAACCATGGAACATTGGTGACATTCTGGGTGACATGTTGGGAGGCCTTACTTGTTTCTGTGGTTCTTCCACACTTATAGGCAATATCTCAAGAATTTCCCAATCCTCATTAAACTGGGCATACTTACTTCTTTGGGTTTTGTCCAGAAGCCTATCAAATTTCAGAACACTACATTAAGATCTCAATAATTTATTAGAGACCCTGTGTTGATGTGAGTTTTAAGGATGGAGCTGGTGGATGTGACACACATAGCCTACGTTCACTGAGCGCCGTATGCTCAGCTTTGATGCAGTAACGCACACTTTCGTCAGTACTCAAACAATTCCAAAAATGGTGTGCATTACAAATAAAAAATAATAACAACAACAACAACAAACCTGCTTCAAGGCTTCTCTCTTGAGCTATTTGTTTAATTGAGCATCTAGTTACTAAAGAGTTTGGCATGACGCACACCTGTAAGACTAAATTCTACCCCATCTGCTAAGCTTCAGAAGAACAATTCGACACTGCTCCACAACTCCTAAAGATGTATTTCTCATCAGTCCACTGCACCACATGGCTACACCAGCTCCCTATTTTCTCCACTTTAGGTAGCAGGTAGCTACTATATAACAACTGAGTTCCTCTGAAGATTGCTGCCTTTTAAATTAGGGATCATCAAAGATAAAAGTCACCCTGTAGGAGCTATCAAAACCCATCAAAGCCCAATCAGCAAATGCAGACCCGGTGAGTCTGTCTGCCACAAACACTGCTGTGCTAAGAGATGCTTCTGGCTGAGCAGAGTGCTTTTCCAGCTCCCATGCTGGAGCCTAATTCACTGCTGGACAGACCAGGGAGTCCTGCTATTTCCCAGAAACGTCCTAAGAGAGTCTAAAGCCTCCCATCAAAAATAATGTCAGTGTCTGAAGGGCAGGAAACCTGTTTTCACTTCCGAAATCTGTGTTTATGGGCATCTCTCTTCTATCGTGAAATCAAATTATAGAGGAAGACAGGACTGAACATAGAAACCAAAAAAAAAACACACAAGCTGCGAGAAGACACTCCAGGTCTTGTAGGTCATGTATAAAAAGGCATTGTTAGAAAATGATTGCTTGCATACATAATTAAAATAGTGTCATGTAATAAATGTCATGGTTCTTTAATGACGGCATCTGTCCCATTTACAGGGTGGTAAAGCACTGGTGACTCACATGAAAAAGAGTAAAATATAACTGCTTTATATGTATATATATACACACACACACACACACACACACACACACACACACACACACACACACACACACACACACACACA
>JAQMYF010000023.1:6353194-6372544 GCA_030014195.1 Neosilurus mollespiculum | reverse complement strand
CTAGTCTAATTGGCTGTTCCAAATCGCCCCTAGGTGTGAGTGCGAGTGTGAATTCTTGTGTGTGTGTATTAGCCTCCGAAGGCGAGTTGTCCAGGATGTACCATGCTTCTCGCCCAGAGTCGGCTGAGATGGGCGCCAGCCTCCTTGTGACCCTAATTAGGATTAAGCGACTTAGAAAATGAAAAAATGAATCTTGTATCAGTGTGTTTTTTTCTGTTTCTGTCACAAAATGAATATTCTGTAACATCCCCCTCGCATTTGGTGCATTAATGTTAATTATAACTGAGGGATGAGTAAGAAGTTGAGAGAAAAGAGAGGAGAAGGGATGAGGAAGTCGAGAAGAAGAGGAAGTGAGTGAAGAGAAAGGAAGGAGGGATGGCAAAAAGGCATGTCAATGACTAAGGAGGCATGACGAGGAGGAAGAGAGAGAAAGGGAAGGAAGGGATCTTACCCTCCACAAGCGCACGAGGATCCAGTTAGTCTGAGCCCATGGTCGCTGTTCATACGGCGCCAACAGGTTCCTCATCATCGCCACCCGCCTAAACAAAAATCAAACTCTAGTGAATACAAATAGAAACTATTTCTCATATAGGACTTATTATCCTTTGCTGGAAAAGTTTCATTTTTTAGGGATGAAAAAAAAGTTGCTGTTATTTTCCAGAGGAATCAAGTTTTTAGATCTGGCCGTGCTTTGTTTCAACATCCACCCCCCCCCCCCCCCCCCCCCCCCCCAAAAAAAAAAGATTGCCATCTTTGCTATTGATTCATGTCCAAATCAAGAGTTGACATTTAATACTGCCTTCATTGTGCGGAAGGCAGCATACTCGCATCTATTGCTGTCCTGCATATGAGGCTGGATGGAAAATAAATAAATAAATAAATAAATAAATGAAAACAATTTTTAAAAATCACAGTTTCTCATCAGCGCCTGAACACGAAAATTGGCGGTGCATCTTATTTTATTTTCTCGAAAAACCATGCTCAAGACCTTGGAAAACGTCTCAGACAACATTAAAAACAAAACAGATGCTGTGATTGGTTTGTGACAGTGAGATTGGTTTAGCTCTGTCTGAAATACTTCAATTTTCTAAAGATTTTTGGTACTGCAAGGCTGCTGTTCTATAAACAATTGTTCAGAGTTTAATACATGGTAAATGTACACGTAAAGACTGGTCATCAAGGGTGTATTGTGAAGCAGAACACTGAAACAAGAACTTCTAAAAGCTTCTTGTTTATTTAATTAAAAATCTCCTCAACAAATTGCTGGAATTTAACTCAAGCTTCTAGCTTCAGGTCACTTTACCTACATTTAGCTTTAAAAGGTTTTGGCTTCAACAGTCACCTCATTTCTCTTTTTAAAAAAAATCTTGTGCCTTATTTAGGTTTTCAAAAAGCTCTGATGAGAAACCGGCAATATTTTTTTTTTGCCTTACCCAGAATTCCTCACAAAATAATAGACAAGAGAAGGAGCATTTTATGGAAAACTAATTATTTACACATCCTTTATATATAATATTTTCACCAACCACCCTGCACAAGACCTTGGGGTATTACGGTCTTCTGTTTCAGTCGTGACGAACATCTCTGCATGTCTCAATCCATCCAAACATTTCCTTAAATGTCAAATTCCCTTCTCACATCCCATTAATTCGAATGCAGCTCGCACCACGTTGGTGAGACTCTGCTTTAAAAGGTACTGCAGGTGAGCTGGAGCATCATTGGGTATGTGTGCCCCTGAGGGGATGATGGGTAATGTACTCACTGCTCCTCAGGGATCTTCTCTACAGCTCGGAGAGAATGTGGGTAGCACACGTAGCTGGCCAGCGCCTGCATCAGTGAATCTTTAATATCTGGAAAAAAAGAAAAAACATGCATTTCCACCTACAGTGATTTGAAATGGAATTAAATCTAAACTTAATAAAAGCTTGTTTATGTCTGTTCCTATCAAAACGCAACGTGCTTCATGAGCCCATTCTTCGTGGAAAATAAATAAATAAATCCTTACACAAGAGGGTCCCTTTGTACTGTGAAAAGTGGTACATTCCAAACGTGGAAGCAAAAGTAAACATGGAAGTTTTTGCATTAGAATGCACTGAGATATCCATCATCCTGGGCATCATCTTGCCTTATATGGACTGACACATCCACGTCTTATTCTCACAATTTCATGCACTTGCGAGAGTGAAACTGACTCCAAATGGTGGCCTTTTCAAACAGGCTAACAGAAACTATCAACCGGATTTTAGCAGATTGCAACTTCAAAAATGTAGGTAAAAACCACCCGATGATGAAAATACACACATTTTCAGTGTAACAGGAGAATATTGAAGGTTTTCATTTACTTCCTTAAAAAGTTTATTATTGCAATTAAATATTTTCTTCCATGCACAGGGGCTTTAAACGAAGTTTCAAATAACGACAGTCATCATAGGCTACTGCAGCATGTTGCAATTAAAACTAAGAAAAATTTAAATCATGACCCAGAACGACAAACTAATTGCCTGCAGACACCAACTACAAACTCAAGGCTAAATAAATACCTCTAATCCTGGCATACAGCTATGCTGATTAAAGACAAGCATGCATGTCTGTATATAAATGGACGTTACTGAGAACACAACAGTGTAAGGAAGCACAGGAAATGAACCAATAACATCAATAATGGGCATGGCATAAGACAGATGACATCCAGAGCGCAGTGCGTGGTATCTAGTACCACATCTATTAACATTCATATCTGATCACGCACGACCGCATCATGCCAAATAGCTTTAGAGATCAATTTTCTCCTCCTCACTGATAGTAGATGAGTTGACTGATGCTTGTTTATTACATGAGAAAATGAGAAAACAGCTCCGCTCCTGTATTACACATATTCTTACAAAGTAAACAAGTAACCATGTATATAAAGTAACTTAATAGTAAGCACTCACTCTCTTAACCCTGCTGGGGTCACTTCGAGGCTGGAGCCTATCACAGCCGACTATACACCCCGAACAGCTCACTAGACCATTGCAGGGCCACACACACAACCATTCACACTCACACTCACGCCAAGTGGCAATCTGAAACAGCCAATTAGACTAATGTGTTAGTGTCTTTGGGCTATGGGAAGAAACAGGCATACCCGGAGGAAACCAACGTAAGCATGGGGAGAACATGCAAACTCCGCACAGAAACAGCAGAGCCAAGGATTCGGACCCAGGACCTTCTCGCTATGAGGCATTCAATTCATTCATTCATTCCTTTATTCATATTCTGAACTGCTTATTTCTAAATAAGGTCGCAGGGAGCCTGGCGCCCATCTCAGCCAACCCTGGGCGATGTCAGAATACAGCCTGGACAGCTCGCCAGGCCATCAAAAAAAAATATCATTAGTTGTTTATTTGTGAATTGTTTACTCTGTGAAATGTATGATTTGCTGACAGAATGGATGACAATTTGCTACAAAATATCCAAAGAAAATCATTTATCCTAGTAAGAGTGCGAGCGAGTATCCACAGGATGAAAAAACCTCAGTGTGAGCTCCGCTATCACCACAGCTAGCGAGATGCCAGTTGGCTCAATAGGTTCACCTCCATGAGCATGTCATACGCACCACGAACGTCATGCGCTTCCTCAATGGGATTGGGTTAAAAGCCTTTCTATTCAAATGAGTAACGCATTGCACAGCAGTAATAATTTATTCTGCCAGCTAAAAAAAAAAAAAAAAAAAAAAAAGAAGATACCTACTGCATATAGCACATAGAATTCTGTTTACATTGTTAAAAAAGTGTACTTTATTTTACGGCTGGAAACAAGTAACAGTCTGGAAGGGAAGATAGAGTAGAAGAAGCTACCATCACGCAGACATTCATTCCCGTTACAACGCTTATTCACTGGCATGCGAAATATCACCACAAGGTTCCCTCATGTACACGTACACCGGAAGGACGGACGGGCGGACACTTCTTGACGGTCCATAAAGATGCTTTTCCCTTCAACAGGGCGCTGCTTGCACGATGCGGCTCCGATAAAATACGAGCAGCACAATGGCATCATGTTCAGATGTTGTGGATTACGATTAACGCTCATTAAAGTCCATGTTTTGCTTTGGGAAACCCCCCAAAAAATGAACTTAATAGAAATAAAATTGGAGGAGCACAATAGTATGATGGAAATAAGATCCTGTGAAAGTCAGGTTGAAATAAGTTGAATGGTTGAGGAACAGTTAAGTGTTACAAGTAAGTGTGATGACAGACGACGACGACGACTGAAAGCGGACAACGATGACAAGATTACAGACACTGATCCCTGTGTGTCGCCCAAGCTTCGCTAAATGAAAGTAATAAATAATAATGACAGGTGGACAATAAATGAGAAACACTGCTGACCGTCCAGGCTGTCTGTTTTTCTCCCTGGCCTAAAAGAAGAAAGGTAAACTTGGAGTGGAGAGAGAGGGGAAGAGAAGTCTTTATTCTAACACGGTGATTTCATTGTCTGCAATCATATTGCTTTATTAAAGTAAATAAACAGAAAACCTTACTACAGATTATCACATGATTAGAAACACCAAAACATTACATATACATACACAAAAAAATAGATATATTTAAGGTTATGCTAAAACTTTCCTGTTTCTGTTCAGTGTAATCTGTTCATGTTTTTTAACAGATTATAAGGCTGAATTAATGCCTCCAGTTTCCATGTGCACAGCTGAAAGTATTCGAAGCTGATGTGCTCAGGTTACAGGAACGCAAACGTCCCGAAAGAAAAACTTTTTATAAAGAATTCATCTTTGTGACAAATAGGCTGCAAAAAGCACAGACCATATTAGATTTTTAAAATTCCCATTAAAAGAGCTGCCGAAAAGATCAGGCGGACATTTTTGGCTCAGGTTTTTTTTTTTTTTTTTTTTTTTTGTGCCCTTCGGTGGCGGGAGCGAAAATAGATAGGACATTAGGAGAGACAGATAGGGGGAATGAGTGGAAAAGGAGGGAGAGAGGAAGCAGAGAGAGTGCAAGAGAAAGTGGAAACGAGAGCAAGCAAGGGATAAAAGAACAAAAAGAAGGGGGTGAAGGTTATGAGAGCATGATGACAGGATGGAAGAAGGACGAGAGGATGGAAAAAAAGGGGAAGAGAACGATCTAGAGAAAGAGCTTGTATATTAATTTAGGGACGAGAGGAAGCGTATGAGCGAATGCAGGCCAGGACTCTTAATTCAATATTTGCCACATAAATCATATTGGGTCTGCTTTTATTACGCCCGAGTGCGGGCTATGATGATGTAATGAACAGAGTCCTCACTGAGGTTAGGAACTACAGTATACAGGGTTTTCACAGGGGAGCACACATGTGCACACGCATACACACACACACACACACACACACACATACATATGTGCACACACACACACACCCACACACACACACACACACACACACACATACATACATATGCGCATACACACATGCACACACACAGGAACATGCACACACACAAACACATACACTAAGATATGCGTATATACACACACACACAGGAACATGCACACACAAACACACACACACACACAAACACACAGCAACATGCACACACAAACACACAGCGACAGGCACACAAAAACACACACATTCGCACACACACGAACTCCCAAGGGAGTATGAGCGCACACACACACACACGGGCACACAAGGGAACATGCACACACAACACAAACACGGGCACCCAAGGTAAAATGCACACACAAATACATAAACACACATGAACCCACATAAACAAAAAACAAACACATACGAACTCCCAAGGGAGTACACACACACATACACACAAGGGAATATGCACACACAACACACACACGGGCACACACAAATACACAAACACACATGAACCCACATACACAAAAAACACACTTACGCACACACACGTACTCACAAGGAGTATGAACACACACACCCTCACGTACCCTCACAAAGAAACATGTGCACACACACACACACACACTCACACAAGGAAATATGCACACACAAAAATACGCACACACACGTACTCACAAGGAGTATGAACACACACACCCTGACGTACCCTCACAAAGAAACATGTGCACACACACACTCACACAAGGAAATATGCACACACAAAAATACGCACATACACGTACTCACAATTGCACGTACACACACCTACACACACACATACACACACTCACACAAGGGAGTATGAACACACATACACACACGCACGCACATGCACACACACATGCACATACACCCCACACACACCTACTTATTGGTAACAGCAGCTCTGGTTTAAAAACTTTCTCTCCAATTATAACACTGAGCTAATATCTACTGCGATGCCAGTGCTTTACCTGTGCCCACGATGCGCGGGTCTGCAAAGTGCTTAGCGAGGATAGCAGCAAGCTGAGTGAGCGTGTCCTCATAACCTGTATGACAAACACACACTTACTAAATAAAAATTCAAAAACATCATCTCAAAGGCTCTTCCAACATGTTTATATGGCTCTGAAGGAATAAATCACACAAATAATAAACAATTATTATGAACAGCAGATTATGCTTAGTAGTCAGTAGCCGCTGTCCCACTATCGCTATCCGGCTATGTCAAGGCTACCTAAAGTTTGGGGCCTGGGGCATTAAGCCACGAGCGAAAACATACAGCCCAGTCGTTTTCATACTCATAACCCACTGCTTTGCTGAAAACACCACCCATTCGAGGTGGCTATTCAAAATTTATTCATTCATTTCTTCTACCAGGATGGCATGGTATCTCAGCCGATTCTGGGCGAAGACAGGGTACGCCCTGAACATGTCTTGTGCATGTCTTTGGACTATAGGAGGAAACTGGAGTACCCGTAGGGAACCCACACAAGCATGGGGAGAACATGCAAAAACGCCCTCACCAAGCCCGGGACTCGAACCCTGGACTTTCTTGCTGTTAGGCGGACGTGCTAACCACTGCACCATCATGCCGCCCCGATTAAAATACAACTGATACAAATTTTATCCCGCTACATGTGTATTTTTTCACACTGATAATGGATCGCGGTTAGCTTAATGGCTAGTTCGGGCCAGGTAGTTTAGCTGATGTAACTGGTTAGCACGTAGCATAGGTTGTGTACTAGTTTCACATATCTAGACACAAATTACAAAGATACCATGAAGCTAAATGTTTATATCAGAATGTCTAATGGACTGAAAGAGATAAACCCCGCCTTCCATCTTGACATAGCCTTATAGCTTGTTTGGCCTCGTCTGGCCCATAGGTAATGATCAGGCCAAAATCCTCAGACTTCTGGCTTTAAAGTAGCCCTGAGGAGGTGCGATCAAGCCCCAGATGTGCCAGTAGAAATAGTAACGGTCTTCTCTCATCCTAGCAAGCACAGCTCTGACACGATAGTGGGAAAGCAGCTACACGGAAGGCTTCACTGAATTTACATTTTTATCCAGCATCATTGCACCAGTTTATACCTGGGAGCTCCTCCATGCTGTTAGAAGGGCTGAAGTAGTTTTTAAGGGCACTGTAGCTATTCATGGCCACGTTGAGGTAGAACTCAGGGGAGAAGGCAAACAAGGAGCCCGTGTTGTCGGCGTGATCGATGGTGCGGATGCACACCCGCAAGAGCCAGTAGACATCCAGCATCTTCTCCTAAGACACACAGATTTTACTTTGTGAAGAGATCGCAATGTTTATAGAACTTTAACATGATATACTGATTTAAATTCAGACAATTTCACACCCTCCAACACTGATATCCAAAACAGTTTCTTCTACATTTTACATACCAAAATACAGGAGTATAAAATAATAATGCATGTATATACATTACACAGCCAGTAGAACGGCAGCTTAGATTTAGTGACTTCAGGATTTCTAGAACTGCTAACTATTAAATATGCTAATAGGGAAACTGGTAAATAGGAAGTATGATATGTGTTCTTTGCCAAGGTTAATTTGGCCAAAAAGGTGTTTAATTCTTTTGATCAGTACAAATGGCGATCATAAAATATAGAAAATTCATACAGACAGACAGACAAACAGACAGAGAGATAGATAGATAGATAGATAGATCGATAGATCGATAGATCGATAGACAGATAGATCGATAGACAGATAGATAGATAGACAGATAGATCATTAAGCCTTTTGTGGTCATTCGTTCATCCATTTATCCATCCATTCTCTATATCATTTATCCATTATGGTGCATGAATGGGATGGAGCCAATCGCAGCTGACTTCAGGCCAAAGGTCTCCATCCTGTACAGGCCGCAAATCTAACCCATGTGTAACACAGATAAACCAACAGCCAATCACACTTACATTCATAATTATGAGCAATTAGTGTAGCAATTGGATCTAACGTGCACGGCTATGGACTGCTGGACAAAATCAGAAAGCCTCTAGGAAACCCATGCAAGCACAGGGAGAAGATTTACACTCCACGCAGAAACACCCCAGTCGACCAGCAGACTCAAATACACAACTTGCTTACTATGGGGTGATGGTGCTAACCACTGCACCACAATGCCAGCTCTTTTCTTGACACAACGTGAAAATGTTATTATTACACATTAAAAGCTACAAGTGATCAAACTGCTAAATTCCAGTTTCTAGTTCAAACTACCAAATAAACACACACACCTCTAACAGAACAAGAGCACCCTACCAAGCCCAGCAATCCCCATATGAACCAAAATCCAAAATTAGCCCTATCTCACAATGTTAAAGAATCCTTTAAAACAATCCTGGATCCAGAATTTGATCCATATCATCTCCAAAATCTAATTGAACCTCCCTGCCGAAAGCCCCACCTCTGGCAGAGATTTCATTTATTTAAAAAAAAAAAAAAAAAACCCACACAGACACAAACCAAAGCCAAAGTATAACGGTGATCAGTTTTACGGAGGCTCAACAGTCCAGGCAAAGCTTGAGCAAAACTAGAGCAGAGCTCGTAATCGTCAACTGCTCAGTTGTATAAATGAGATGAAACTGTAAGTCATACTGGATAAGGCCTGCTGCCAAATGCCGTGAATGTAAATGTAAATAACCTTCTCAGCAGAGGTAAAATATATATTTAAAAAAATGCCTGCTCTTTATGCACTGCTCTTTCCAACCCACACCTTCAGCACCAACTTCCTGGCACCCTTGCAGTTTAACTACTCACAAGAGCTGTTTATTTCTCAGCTACAGCTTAAAAGTCTGGCTTTCTTGTAGGAAAAATTCAAATGCCCACCTCAGCAAATAAAGTTTAATAGAACATCAATGAAGTCACCAAGAGAAGTCAGATATCCTGATGGAACAAACAGATCAGTCTCTCTCTCTCTCTCCCTCTCTCTGGGTGTAGTGCTGTACCTTGGAGTAAATGGTGGCGTTGATCCAGGCTAACCTGCGGCTCAGGTGGTTCAGTTTCTCCGCAAACACCTTCTGGCTCTTCTGCAGCTCCTCCAAAATATCAGCTCTCTGCACACACCATAGTACAGTGTCCCTGAATGTGTCACTTTAAACCCCACACAGTTACATGTACCCGCCAAGTGAATATTCTGATATTATCAGCAGTACATGGTTTTAAAAACTACACACTGTCCTGCACTAAAACATTTCATTTGTTTCTGAGAATTACTCCATCACTAAATTGATGTCTTACTCTTCCTGGACATCGGGTTATCTTCTCTTCTGTGTCTTTCAGGGCCACGGCATACTCATGGACGTCATCCGATACGACCACCATCTGCGGAAGACACAAGCAAACATAGCCATCATGTCCAGCTCTGAACACTCCGAAAAGTCCCTTGATGCAAAGTCATCAAGACGCCATTAACAAGCTATCAGCAGAGCTCTGTCTCATAAAAGCAGGCGGAGGCTTCCCAGTTGAAGTAATGTGGCAGAATGAGAGGGTCAAATGGTCGCAGAAAACAGATGGGAAGCAATAATAATACCAAACCCAGCAGATATTTACTGTGTAGTCAAAAATATAACAAGGGGATAAAAAAAATAAATAAAAATTAGATACGTCGCTTTGCTACAGTCTGGCCAATGTGCTTGGGTAAAATAAATAAATAAATAAATAAATAAATAACGACACAGTTCCTGATATAAAGTCTGAAATCTTACAATCTGACCTTCACATTGGTGTTTCATGCAGTGCAGAATAAAAATGGAACACACTGGAAATCAGGAAGCAATCCAATCATATCTGGATCAAATGCATCTGCATAATGCTGCCTGTGCATCAGGAGTCTTTTGAGAAACGATGCTATTACTGCTGCAAGAACTCAGGCGTTTCAGCACCACGGACAGCTCAAAACCTCCATCAAGCAGCATAAAAGACCTTCAGAAAAAAGGCCTGTGTGATTTTCTTACAAGTTGAATCCAGGCACAATTCAAGAAATCTGAATGACGTCGGGAGACGAGGCCTGTGTCGAAGGTGCATACTAACTACGGTCATGATTGCTCAATGATCAAGGACTTGTTTACAAAAGCAGGTTTTTCAAAACACACTTTTGGGAAAATGCCTATTTGGATCCAGTTCAACTTTCAAGAATTCATTTCAAAAATGATAGCAACACAAGTCGTTCAAGCAAAAATGTACCTTGAGATTTGGTCTGTTGGCGGCGCTACAGAGATAGATGGATGCTTTGGACTGTCCTTTATCAGCATGACAAAATTAATAAAAATTTATGAAAGTGTTCTATTAGCTGCCATGACAGAAAGTAGCATAATAGCAAGTATATATAATAGCAAAATTATACAATAGGTGCCATTCGATGCTTGAACCCAAAAAAACCAATAATTAATTCATTCATTAGTAAAACAGCTTGATCCTAGGGTCGCAGGGGATTGGAGACTATCTTAGCAAACTCTCGGTGAAGATGGGGTGCTTCCTGCACAGCTCGCCAATCCACACAGCTAGAGGCAATTTGGAACAGTCGATTAGCTTAATTTACTGATCTTTGGACTGTGTTGACTTTCTGATTGGCCTGGTAGTGACAAGAACTCGTTGGATTGGCTGGGCTGCGTCACTGACCCTCGTAGCATTACACATTATCGGTCAGTGCTGAGCTGCACAAACAACAAGCGCAGAAATCGCAGGAAACATTTATTTTTGTTCCTAAACCAACTGACGACAGGAAAGCAGAGTTTGCAAAACTTTAGCTGCATAAGCCATTTAGGATTTACCGTTACACTCATCTCTGGCAGCATTCTCGTCCTCAGAGTCGCTAGAATGTAACGTCTCACTGTCTCCACAAGAGACGTCAACCCTGCACAACGTGTGAACATCATTTCCGAGAAAAAACTGCTAACCCCCAAAGTTCAGAACACCGCTAGTATTCCATGGGATAAAATGACCAGTTTTGTGCTTTTTGTAGTTCTTTGTGTTAAAATATCTGACTGTACTGCTTAAACAGATTACATACACACAAATTATGCTGTAAGGATAACCAATGCTGGTCCTCTTTAAAGGACTTGCACATTTTATTTGCATATTCTTATATGACTCAATACTATTTACATTTATGGCAGACATTTCCAGAGTGACTTACATTTATCATGTTTACACAACTGAGCAGTTGAGGGTTAAGGGCCTTACTTAAGGACCCAACAGTGTCAGCTTGGTGGTACTGGGACCTTCGGATCAGTAATCCAGAGCCTTAACCACTGAGCCACCACTGCCCCTATATTATAAATGTCAAAAGTGTCCAGGAGAGTTTAGCAGAACCTTGTTGTTCCACAGTACACTTGAGTGATTCAGTAATGCCAAGCAACGTCTTATGAATACACACAAGGTATGAATGTACAAAATCATATGTATTATTATTCAAGGTGGATATCACCGAATTCAAGGGCGAATAATGTATATACTATATGGGAATATAAGAAAATCTACTAAAATTAATTTTTTTATAGTTTATTTTTACATTTTTAAAGCAAGACAATGGTAATGGTAATGGTAGTATGGCACACTCCATTACATCCAACTTAGGCATCACGGTGAGCTTCTGAGCCTCAATTATTGCAATCTGAGGGACTGTGCCATCCAGCCTGCTGGGTTTCTTTCTTTCAAACTAAAAATACTTTTCACTGGTCACAGAGCTTTCACAGTACTCAACTAGTCCAAGGTGAACTTTCCGCTGGTTTTTACGACTCCTCTGGCCCAAATACAAAGTGAGAAAAAACAGGCTGGTTTTCTTTGCAATCTGGATGGAGGTCGAAAGATTCCAATTCACCACCTTCACACAAGCTTTTCACGACATTGCGGCTCGGTGGATTTTTACAGACTATTGGTCGAATTTCCCCAGACTTGCTTCATGCTTTTAAAAATGACTTTAGTGCTTTATTGGCTGCAGTGAATTCTGGACTGCCTGTGATGAAAAACAACTTGATTGGTTCATCTATAAGAAAGGATCAATAGCAGCACTGATGGATACAAGGGTTGCTTTGCTGTAGTATTATCTACACTCCTAGCCAAAAATATAATAATAAATGGAGCAAACCACTTGCAAAACATGCATTTCTGGAGTGAATTTTCTCCCTTGTTTACACGGGGACTTGCACGACTGCATATTGTCTTGTACCTGTACATCTCAGTAGCATCTGGTTCTATTTAGAAGCTTGTTACTCGATTTGTGATGGGCTCGGTCAGTTATGTTAAATTACCAAATAAGTATTAAAAAAAAATAATAATAATAAAAAAAAAAAAATGTCAGAAGATATTTTGGAAAATGTTGTACACCAAGACACAAGTCAGAAATTTCAGATCAAACCTTTAGATTTTTTCATGACTTTTTAATATCTTTGCATACAGGATGTACAGTAAGTGTATTTCCGTTTCCAGTTCTCTCCCCAAACCCTTTGCGGCAGTAGCGAGCTGTGATGAGCAAATGGTGGTACAAACCTCATGAGTTAGAATTCTTGATCATTTTCATTCTTTAATTCTTTCATTTTCTGCCCAGGGATTTGTTGTTAGCTCCATAAAAAAACTTTTTTGAGTTTGTGGTTTGCCCATAGGAGTGTACTATGTTGTGGTTTCTCGCACAATGATAAAAAGCCCCTCGAAGGTTGTTTAACTACTTGTTTTAACAAATCATGTATTTCTGATCAAAATGCATCCATGCTAAAGTAACACAAAGTATGTCAAATGTCAAAATGTACTTAATTAATAACTTGTAACTGTTAGTTGACACTGGCAAGAAGTTGGGCAATTCCACCGTGACGGACGTTTCATTTGTAAGGTGTCTGAGCCATTTCATTCAGCCTCACGCTAAAAGTTGAGGCCATATCCAGGTACCTAATCTTGTGTATGGACATAGTTAAGGTCTTGAGGTATTTAGGCAGGGAAGAAAAGATATCCAATGATGCTTCTGTTCTTTTATGAAAATAAAAATATAAGTGTGACAAATGTTACATGAAAGAGAGTCATGAAAATTTCATCAAACTTTATTTCAAAATTCTCTAAAAACTACCAACGATACATGATTGTGAAGTAAGGTATACAGGGGGGAGTAGGCTTGCTAATATACTGACTGCAGTAGAGAGCAAGAAGTGAGGCACTTACAGCACTGGCTTCGGGGTTGTGATAAATTCTACGTGACGGATGTTACATCTGGTTCATTCACAACGAATTTTTACAAACGAAAATTTATGAAAATTTACATTTTTCTGAAATATTTTACTGATCTGCTTTGGAAAATATTCAATTATTAAAGATTTTACATCAAGTTACACCCTTTCATGCATTTCTGGGTTAAAAAATGTTTTGGGAAATTTGAGAAAACTCTTCCCCCTACGTGCCCAACCTTTCTAGAGGTACATGTAATAAGAACATATGTCAAACCCAAAAATGAAATGGGGAATTATTCAGTCAAGAGTAATAGTAGTCCATCACTGATGGCAATCATGCTATACCAAAAATTATTTGATGGTTTTCCACCAATCAGATACGAGAAAATGTCTTGAATGGATAATGTCTATTATCCCGAGATAGCAACCTAATCAGATCACGCCGTTCCCGTGTAGTACATACAATATACTGTACATATAGTTTGTAAACTCAAATATGACTTAAGTTCTGTAAAAGTTAGCACAAGTAGATGGAAGGATGGAGACAAACTGTCGGATATGGATAACGTTAATGAAACGTGTCAGCTTTAACACGTTCTGCTTTAAATAACACATTTTGAGAAATTGCTTGGTAATGACTTTCGAGTCATTTCAGTTGCTACAGCTCAGTGAGCTAAAGCTCCTTATACAAGATACCTGTTAGAAACAGCATTAAACAGGGCGTTTAATTAATGAGTTTAATCCATGAAGATTATACTAATGAACAAAGTGAAAGCAAATGAAGTGCAAACTCCATCTGATACTCAGCCTTAAAATTCCTTTTCTTGTAAAACATTGCATGCAGCAGAAATCTGCTGAAGTAAGGGCCTATACGGGTAAAAGAATGCTGCACCTTGTCGACAGTGATGGAGTTGTTTTTGTACAGCTCTGCCGAGCAAAGCACTTCTCAAAGAACGAGAATTGCATCCAGCCTGCCGCAGCGCATGTCAGAGAAGCCTACGTAAAAGACATCCAGGCGCTGCTCTCAGATCCTAATCTACTCTCGTTCGGGGAGAGGAATTAACTCGGCCAGGTGTGTGTAGGGAGCTTTAATGCCATTCTTAAGGTCGGCGAGATTGAAGTTTTCGGTTGAAGATTCAATTAGAAACTTTTCACTGTGTCAAGACTGTGAAACACAGAAGAGAGAACATCCAGTAAAGAACAACACTCCTTTCCAGATCTAAGGAGATCACTTTTTGATGTTACTTGGCAAATGGCGAATTAGTAAGGGGGTGATCACACTATAGGTGCGATAGAAAAAAGCGACCAGAGGGAATTTTGAATTTTTTTTTTTTTTTGCGAATTTTGAAATGCACGTCAAGATGTTTTGCAACTCCGCATGCAAGCAAGTATTTTGCAGTTTAAATACGTATATCTCAAGATTCATATGTCACCAGATGGCAACGTATGAATAAAATACGAATGACGACAAAATATACGGAATAAGGTGGATGCCAGCAAGTCTCAAACTTTGTCGCATTTCTTTGCAAACAAAAAAAACTTTCCAAAAACTCTGCGACCTTTTCAGGAGTTTGTTTTGCGACATGTTCATGAGTTCACGAACCAGGCAGAATGCAATGCCTTTCCATTGCCATTCACGTCAGTCACTTTTCTATCACACCTCTAGTGTGATCACCTCCTAAACATAGCCAGTGCAGCAGTAATGTCTTGGTGGTTAAGGCTCTAGGTTACTGACCAAAAAGTTTTGGGGTTCAAGCCCCAAAACCACCAATCTGCAACTAATGGTCCCTCGAGCAAGGACCTTTACCCTCAAATGCTCAGTTTATAGATGAGATAAAAATGTAAGTTGCTCTAAATAAGGGCATCTACCATAACTGTAAATTATAATGTTTGCATCCAGAAAAGTTTAAGTAGTCAGCTCAACTACTGGTGTATTTTTATTTTATTTTTTGCCCTTGGGAGGAAACTGTAAATCCTGAGGAAACCCCTGAGGAAAGTTCAGAATCAAAGCGAGGAGCTGTTATGAGCCAACACCACCATGCTACAACACCATGCTACAATTAAAGCTCATTTATTTACTTCTCTCAGCGATCCAGGTACAGTGGAAATCCATTTTTGTTCCCCAAAATACAATGTACACTAACGTACCCCTTAGGGCTAAATGTGGGACCTCAAGTTAACTGAATCCCATTTTCGGTGACACATCCCATAAGGGATGCATAGAACATGGTCTACAAAGAAGTGGCCTTAAGTGACTGTAAAGACTGTACCATTACGAAAAGGCCAAACGAAGGGCCACAAAAGTAATGCCCTAGTGACAAGGGGTTGTACCACTGTAGTCACAATAAAAACTACTTATTAACAGAGCGCGAGGTCTGCATAAAGAAACTCAACTCAACTCGGGGTCCTTAGTAAAGTCTGTTCAAAAAGACCAAATGCTGAGACTTCTCTGTACAGACAACAAGCTTAAAAAGTGAAATATTATTGAGCATTTTAAAATGGTGGCCTTGATTAATTCACTTAAGACTTTGTTGCTTGCCCGCTTCTTCTGTGTCGGTGAGGGTTTTGGTAGCTGTCGGCTTCCTGTGACAAACATGAGCTTTCCAATGAGCAGCAGGTGCGTATACTGTCTTTACAATATTATTTTTGAGTGTCATTATGAATGAGTGTCATTATTTATGCACATAATTTTCATCTTCAATTAAATTCAGTGACTAGACATATGAAGATTATTCATTAATATGAAGACCAGGCTCTGGGCATCCCGTTTTTCCAAACTAAAACACTGAAATTAATTTCCATTCGAACTCTGGAAAACAAAACTTCAGAAAAGGTCCAAGTACATATCACATGCAAAAGTCATATACTTGACCCCCCTCTTGCTGTCTCTTATCACAGTTATACAAGCTGTGTTACATTACAATCTGAACTGCATTCCATACATACAAGATGGACTACAAAAATATACCTCTATAAAGTTTTCCAAAATATCATTCCTGGGCCTTGTTCTGGCTCAGCTCTATATGCCTCCGAGACTCAAATTCTCACCTTGCCCAGCTGCTGATGAACGCTCAGGTTATACATCATCACGATCCCATCCAGGATCTCAAGCAAGGACTTCTCCGTGATTGGCTGCTCAGGCTCTTCCATTGGTCGCCCCAGCAACAGCCCATCGTTACCATGGCTTCCCTCGACTAGAAATGGAGGGATGACGGTATATAAGAGAGAGAGGGGGTGGGGGGTGGGGGGAGGTGACGTTAGGAGTTTTAAAAAGAAAAACAGTTTACCCACTGGCAAGGTTTCAAATACGTGGCACCTTTTTCTCAGGGGAAGTGATTTTTTTTCTCCCTTTCCAATCCTAGCCTAGCTAATTGGTTTCCCGCTGGCTTCTTTTGTAGGACTGGAAATTGCAGCGTTCTGGAGGTGGACAGGGCTTTGTGATGCCCTATAGGGACTTGGGGGCAATGTAAGCACCAGTGGCATTAAGCCTTTATTATTATGCTGTGCTATATAACAGAAATAGACTTCTCTCAAGTGCAAAATGACAATGTATGTAGTTCGAGAGACAGTTGAAGGAACAGAACAATGAAGGAACAGGACAGATCTAATGTGTTCTAGGATGCATTAGAGATTAAAGAAACTCACTGTCCTCCTCTGTCCTCTGTTCCACGGGCAGAGTGCGGATTTTGACCTTTTCGGGTGGGGCCAAAGGTCGCCGTGGGGTCATGAGACTGACTGCGGCCGTGCTGAGGAAACGGTTGGCTCGGCCCAGAGTAGGAGAACTCAGCCAGCTCGGCCTGGCCAAGGCTCCGCCCATCGCTGATGCACCAGATGGCCTCTGGACACATACACAAGCACAACTCCATAACTATTGGCCCTCCCTAAGATAATGTGCTATAATAGCGGTATAGGATGACGCTCAAAGTTGTTTTTCTTCCCTAAATGATAAATGTAGAGGTACCAATCATTTTGCAAACAATGTGCTCCAGAGCAGTGGTCTGTTAGACTTGGCAACGTTATTCTTGTGTTATTCTTTAGTAAGTAATAAAAATACTCTGATACGTTTCCTATAAAAGTAAAGTGATTTTTTTTTAAAACAAAAACGTGTTTTTTCCTTTACACACTGTCATGAAAAGGCAAAAGAATTCATCTTCATGATACAATACATCATAAGAAAACTAATAATTTAACAAAAATACAGTACAGTAGACAGGAAGGTAAAAAGTCAGTTCCAGAACCAAGTTATACTCTTTCTAAGGCATTTTAAAGTCACATGCTTTCGCACAAGAACACAGAGGTGACGGAGGCTTT
The DNA here is from genome assembly GCA_030014195.1 of Neosilurus mollespiculum. Classification (NCBI taxonomy): domain Eukaryota; kingdom Metazoa; phylum Chordata; class Actinopteri; order Siluriformes; family Plotosidae; genus Neosilurus; species Neosilurus mollespiculum. The sequence goes on along the minus strand of JAQMYF010000023.1, from coordinate 6,354,673 downwards.
ACCTGAGCGGCTCCGCTTTCATCATCCTCATCCAGATCGTCCATAGACGCGGCCTGGATCTCAGCGGGGTCGATAATGATGTTGGCTTTAGCCGCCAGGTCATCTGGATATATTAACACACACACACACACACACACACACACAAAATGTGACTGTTCGTTACACAGTTCTAGCTTTCCCAGCTTCATTAGAGGCATGACTTTCTCAATGAACAGGAGGTACAGTGTTAGACGGTCATTATATTCTGTGCCTTTAGGTAACTTGACAAAATAGATACACACCAAGACTTTGTTAGTGTCAAAAATTCAAAATTCACAAATACACCTATGTATTATTCATTGTGTGTGTGTGTGTGTGTGTGTGTGTGTGTGTGTGTGTAATCTAGGAAACCAAAACCAATGGTCTATGTGTCACACATCATGCTTTTGAAAGAAGCCTTGGGGAAAATTGTGAACTACTTCTTTTTGGAGATGCTTTACTGATCGAACAGTCTAGTCAAGCTCCCAGCATTAAAAATGTACATTAAGAGTAATACATATTGGTGTTTGAACACACACGATGGTCCTTCTGAATCCCTTTCAGCAGCTATATGTTTAAAAGAAATATTATTAGGAAACACAAACAGCATTATGTAAATGTATGGGGGTTTAAGTGCAGTACAGATGAAAAGGGCAACTCGCCATCGTGACGATGCAACAAAACTCCTACTAAAAGCCAACCAAGCTATGACTCATGGGATATAGGAAAAAAATATAAGGCAATTATAAATGTGCCAATGACCATTTATACTGCAATATTCAACCTACAAAATTCAGATATTAACGATAGTGCATGAGAGTGCAGAGTAAAGAGATTACTGAGAACATCGATAACAAGTACCTTTAAAAAGATGGTGATATTTTGGGGGAAGTGTTTTTGCTCCCAGGATAAAAATGTGATACATAAGTAAAAATTAAAGAAAGAAAGAAAAACAAAGAAAGACAAAAAGACAGACAGACAGGAAAACGGACAGACAGAAAGAAAAAGAAAACGAAAGAAAGACAGACAGCAAGACAGGCAGACAAAAAGAGAGACAGACAGCAAGAAAGAAAGGAATAAAAGGTGTGTGCAAAGTAAATAAACAACATTTTTCTAATATTAATATATATATTATACACACACACACACACACACACACACACACACACTGAGGGGCATTAAAAAGCACAAATGTACAACATGTTGTATATAACCATGAAAAACAAATTTAAGTACTCAAATGTGGCTTGGTTACCAATTTCTCACGAGTAAACGTGAATGCCCATGTTAGCGTGTACACGTGACATGATCACAAGTCTGATACCTTAGCCACACCTTGATTAATCCACAAAGTGGAGCATGAGATTAAAGCATGTTTGTTTGTTGTCAAGTGGCACCTCTGGCTATAAAAAGCCTGGTTAAAAAAAAGTTTAAGTTTGTGAAAAGTGAAGATGCCACGAC
>JAQMYF010000023.1:6337648-6348013 GCA_030014195.1 Neosilurus mollespiculum | reverse complement strand
AAATAAATTACAATTAAAAAAAAAAAAAAAAAAAAAAAAAAAACACACAGAAATCAGTTTTTTTTACATGATTCTGTGTCACAACTGTTTTCTCACAACGTTTGCCTCGTCTGTGTCACAACCTGTTATAGCAAACCAATCACCTTCTGAGGTCTCTGCTCCACGCGCGCTCGTTCCGCTGATAATTTTCTTATAGCTTACACAGTACCCTGGTAACCTGGACAAAATGTCTCTTTCTACTTAAAAAAAAAAAAAAACAAAAAACGAGAAGTTGATTTGGAGAACAGGCGGTTTAACGGTGAATGGACAGAGGAGTGTGCTTTGGTCTGTCTGCTTGAAGCCTGAGAGTCTGCTGGACAGTAAAAGTGCGTATATCGGTATGTAAACAATAAAAAATTCAGAAGGCAGTTTAAGAAACCCCATTCGTACTTTGACGCGATTGTCCCACTGGGTTCTAATACTCTCCACCAGAAGATTTTGGTGCTCACCGTTCTCACACATGAACGTTATTAAAACTCATGATCGCGCGTCTCTCACTCCGAGATCTGCACCACTGTCTGCGTGTTGCTCTGACAACGTTTATACCTGACTTCACTGCTCTTCCTAAATCAAAAAAACATCATTTCTCTGATTCGATGTGAAATCTTGGTGACTAAATCAGTTAGTAACAGTTCTGTTCATCACATTAGTAATTAGGATTGACTTGTGAAGAGGTTAAATATTACAGTTAAAGTATTATGTCCGTGTGTTGATATTAACATTATATTTTGCTTATTATATTATTTAAAACTGAACATTTCTGACTCACTATTCACTGCTTCTTTTTTTTCCCTTTTTCCTCTTTCTCTTAGTATTATTATATTTAAAAGCCTTGCTTTTCTTTCACTTAATTTTCTTCTTCTTATTATTATTAGTAGTAGTATTCACCATTATGAATAATAATATTACTATTCACTTATATGTTATAGCTCTATTTAATACCATACCACACTCATGATATATTTGTTGGTACAGTTGCGTGAACTTAAGTGAATGTTGTCTGTCAGTTAAAAATTCTAATTGTCTGAGATATTGTTCACCTGGACTGATTACTCAGCGTGGCGTATATTACCATTTGATTGCAGAAATGCCTTGGGCCTATCGGTCTTCATGTGATACAATGTACTAATGTTACTATGCATTTACAAAACTCAGAATATATGCATTTCGATGTTGTACTTTACTGTATCTGTTGCTTTTAACGTGATTACTCGTTTTTCAGGCCTCATTTGGGACTGTTTTCATGAACTATCATTCCAAATTAATTAAATAGCCCTTGTATATACTACACAGAAACATTAAAAAAAAAAAAAACTAAAACAAGATTTTGATGGGTTATTTTTAAATTTTTTTAATTGATTTAAGTATTCTCCCATGTTCGTTGGTTGGATAATGTCTATAATCCTGAGATAGCAAACCAATCAGATTGTGCCGTTGCTGTATCATCTAGACTAACAGATCTTAACCACCCCACGAACCTGCATATTCACCATGATTCACACATTTAGGAGCAATTCTAAGCTGTCCAATGTGAAAATCATGCACTGCAAAACAGGAAGTCAGCCACTTTAACTTAAAAAAAAAATGAAATTGCCTTGAAACCTTGTTTAATCCTTGTGATATCTGAGGCAGTGCAGTGCAGTGCAGTGAGACCATGCTGAATAAAACTTACAGGATTTCTGTTTCAGATATTGATATTCAGCAGGGGTCATGTGTAATGCACAAACAAATGTGTTCATGGAGCAGGAAGTGAAGCCATATTTCAGCAACGGACTGACATTCTGCCATATCTCAACAGCAACATGGGAAGCAATGTCAGCCCCATGGCTTCTGGCATTCCTCTGTAACTAAAGACTAAGGCCTCAAAGTACTTGGCCCCATAATCGCTGCCTGCAGCAATGTTATTTATTTTTTGTTCAGTTATTTATTTTACATCAGAAAATATGAGTCACAGGCTGTTCTTACTTTCCCTGCCCCCAATATAAATTATATAACTATATGAAATCCTCGGATTTATATTCAGACCTCTTCATAGCTGGTTTGAAAAGATGGGCCTACCTTCAGGAAAATAAATATGCATCTGCATTCCTCACCGACATTGACGGGCATCTCATCCCCATCAGTTTGCAAATTTTATGAGGTCACAAATCAAAAACATGTGCTCCTGATAGCAAAGCCAACGACTCGTATTGCGCGAATGATCGCCTGTGTTGCGTGACTCACTAGCCCTCCATTTGCTAATGAATCGGCAGCGTTTCTGCACATGTTGTTTAGCTAGAAGCACCGAGAGGATTGATTGGGGTGGGGGGGTGCTGTGAAAGTTGCACAAGAAAATGAAAGTAATGTGTGCCTGGGAGTGGTTCTCTGTGTGTTATTGATGATCCAAAAAGCAGAGCAAACCTTCCAAAGTACCTCAAAGCAACCATTTCAAGACATGGCTACAACATATACCACAAAAACAACCATCTTCTCGATTTCTTTTGTGCCATTAAACCGTGACAACATACTGTACATATTTCCCAAATTAAACAGTTTTAGGTAGCCTGACCAGTTTTCCCTCTTTATAATATAATGAAGTTGAGAGATTAACCTAGGAATTGAGTTTGGTGATTAACTGGGCTGATTTCAGCCAGAACAAACAGCCAGAACATTACCACCACTTGACTGGCAAGCTGCAATGCACTGTGTGTTCTTACACCTTTCTATCATCCCTCCATCCATCCATCTTCTTCCGCTTATCCAGGGTCAGGTCGTGGAGGGAGCAGGTCTAGGAGGGAAACCCTGGCATCCCCTCCCCAGCAACACTCCAGCTCCTCCTCGGGGTTCCCAGGCCAGATAGGATATAAAATCCTCCCAGCGAGTTATGGGTCAACTCCAGGGCCTCCTCCCAGTTGGACGTGCCTAAAACACCTCTAAAGGGAAGCGACCAGAAGCATTCGAATCAGATACCCGAACCACCTCAAGCGACTCCTTTCAATGCAGAGGAGCAGCAACTCTACCTCAAACTCCCCCCAGGTGTCCGAGCTCCTCACTCTATCTGTAAGGCTGAGCCCAGACACCATCTAAAGGAAACTCATTTTGGCTGCTTGTGTACTCTCTGCCAATGAAAACGCAACACAATTTTATTTGTAATATTTTTGGGACCATCCTATCTGGGTATTTCAATGACCCTAAACACCTCAACGACTCATTTCCAGTAGCAGCGCTCACCGTCCCACTTCACTGAGCTTGAGCTCTGGATCTAGACTCTTTTACAGCTCCAATTTTGTTTGGGGGTCTCAATAATCAGAAATAGCAAGTGGTCATCTCGCCTACATAAAGCTCAGCAAAAATGCATAGCATTCTTCAGTGGAATCATGATCATGCCTTGACTGTCACATGATGATCAATGATTGAATATCTGCAGCAGGAGGCATTTAATGTCCTTCCCTGGCCTGTGTATTCGCCTGATTTGTCACCCATCAAACACTTGTGGGATCAGATTGGACGCCGAGTATCAGGACAAGTACCAGCACCACAGAACAGACAGGAACTGATAGGTGGCATTGCAGGAGGAGTGGAGAAACATCCCACAGGACAACATACGGAGGCTCGTCAGATCCATGTACATCCTGCATTAACTCAAATGGAGGTCATATTCCATACTGAACTTTGTTTTTCGGATGGGCATTTTGTTGTGATTTTGGAAAGAAGGGGTGCCTCAGTTTTGTTTAAAGTTGCAAAATTTTAACAGAAATATGTTCAGCTGTTATTGATTAATACTGTTCAAATTATGTATGAAATTGATTTTAATAATTTCATTGACCAATTCAAGACAAAATATTAAACATATACTGTATATATCTGTAATCTGGTTCTTTCGGACACTAACCTTTCTATCACAGCCAGCATTAACAGTTTTAGCAGTTTATGCTACAGTAGCTCTTCCGTGGAATCAGACCAGGCATACTATCTTCCGAGCGCACATGCATCACTGAGTCTTTCACTGGTTGTCCTTCCTTGAATTGACGAATTGACCTAATCATTTAGCCATCACAACGTGGCCTTTTTCTTAAAGCCACTCAGATCCTTACGCTTGCTCATTTTTCCTGCTTCCAACACAACAACGTTCATAAATGACTGTTCATTTATGAGTGTTTTTAATGTTATGGCTGATTGATGTATAATAGTAATATTGCATACATTCATTCCTTTACTCAACTGCTTATTCCTACTAGGGTCGGAGGGAGGCTGGAGCCTACCTTAGCCGACTCTGGGCAAGGACCCTGAATAGCTCGCTACAACCATGCAAACTCACACTCACTCCAAGGGTCAATTTGGAACAGCAAATCGGTCTAATGAGGACTGTGAGAGGACGCCAAAGTACCTGAATGAACCCACGCAAGCACGGGAAGAATTTGCTAATTCCACATAGAAATGACTTCGATTAGCCCAGGAACTCGAACCCAGGGACATCTAGCTATGAGGCAGACACGCTAACCTCTATGCCACTTTGCCGGGAATACTGCATACTCAGGTTTCCTGTTTTCTTTCTACATCATGTTAGGTTTTCAATGAAAAACGTACTAACAGTGTGCCACAAAAAAGGAACAGCCTAGTTTATTACTGCACACTTTCAGAATTTTTACGAGGGAAAAAAAAAATCCTAAAATCATACTTACTTTCATCATATTCTCCAAAACCAGAAATGTTCAAAAATGTGTTAATAATTTCTCAACTATATCCAGTTTCCTTTTCTATAAACATATTGTTAGCAGAATTAATGATGCACCAATAATTAATAATTAAGATGTAAGCATACTGCAAGCAAAGTGCATCCTCAAGACAAAAAAAAAAAAAAAAAAGCAGATGGATACATCCCACAGGAAGGTCACTGGTATAGATGATCAATGTCTCGACAAATTAGTCTTCACCCCCCCCTAGTGGCGGCTCAACCAGTAAAGATCAGAGGGATGAGAAACATCACTACTGTATTTTTCTTTCCTTTTCTGAAAGATTAAGCACTCTCACCGTAATGTGGCGTGACAGGAAGAAATCAAGTTTATGCTCCAAACCTTTTAGAGTTTTCTTGAGATGAGAGAGCAGGCCTCCAAGCCGCTGCAGGTCAAAGTAGTCCACCTTCCCATTGTAGAAGAGCTGCGGGGGGACGTAGGCGTCTGTCACGAACAACGATAAAGCACAAGAAACATTACTCAAGTGGCGGAAAGCATAAAACTGATAAACAACACAGCAATCTTCTGGACTAAATTTGGACTTTTATAGCTTGGAAGATGAAACCATTCTTCAGTGCAATACATCACATCGTAGATTGCAGGCTGGAGTCTCCAGGAGCTGTTCAATGTCTATTACATTTTTAGATAGTTTTTGTATTTACAGTATATTCTCATTTATTCCTGCTTGCCACTAACATGACAATAGTGTTGATTCGTGTCTCTCACCAGTACAATTCTTTCATTTATTGCTATTCTTTTATATGAATATCATTAAACGTAAACAGTGCGCGAGGATTTTAAAAACTATTGCCGAGTAATACACACACTGTCCAGGAACACCTTTAACCCTGCTCAGTCATGCAAATATCCAATCAGCCAATTACGTGGCAGAAGACCACATAAATGTTTTATATATATACTGCTTGGCCAAAAAAAAAAAAAAAAGAGTCACCCACATGAATATGTTGCTGTTCTTTATCCTTGCTTACAGCACGTAATCATCACGCCACTGTTTCAACAAACTTAAGCAACATAACACTGATTTCCATCCAGTGTCGGGTTCATTTCTCACCGACGTCTTGAACCAATGAGGGAAAAAGTGAACCACTCCATAAAGTTTTCTCCAGCACATCCCGAAAACTTTCAACAGAGTTAAGGTGAGGACTCTGGGGTGCCAATACATATGTGAAAATGATTCCTCATGCTCCCTGAACCACTCGCTCCTTATTTGAGTCCCCATTTTAAGAAAAAGTCCATCGATGTGATAACCTGCTCATTCAGTACATTCAGCTCACCAGTTGACTTCATTTTATTGCTGAGCCTCGACCGGACCAACTGGAGCAACAATGCCATGGAGATTACATGCTGTGATCAAGGCTAAATGAACGCTATGAAACTATTACAGTGTGCAACTTTTTTTTTTATGTATACACTATACGCTGCAAACACCAGGACTTGTCTTAAGACTTAGCCAGCATCAGATTGCACGAAACCTTGGAATTCTTCTCGCCACAGTCAAGAGAGTGATCGTACGATTCACCATCAAAGGCAAGCAATCAACAGCATCCTGCTCAGGTTGACCTGGGCCTTCTGGTACGTGTCTTCAAACTGCCAAGCGGACTTTTGAAAATAATCCCAGCTGTAAGGATTTTGCAGAGAAACTCCAAATGTGTCGGAGTACTCCTGTGAGGTACATGCATACAAATTCTCACATCTGATTGGGTAATGGGTCCTTAAACTTAAGGAAACCTGGGGTACATCCTAAAGTCTACCAAGTTCATGAAGCCTCAACATTACTGACTTGGTAAAAGAGGAGTATAAATGATTGCAAGTAAGTCAAGAAGATAGGAAGGTAGGACACAAGGTCAGGAAATATAGCCACAATAGGCGTCAAGTAGTATTGACTGAACAAATAGAAGCTTCCTCTTGACATCTCTGCTTTCCGCTCTCCTGTGTTTTTCCAGTGCTAAAACAGCAGCATAACTGAATTTAGCTTTCACCCCAACCATTACAGTCGAACAGTAGAAGTGATGCCAGAGCATAACTGAGACTTGAAAGTATGCTGTGCAGGATGTGCGAGTGTGTGTGTGCTCACCTTCACTGCTAATGGCTCCTGGCCTCTTGCGTTTCCCTTCATCCCAATAGCTTCGCACTGCTGTTATGAGCCGATGCATGAAACATACCATGTACTCCGGAGGGCACAACACTGTCGGGTTCTACTCAGACAAACAAAAAGATACATTTACTTTAATTAAACTGGTGCACATGACACAAAACCTCATGAGCGGTTCATCATGCTACATTTGTGTTCTGCAGCTAAAAATATTTAGATTCGTTTCAAGTATATAAAACTGTGGTATGCAAACTATGGACGTTTTAGAATCTACAATAAAATCCGATTTTAGAAGCCTCCGCAATTCACGACACCCAAACCATTCATGACCATCTGATAATACTGAAGTCCATCTATTTGCCAAACCGCTTGATCCTATTTTGGTCGCACTGAGGTTGTAGTCTTTCTCTGCCAACTCTAGGCCAAGGCAGAGGCAGCGAAGAAGCCAAGGGCAACTTTAAAGAAGACTCAAGCTTGTGTTTTAAGGACGAGGCATATAAACAAGGATTTCTGGCTTGCCAAAGAACTTGGTGATGATACAGAGCCCCTAAAGGGACATGGTAAAAAAATAAATAAAATGAAAGGTTTCTAATGAGCACTATATACTTTCTCGTGAGCACCAGAAATTATATTAACATAGCAGGTAGAGAAAGCTAGCATCATTAGCCTAGACATCTATTGCTTACTTTATGTCAGTAAAGTTAACATTTATCTTTACCTTATCATCTTTTAGTTGGTTGATGACACTATCAGGTATATTTCGTGTTTTCAGATAAGAGAATAAGTCCACCTCTGCAGCCATTCTTTGAGGTTAATGATCTTAATGAGCCTAGAGGCGTACGCACAGGAAGCACAAGTGCCTGTGCTTGACCTAAGGTTTCTCATGAGCACAACATACTTTCTCATGCGCACACTATACTTTCTCGTGCTCACGAGATACTTTCTTGTGCTCACTAGAAATGTTTCTTTTTTTTCCCCACCATGTCCCTTTATGGGCTCCATATGATGACCAAGCAAACATGAAATGCCACAATGCAAATGATGTAAACAATGATGCACAGCATCAGAGCATTAAACTGGCAGAATCCCAGCCCTACACATTGTCCTGAGAACACTATCCCTGTAGCCAAGAATGTTGGTGGCAGCATCATGCAGAGCATTACCATCTCAGCCGACTCTGGGCGAAAGCGGGGTACACTCGCCAGGCAATTACATGTATGCTTGCCGGGCCATTGCAGGGCCAACATATATACAACCATTCACACTCACTCTCACACCTTGGGGCAATTTGGAACTGCCAATCATCCTACTGTGCATATTTTTAGAGTGTGGGTGGAAACCGGAGTACCCAGAGGAAACCCAGGGACGAGGAGAACATGCAAACTCCACAAAGAAACGCCCCGAGCACGGGAATCATATCCGGGACCTTCTTACTGTTAGGTGCTAACCACTGCACCACTATGTCGCCCCTCCCCAGTTCAATATTATAGACTATTTTCTATAGACAATAGAATATTTCTGGAGACAATAGAATATCTATTTCTGACAATAGAATATCTATTTCTGACAACCCTTTGGTAGAAGCTATACAAAATTTGAGATATTGGTGAACCGATATCACAATACAAGTTTGGGTGTCTGATGATAGAAAGTACCAAACCGATATTAATCAGCTTGTGGATTTGATTGACATTTGGGATATACCGGTTATCGCTTCCTCTTGCATGTAAAATACCACTGACTTTCATCATTGCTAGATCAAGAATTATTACTACTATTATTACTATTATTGTTATTATTATACACAATGTTTTACTTCACTATGATGGTGTCATTTGTGTTTTATTTTTTGATATAAATTTTATTAGTATCAAAGCTTAAAAATGCCGTGTACTCTGATTTCCAATTCAACATGTTTAAACAATATTGGGCCGATATTAATGCTGAGTAATGGATCTGAACGTCTCTGAATATGTGTCAGGGGGAATCCTTGTTCAACACTGTACTGTATGTATTATACATGTCTGGCAGCAGGACAGCTGGAGGATGTAACAAGAAGCACAGAAATAAATGGATAGTGTATAAAGTGTGGTAAAGAGTGTCTGAACACATTGCTCCTCTACCGCAGCAAATTTTATATTACCCCAAGCAGACTCTACATAGACAGCATGTGCAATGTGCAAACAGAACAATGTCCGATTTCACCCCAACACTGAGCCGCACATCATCTGAAAAAAGACAAAATCATGCACGGCAAAAAGAGAGCGAGAGAGAGAGAGAGAGAGAGAGAGAGAGAGAGAGTGAGAGTTTCTGTGGCGTCTCCTTAGGACAGAAGCTCTTCACAGAGATGGAAGTAAAAAAAAATGACGGGGTAAAGAAAAAAAAAAAAAAGGATTGTAACCATTTGGTCTCATCGAAGCCCATTTTGCCGTTCAAAGTAGGAGTGCTTTTCAAACATAACAAATGCCTCCATTAGAGTTAAACGTACAGATATGAACAATGGAGTCGAGTAAAGACCCTTCTGACGAATACAAAGTATGACTCATAATTGCTCATGATGATAATTGCTCGTGAAGGACATGATACAATAAGATAAGACAGTAACTACTAAGAAATAAAACAGGAAAGTGTCTGGTGAAGTGTTATAATCCTCCCATACCACAATAATTTACCTTTTTATTTAACGACACGTCGCATGGCATATTCATTAACAATCACATTGAATGTATTGTTAAGTCCACAAAATATTTAGCTCCTGTTATTATTTACACTACAGCAGCTATAACAGTCCTCAGGCTCTATGTTTTTACCTCCGCCGAGGAGAATATGTTTTACCAGCGGGTTTTGTGCGTTTGTTAGTAGGGTTACACAAAAGGTTAGGTGCAGACTTGAATGAAATTTCTATCAGAGGCGAGGCCTTGGACAAGGAAGATGGCATTAGATTCTGGAGATGATCCAGATCAACTTTTGGATCCAGGAATATTTAAAGGATTACTTAACATTGTGAAATAGGATGATTTTTGATAGACTGGTTCATATGGGGGACTGCTGGACTTGGCAGAGGTTTGCACTCTTCAAGGGCTCTAGTTTTCTCTAACCCTGGGTTTACACTGGGGCACGATGACCGTGATCGCCACACTCTTTGAGGGGGGGTCGTGGGATAGAATTGTGATGATCTTGCGGGAACATGGTGCATTCATGTTGATCTTGAGGGAACTTGGTGGATTCGTGACGATCACGCTGACTGATGATTTGACGCCAATCGTGACAGAGCATGAGAATCGCAGTGGAGCTTAACAGACCTTAACAGAGTGAAACAGATCTTGATACGCCATCATAGTGGATCTTGATGAACTTTGAAACACGATTCCTTCATGTTTCGTCTCTTGAATGCACCCTGTTGTGATCCAAGCGTGGTCATAAATCGTGGAGCTCCACACTTTTTTGAATTACAGACATCGTGTCTCAGAGTAAACCCAGAGTTAAATTAAAATATATATA
>JAQMYF010000023.1:6315192-6330005 GCA_030014195.1 Neosilurus mollespiculum | reverse complement strand
CCCCCCAACAGATTAATTAATTAATTAATCTCAGATTTCTTTCCCCTTTTTCCTTTCTTCTATTTAAAAGACTTTATGATCACAATTACGTTAAACCCTCAGGATGTAAGCATGAACAGAATAATGTCACCTGTGTGTCAATGCCAGTAGACATGACATTCTTTATGTATCCCAGCAGCCTCTTGGCTTTGATGAGGTCAGCAGTTGGAGGGTCCTGAAGGGGATGATAGCCTTCCACGGGATACGTGAACACAAGCAGATGGTTAAGGAACCTCTTCTTAAAGCTACACACATTTTAAATTATCCACTGTAGTGAATAATATAAAATAAAAACTACAGGATTTAAAAATTCAGTCTTTTGGCTAATGACGCTCTCATATATAACATATCAATAATAATATTAATAATAACAATACCAGATAACAAACAGGCAAAAACAAAAAGGATATCTGAGTGGACGGCTGCCGAAGTTAAAGGCCACAGACTCCTTGAATGAAAGACTGATAGCAGGGAAGTAGGCGATCCCTGGACCCATTTTGATATTACTGAAAGCCGTACCAAGGGACTGGCCATTCCTGAAAGACAAAATACAACAAACGTGACTACAGACTTGTGGAATAAGCACAATTATTATAATTATTATCATACATATGCCCTCATTAAAATATTGAAGATATTATACTTACCTGCTTAATTATTCATTTATCTATTTTAGAATAATTACAAATCGTTATAGAAGTATATATAGATATATTTCCTTAGTTCTTTATTCTAATATTTCAAAAATGCATACAAAGAAAACTATAAACCAAAATAATTATAACGCATTGTACGTTGTATAACAAATATAAAGAAACTAATAATATCATTATTATTAGTTTATTATTTTTTATTAATTTTTTATACTTTTTTTTTTTTATTTCTGATAGTTTGTGTGCTATTTTTTCTCAGATTTACTTAATATCCCTTCACAATAAAGTACAAAATTGACAATGTTTAAGGCCAATTTTTTTTATTAAAAAGTAAATATTAATATTTGGGACTATCTAACCCCGCCCACTCTACTGCATACTAATTTGCATCATCTGTAAAAATGTATTTTGGAGGTAAAAATTGTGATCAAATTGTGAAATGTGCAGAATTAGATCACCTACAAACAAAAAGTAATTGTTCCTTCATCAAGGTCTATCATGCAGCCAACGATGTCTCCGGCAGCCCATGACTGGAGGAAAAGGAATCATTTTAGAAGAAAGGTTAGCAATAAACAATAATAATTAGTAAATAGATCAACTGACAGATAAACAGATTAATAGTAGTAGCAGTTATAATAATAATAATAATAATAATAATAATAACAACAACAACAACAAAAATTTTAAGCCGATATGGAAGTTGAAAGTCATGCAGAAACAGAGTATGTTCTCACTTTGCCATAGTTGGTGGTTGTCACATTCCATTTTCTGACTCGATTACCATCGTACGCATACGAGTCCGGAGTGTCTCCAACTCCCTCCTAAAAGAGGAGTTTAAAAGTTCACATGACTCTGAGATCAAAAAAAAAAAAAAACTGAGAGACATAAAACTAGGTTTATGCTTGAATGATGAATTCATCGTCTTGCTTACGAGCGCTGTGTAATGCATTTCAAATCAGAAAAGTGAAGTAAAAAAAACAACAACAACAACAGAAAAAACACCCAGGAGGGGAAAAAACACATCTGAATTGTTGACGTTATTCCAGGTGTTGCACAATGTGTGATCACAGAGCAGGTAGATGATAAGGACTCGCATGATGTCATGGAACTAAGGCTACCTCACATCTACAAAATCCCATCTTAAATGGTGTATTTTTACTTATTTATTAATGTATGTTTTATTGATTTAAAACATTTTACATTAAATATACAGAGAGACAGTGAGACAGACAGACAATCAAATAGATAGATGGATAGATGGACAGACAGACAGACAGACAAGATATCTAGATATATAGATAGACAGACAGACAGATATTTGGATAGATAGATAGGTAGACATACAGACATTTGGATAGATATATAGATAGATATGTAGATGGATATATAGATAGATAGATAGACAGACAGATATTTGGATAGATAGATAAATAGACATACAGACAGACAGATATTTGGATAGATCTATAGATAGACAGACAGACAGATATAGATAGATAGATAAACAGACAGAAAGAGACAGAAGAGAGAGCTGTATATTCAGTATGGAGATTTTCCAATTCCAGGGATTTTGGATCAGTTATTCTAAATAATAATAGCACGCTGTCAGTTGTTGCCTTTGTGTAAGTCGCAAATTTTTCTCTTACATTAGTGAAGAATTTAATCTTTTCACAAATCCTTATTTCGTTTATTTGGGTTGTTGGTTTGTTGTTTTTTTTTTAAATAAAAAGGTTAGTGAGCAGACTAGTTTTGAACCCTACTGGAATGAGGCTTTAAACGTGAGTAAACACACACACACACACACACACACACACACCTCTTGGTTGAATCTGCAGTTCAGTGTGCACCATCCGATCTGCATCAAACCTTGGGACGAGATCAGCACCTCGTACATCCATTTTCCTGAAAGTGTTCACAATGATTCAAAACCCATCTCTATCCTCACACGTCTGTAAGATGGTGCACTAGAGTCTGTGGAATGTTACACTTACCTTTGAACACACAGGTTGTAGCCCTTATTGAACTGAAATTGCTATGGCCAATGACCTGGAGATCAAAGAAGAGATTGTTAAAATGATACCTTTAAAATGTCCATCATCTTGGTGTGTTATTCAGCTATAAACCCAGTACATTTACAATCCTGGGATGTCTTCAGTGGAATACAAACAATTCTTACTCCTAAAAGATCATCATCTACAAATAAAAGGCCTTCGAATCCACTCGTGTGGTCCAAGACAACAGTGGAGGGTCCGAGTCGCCCTTCTGTTTGATCTGTAGACACAAACATGGTCAATATACAGCAAAAATTTAACAAATAAATTAATAAATAAAAGTCAAACTGCTCAAAAACATACGAGTTTAAAAAATCTTTAACACTAGCACTGCCTCATATTTAATAATAAGAGTTAGTGTTTATATTTTGGGATTATATTATATTTCAGAAAATATAATATTATGGGATGGATCTTTAATGTACAGCTAGTGTAACATTTCTACATGCATCTATCGGTCTATATATTAAAACTACAATAAAATATATGTTATTGTTAACCTTCCTGTTAAGCAGGGTGTCAAAACAATTACTTTAAGCAGCAAAAAAATTTCACCTGGCTACTTATACCAAGTTTCGCTTCAGAATCCCACATTAATATTAAATTATTATTATTATTATTATTATTATTATTCATTATTTTACAAAATTACTCTGCAACAAGTTTAGAGTAGATGTAAAGCTAGGCAATGCTACGTAATGCAACACAAGTCAAAATAGCTAACCTGGCCCAAAGCTGTGACTAATGTTAATTTCAATTCCATTTATCCATCAATAAAGATCCTTCTGTCTTCATAAACGTGTCCGGATGAACAAATTAACTCCCTTCAGAATCCAAAAATAAATGTAGGCTCATATGGAATAAATCGGCTTGTAAGCACACTAAGTGCTGAGGTACAGCTAAGGGAATGTTGGTTCCCGTATACAACACTATTATTCAGACAAAAGATTTTTAATTGGTCAAAAGATGTAAAATAATTCGCTAAAAATATAGATATTGTAGAAGATATTCTTCTACAAGCCAAATTATTTAAATTATTGCAATTAGATAACCAAATTATTGCATGAGCTATTGAAGCACTGAAACATAGTAACATGACTACTTTGAAAATATTTTTAATGAACCAATACTACTAAACTACTAAATAGAATTTCGCTTTTCTCTGCTTTTGGCCTCAGTGGATAACAACCCCCAGTCCAAATGATTGCCTATATCGTACTTTGCCTAATTCAACAACTACTTATTGTCCACATCACAAACTCTGGAAAATGCTTAAATCAAAAGTCCTTGCTTGAATCAAACGACCTCAATGACACCCGAAATTCTAGAAATTCAACAAAAAAAATCCCAAAAAAATACGAACAAAGCAATGCAATATGATCCACGTGTGTTGTTCAGGGTGAAAAAAAAAGCAGCACTTTTTTAAAGTCTCGCAAAAAAAAAACTTGCTTTTCTTTGGTTCCTACGTGGAATATACTTGATGTAGTATATATTCGATGGATATGGATAAATAGTGTCCTGGATGTTCGGTCTCTAGGAGTATTGAGTGATATCCACCTTCCCTTCAGATAATAATTGTTACACATCCAGTATATGAAGTGACTCAGTCTGACCTGCGCTGTCATCAGTAGGTTCATCTTCAGACAACAGCGTCTCCAGGTGAGCGCCAAGGTCCTGGAATGTCAAGGGTTTTCTGCAAAGATGGGAAAAATCATCAGGACCATACAGTCACTCTGATACTAATACAGCTGTGCATGACAAAGATATAATAACAATATCATCATAATTTAATCAGGTCCATAAGTGTTTGGACGGGGATCATTTGGTAATTCCATCTGTACAATGGATTTGAAAAGAAGGCAATCAAGATGTTTTAATTCAAGCTGCTTAACAAAAATATTGTGTATCTATATAATAAGATTTCATGAACTACAGTCATTTTGATTCAGAGACCTTCCTTTTGCATAGGCTCAACTTAGTTATACACTTTTATGAGCTATTGTGTACACTGTGATATTTATTTACTTACTTATTTAATGTAGTTAAATCTACTTATAAATTTATCCATCTTTTTATTTATGCAGTGGACTTGTGTTGGATTTTTTTTTTTTTTTTTTGGGAATATAATTTAAAAATGTCATGCACGTATTTTGATTAAATAATTTTCTAGAGCAGTGTTGGTACAAGCAACAAATCTGTGATGAGGATCATGTTGGAAAAATCTATAAAGATCAATAAGTGCCAATAATGTGTGAATGCATGTTCATTACACGTCCACTAGGGGGAGAAATGACACATTTTAATGAAACAGGCAGTATTGGGTAGAATTTTAGATTAATCAATGCACTTGTCACCATAATCCATTTGTACGTGGAGCAGGTGTCTTGCACTCTACAAGTACATCTCTAAGTTTATTTTTAAAATTGCTGATGTGGTTATTAAAACATGACGAGACATGCTGCTGTAGGAAGTTACACGCAATTTCCCAAATCTTTTTTTTTTTTTTTTTTGCGTAAAAACAAACAACAAATCATAATTTTTTATAAATTTAGAATATACTGTAGATACCTTTCATGTTTAGAAAAACATGAAATGATTAAGAAAAGAATTTTTTAAATAATATATGCATAAATTTAAACCTGGGATATTATTACAGCTGAAATCAGAGCTGCTGCTGTAGAAAACCTCCAACCAACCAGATTAGAGATTCAGCAGCCTTTGAAACAAACATCCATATTCTCCTAATGCAAAATATGCTTTTTAGTTTATGCCAGAAAACCAAGAATATCATAAACTGAAGCTAAAACACCTTAAGTAAGCAATATTTATGATTTGTATTGTTATATCGTGTTTGTGCCACGTGCTGCACCATATGGAACAGAATGTTTTCAGTATCGCAGTCAGCACCGAGTCACACAGCAGATAAATACTGATCTTAAAAGCTGTGTTGCAGAATCAGGCACAGTGACTTCACACACCATGTCTATTTCTGACAGTCAACTTTCTCCAAGTTCCAATCCTGCTCTATCTATAGAGCCGTAGCCGTAACCCGAGCCCTGCACTGGACCCAGAATGAAACCCCCCCTACACTAAATTACATTTTACCAGCATTCGTCATGTCTCTGAGGACCTGAGGAACCTGAACCAGACATTCTCACCATCAGTTAAATTTCATATTGAATACTACTTAAACACTTAAAACTTATTGATAGCTCGATACAATAAAGCCTACTGCAGGGTAGGAGCTTTCTTTTACAAAGTCCCAAAGTTATGGATCAGGCTGACTGTTAATGTTCGGAATTCCGAAACAGTCTCAGTGTTCAAGACTAGGCTGAAAACTTACTTGTTTAGTCAAACATTTTGTTAATAGCCTTCTATTAGGTAAAGGAGCAGATCAGGGTTCGCAGGCATAGAGAGTTCTGGTAAACTGTTATGTTTGGATGCTGTCACTCTCCCACGCTCACTCACTCAGGTTCATGATGGTGGAGTGGCTGACTGCCTTATATTACAGGGTGTCCTCATATCTGTCTTCAATTTGGTTCTCTCTTTTTAGTTATGCTGTCATAGTCAGTCATGCCCGGAGTCCCAGCTTTCACTGAGCACTGATAAACTTGAGCATAGCTCGCTCGCTCACTCACTCTCACTCTCTCTGTTTGTATGTTTTTGTTGAGGTACACATGCTACTTCTGAGGCACCAGTGATCCTCATCCTTCTGCTCTCTGAACCTTGTGATCCATCCTGATGGAGTTCTCATGTCAAAAGACTCTCACTCACGCTGATGATGTTCCATATGGGACTAAATATACACTCAGAAACTGTGAAGATGACCTTCTACTGCTGCTGATATAAACTCTTTTACCTAAATTATTTATGACTACAATTACCATCACAGCTATAAGATAATCAGCCAAACATCAAGTGAAGTTCTTGCCACGTGGTTTGTATTTTTATCTGGTTTCACCGAAATGAGAACGGGCTTCCCTCCTGAGTCTGGTCCCTCTTAAGGTTTCTTTCTCGTGTCGACTGGGGAAGTTTTTCCTTGCCACCTTCACCACAGCCTTGCTCATTAGGGATGTATAAGGTTTACAGAAAACATTATAATTTAAAACTCTTTACAAAATTTGTTTTACTGCGTAAAGCCGCTTTGCGACAATACTATCCAACTAAAACGGAACTGAACTGAATTATATTTTGAGATGTCGGCAAATATCAATAAGCTGCAAATTAGCAAGCAGCCACAAACCTCTATAAAAGGCAAAAAAAGTTTAAAATGCTGATTAAACAGTGAAAAAGCACCTCATAATCACAGCGTGTTCTAAATATTCCAGTAACGCAGCTCAGACACTGCAGCACATCAGCAATAACAGACACATACAAACTCTGACTCCGATTTGTGTTCCGTTCTAGTTTTTTTTTTAAGTCACTGATATAAATATCTTAATTACATAGTTCCAATAAATGTAATTTATTTATTTATATAAATGCATAAAAATCTATAAAACGATTGAAACTTGAGCATGTGATCAGAGCATAATATGGTATTAGCACATCGAATGCTGAAAAATAGAATTTCACATCTATTAACAAGTGAATCAACAAAAACTCAGGAGATCTTGTCAAATTCTTGTGACTGAAAATCTTGTTTTAACTTGTAAACAACTCGAATATGCAATTAGAAATACTTGAATAGTCTAATATTTAGATATGAAAAGCAGGATAGGAAGTTTTGTCATTTTTTTAAAGAAAGAAAGAAAGAAAATAATTTTTGAACAGTAAAAGAACAGTATCCAGACTAAAAAAAATCCAAGCCCCTCCCTTCATCACTGCCTCTAAAACACTTCACTACTGCTGAAGACAAAGGTGTGTGAGAGAGCTTTAAGAGGAGGAACATAGAAAACACACTGTCTCATTTACATGTGGGAACACAACCAAAATGATCATAGCAAATATAAACAACAAACATAGATATTATTAACACAGCATTACTTACTATTATACTACAGGTAGGCCTAACGAAATGATTCGACAAGCTTTTTACAATCCTACGACTGCCATAGATGACCGGGTTTTGATTTTTTTCTTTTTATTGTCTGAGCATTTGATTTGTTCCTCATTATTGGAATACAAGGAGAATTTGAAGATATATTATTTTTATTACACAGATTGTTAGCCTTTAAAACACAGAGCAGAAATGTGAAGGAAATGTCTGTAACCTGTAAGCTGCTGAAGCTGGAGCCTGTTTACTGAAGGCAGGAAAGACATGGTGCAGGTAATCACTCAAAAACTTCTCATTCACAATACCTGGACACACACACACACACACACACACACACACACACACACATAGTACCTCTATAGATTACAGACACATTTACACACCAATTATTTTCTCAGTTGAACATTTAAAAAAACAACAACATGATGTTATATTTAAATTAAACTAATTAAAAATGCACACATTCGCACATTTAATCAGACTTTTTAAAGCAGGTATGGTGTAGTATATATTATCTAGTAACTAAGATCTAATACAAAAAAGGAATGATATTTTTATTGAACTTAATTGTACACAGTAAATACAGAACCACGCTGATTCACACCTGCTGGTGTCAGGATACTACAAACATTGGGGAATGTGTAGAAAAATATCCAGAACTATTTTTAACAGTTTTGCTGCCATGTTGGAAAATAAGCAGGCGGGACTCCACAAAAAGGTTAGGTAACTTTTATGTATGACTTTCTCTCCAGTTCACCTCCTCCTGAGACATTTATTACCTCCACCAGGTTTTCACTTGTGTTGGTCCGTAAGTTTCTATTTGTTCATTTTTTGTTGTTTCTTTGCGTGCAACATAACTCATTTATGTATACTTTTTATGTTGTTTTATTTTCTAGAGTAACAATCCATTACATTTTAGAGTTGATCCTGCATGAGATCTATAGATCTAAAAATCTATTAAGGCCAATATCTGCAAATAATGTGTGAATAATTGTTCATCAGATGATCACTAGGGGGAGACATTTCATTACAACTATGCCAAGTTATAAAAACCTGGAACCTTAGACAGATTTTTCAGGTTGATCAATGCACTTTAAACCCTTTGCACCTTGAGGAGGTTCTTACCACTTTATTAGCATCCTTTTGTTCCTGTGTTTGCTCATTCTGTATTACATACAACTGCTTTTAAAAATATTTAACATTTAACACTTTACAACTATGCTAAGAATTTTAATCTTAACCTTTAATTTTTTTCTACAGTACAGGTTAATATTAAAACTATTATTCATGCTTGAGCTTATTCAATGACTATATATTAAATAAGATAGATATTCATCACATATTACTACATGATGTTGTGATTATCTAACAGAAACATCCGAGTGAACAGTGATTACCTGTGACTCTGGGTTTGTCTGTATCTAATGCCAGGCGATAATTCCGTCGGGTCAGGGCTGTACCGCCCCCCTTTGAACTCATGCTGCCACGTTAAAATGGACTTCAGTTCTGAGAAAACACAACAAAAAAAACAAACATTAGGGTAAAACTTTAAAAGAAACAAGAAATAATAAGTTAGTTCATCCATCCTACAGGATAAAAAAGGTTCAACAATACTCAGTATTACGCAGAACCCAAAACTAATCTGGAAGATATTTTTATTCTATCTACACCCAATGTAAATAAGAAATCGCACATTCTGATTGGCTGATCTTGTACTAGGATATGAGCTCATATACCATTAGTAGCTATGTCACTGCAGAAAATAAACCAAAGCGGTCACAACTCCTTGCTAGGCTAAAAGCTAACCCTAGGCGCTTGCATTTATTCTTGATGGTAAAATTTTGATGGTTTGTTTAACCTGTATTTTTTCCCCAGCCAAACGTGACTTTATCGATGTTGCCTGATGGTAGTGTCCAGGAGAAAGGGCACTGGTACACAAAGTGAGACAAAACAGAAGAGACTCTGTGCTATGCTGACGAGGTGAATGAGGTGCTAAGCAAAAATATATGACAATGTACATTTTTTTAAAATTAAACAAAAGTGCTTCATTTCTCACAATCCAGTAAGTGTGGATAAAATAAAGGAGTTATTCCACTTCATCTCGTCAGATATGACTGACAGCTGTGCACCTTAACAGGTATCAGTGCTTATCGAGATTGATATCAAGACTGTGGAATAATTTAAACATTGCATGAGTCACAGATCACGTCATGCGTATGAAATATTTTTAACTACATAGTAAACACTGAAAAAGACTAATTGGCATTAAGTGCTGGCAGCAAGATGGACATCAAATGAACATTTTAAGCAGATAAACGTCAATTAAAAACCTCAATTAAAAGGGAAACGATGCAGAGGTTTTTAATTATAGGGGGAAAAAAATTCTGTTGTTCAACTGGCTGATAAAAAATGTTTACTATATATAATGTACGCACTTAAAAGTATATAAATCTAATGAATCTAAAAATTATGTTTCATTATATTTTATTTTTAGCAGAACTACTGCTTTAACACAATACCGTCACACATCACAAATTCTTGAAAGCACAAAACAGTTATTACACATCTGGTAAAGCAGTTTACAGTGTGTCCACATATAAACATGAGATCATATACCCTACCAAAATCCACAATTATAACCAAAATTCATTATTAAATCAACCTTATTTCAGCTGTCTGCTCTCTTCCATAGACTCAAAGGATCTTCACACAATTTCATGGAAACAAAAGTCACCCAGTATTAAACCTTCCCAGAAACTCAAAAACATGGTCACAATCTGTTCATGTATTTTGTTGCCAAATCAATATTTCTCTGCCACCCGCATTCCGACACCTGCGCTATGACTGGCTGGTCCCATCCCGCCCTCTAATCTGATTTGCTAGAGTTTCTGTACCGTCCACAGAACGACGAGGCGCAAGAATTACTAGCCAATCACAGCGCAGAAGGCGGGGTTGTATATAAAACGACTGGGAAAAGAAGTTGTAAGGGATAGCTCAAGTAGCAAAGCTTCGGTAATCCATCCACAAAGCTTCAGCGCGTTAGCTTAGCAACAGCTACTACCTGAATCCGGATAATGAGGTTAAATAAGATGTGAACAAATTCACCAACAAGAGCGACCCCGCGCTCGCGCTCGCGTTATGGGTTCAGGGGCTGGAATGATGTGACAGTGACAGCCGCAGAAGCTCTGCCCACTGACACGGAAATATTCAAGCAGAAATAAAGACACGAACCGAACCGGGCTGAGATAACACCCGGTTTCCCCTGAATCCAAACACAGTTGATATTTCTACACCGTGAAATTGCGCTACCTGCTCGGGTTACAGCACTCCGCTTTGAATTTTGCCAGGAGTCGCTTTCACTGCTGGATAAACGAGACCAAACTACGGCAGGCCGACAGGGCCAGAAAGCTGACGCGCTTAAAGATGCGCAATTTCAAAAACGCGTTTTTTCTAATCTACAAATTCTTCCATTTCCCACGTGCCAAACAGCAAATACTCTTGAGAGTCTATCTCAGCCGACAGTCGATGAAGGTGGTTCAGGTTCAACCCTGAACAGCTCGCCAGACCATCGCAGGGCCAACACAGTCACACCTGGGGGCAACTTGGAACAGCCAATTCGCCTAATGCGCATGTCTTTGGACTGTAGGAGGAAACCAGAGTAGCCGGAAGAAACCCCTGCTCCCCAGTGACGTGCGTCTATCAGCCCGGAGATCGCAAGTTCGAATCTGGAGTGACCGGGAGTCCACGGGAGCTGATTGGCCGAGCTCTCACGGGAGGGAGGGATGGCATGTGCTCGCTTCCCTGTCACTCACAGCGATCACCAGTCAATCACGGGCGTCTGTGAGCTCATTCGTACGAAGGGGCGGATAGCGCGTTCCCTCCGAGTGTGACAGCAGTTCCAAAAAAAGGCGGGTGGCGGCACTGCATGTCATGGAGGGGGCGTGTGTATGCTTACGCCCCTCCCTGGTTGGTGGTGGTCGTGTGATAGGGAAGGCAATACTTAATGGGTGGGAATTAGATACGACTAAATTACGGAGAAAAATGGGGGGAAAAAAAAAAGAAACCACTGCAAGCATGGGGAGAACATGCAAGCTCCGCACAGTAAAGTCCTCGCCGAGCCTGGGGCCTTCTTGCTGTGAGGCAGACGTGCTAACCACTACACCCATCATAAATATCTCAGGCTAAATATATTTTACGTATTTCAGGGTGCAGCTTTCTTTTACGACGCCAATGGGCATAGACGTCAGCACGTCTGTCTCACGGCAAGAAGGTCCTGGGCTCGGGCCTTCCTGTGATCTCCTTGTGCATGCGTAGGTTTCCTCCCACAGTCCAAAAACATGCACATTAGGCTAATTAGCTGTTTCAAGTTGCCCCTAGGTGTGTGTGTGTGTTAGCCCTGTGATGGTCTGCCGAGCTGTTACGGGAATACCCTGCTTTCGCCCATTGTTGGCTGAGATACACATCAGCCTCCTTGCAACCCTAGTAGGATTAAGCGGTTTGACAAATGAGTGAGAGAGTGATTTTTCCTTTATTATTAAACAGCAATTTAAAAGCATGACTTCCTGTAACAGTTTACGTTTATATGCTAATTTTTGTGTAGGATAATAAAAAATTCAACTTGGGAAACCCTCGGGTAGAACTCGGGTTGGGGCCGTGATTGTTTTAAAAGGGATTTTCAAACAGAAATCACTAAATAACTGCTCTTCTTCTATCAGACAGCTGAAAAGACCGAATGGTCTACCCCTGTTATAGCGCTAGTCATTGTCTTTTCAAGTTTATTTGTCATATACAGGTAACAATGAAACATCACAACCGGCAATGAAATTCTTCTTCAATGACATTTTCAGTACATATGCGGCAAAAGAATTCTGAATCTTTCACGACTTTATCTGCGACACAACGTACTCCAAACCATTTTTGCTGTCTGTGCAGTCCCAGAATTCCATGTGTGTCATTTTCTCATGTACAGAGGTAATCCAAACATGTACACCGAGTGGTCGTTGTTTGTTGTACCGCTTCTAAGCCGAGTGATTTAATTTGGAGTGTTAAGTCTAAAGGCACCTGCAAACTTTTTGGCATATACTCACCATATCAGGGCCACCTGAAGCCTCAGCCATTCGCTAGTGGGATGACTCCAAAACGATCTGCACAGGTGTGGGTAAAAAAAAAAAAAAGTGCGTAACATGTATAAACAAAGACGCATGCTTAGAGTAGGCGTACAAGAGGTCTGCAAAAAAAATAGTCAGATTTCTCAAATATTAGCAGAAATAAATCTTTATTTCATCATGGATCAATTTTATTAAAAGTTCATTTTATGAAAACTGCAAAAATGTTACAAATTGGGATTTCTATGTGAAATTCCACTTACGGCTGAAAAGAATTTACTTTTCAAGGACGGGAAAAGTTCAGGGACAACACTAAAAATATAAATATTTAACTGAATGACAAAATTTCTATAAAAATACCAACTGTTAGAACGATTAAATATTTTATCATCATTAAAAAACTAAGTTGATCTAAAACATTTACCACTGATGATATAAAAGAGAAATGTGGTGTATAGCTAATGGGAGGGGTTAGAAATGTGTCAGGCTGTGGAGGATCACTGACATGACACAGTGTTGTTGTTATAAGTCTGCTTTGAGAAAAGCTGCTCTCTTGGACACACTGTCTGCTCCGTATTTCTCGTGGAGCCTCTCACACGCGAAAGGGTCTGCCGAACGAAGTATTTCATCATCTTGCCGAGTCCAGATGGGTCCGTGAACTTCAGGATCAAATCCTTCGAGAAGATACGACAACGCCAGGCTGACATCACCGCTGGCCTTTAACAATGCTTTCATGACCTCAACCAAGTCTTTCTTTGATTCCTGTACCAACCTAACCACATGCTGCTCTGTCTCTAACAGGCTCTGAGAGGGCTCGTCTTCTTCCGAGGGCTGGCTGAGCTCCTCCTGGGACTCCTGCTGAAAGAGGAACATGTGAGCGTCGGACGTTACGGGTACAGCGGCATTGCTGGGACCTGCGGTTTCGTCTTCTGGCCCCGGGGTGCTCCTGTGGTATTGTGGAGCTACTGCAGGCTCTTCTGTATCTTTGGGAAGCTCAGGATGTACTTCACGTTCCCTTAAAGCTCTTTGACGGGCTGCCATGATCTGAGACGCAGCTGTATCTAAGGTATTTGTGACGGATGCCTGACTCAGAGGCGGGGCTTCTTGACTTCCACCAAGCTGAAAAAAAGTTTGGATTAAAGGATACAAAACATTAAATTAAAACTAGAAACATTCTGTGAGTGAAAAGAAAAGAAAAGAAAGGAGAAGAAAAACTCTTGGCTAGTTACAAAAGCATTTTCTGGACTGTGGGAGGAAACCGGAGTACCCAGAGAAAACCCACACAACCATGGGGTAAACAAACAAGCTCCACACAGAAACGCCCGAGGCGGACGTGCTAACCACTACACCACCGTGCTGTCCTATCTGTAGCTATCTATCTATCTGACTATATATATATATATATATACATACATTAAACAGATTATAACTGCAACATGCCCCATTTTGTATGTTCGTTAACTAGAAAGTAGTGTAACATATTTATTAGTTTGCAACAGGGTCCCAAATCGTTTCTATGCAACAGATGTCCAAAAAAAAAGTGCTGTCAGAAGTAAAGGTTGTACCTTCTGAGAGAATTCAAATTCTCTGGCAGCTCTTTTGAGTATATTTAGCTTCTTCGCCAAGGTTGCAGACAGTTTACTATCATTTTGCTCCTCGCCGAGAGCCGCCGACTGATCATTTGGTCCTGAAAAGAGGAAAAAAAATATATTAATAATTATATTATTAATAATAATAATAATATTAATAATAATAGAATCTCATTAATATGTGCATGTTGGGGTCCAATGCACTTCAATGCATATTAAGTAAGACTGCATTTTAGCTAATCTTTTATATGTTTTAGCTAATATGCAGGTGTGAATGCGCTTGTACCGGTCCGTCGTGGTGATGCGGGAGCTGAGCCAGAAGGCAAAGCTCTCAATTTACCAGTCGATTTACGTTCCTACCCTCACCTATGGTCACGAGC
>JAQMYF010000023.1:6301848-6312572 GCA_030014195.1 Neosilurus mollespiculum | reverse complement strand
TGGAGGAAGTGGCTGAGGAAAGGGACGTCTGGGAGTCACTGCTTAGGCTGCTGCCCCCACGACCCGACCCCGGAACATGATGAAGATGATGAATGAATGAATGAATGAATGCGCTTGTGTGCGGGCGGGAACGCTGCCATGGGTCAAAGCTGAATGGGGTCTAAGGGCTGGGCGTATATTAAGCAGAACGCATTTGAAAAAAGCACATACTAACAAGATTCTACTGTAACAATAATAGTGTTTGTTTGCGATAGCAGGATCTGGACCCGGAAATTTTTTTAAGGATTGTTTAACGATTGGATTTTTAAAATTATTATTATTAGAAGTGTCACTATTACTGCAGGGGGTGCTGTGTACTTGTTTTTTTTTTTGTTTGTTTTTTTTTTTTTTTTGGGGGGGGGGGGGGTTTGCTTGGTGGAGGTTTGTGCTCTCTCTGAGTGCTCTTGCTGTTATTTTTCTTTGTTAGCAAACAATGCTAACTGTACTAGCTACATACATTCAACAGAGACATCAACAATCTCTACTTCATTCCAAGCTTTCTTTAATTTCATACTGATTCTAGAGTCTTTTACCGCCAGGGGGTGCTGCGTAGTTTATGTGTAGTATTTTGGCTTGGTGGAGGTTTGCAGTCTTCAGGTGCTCTTGTTTTTGTGTTGTTTAACAGTTACTGGACATGTTTGATAAGATCATAGTTTGCATTGCATTGCTACTGAGTACAATATCAAAATATCACAGTTACACATTACCGACTGACGTGTCCTCCACTGGTGCGTCCGTGTCCATTCTGGCTCTTTTAGGTGAGACTTCAGGCTGCTCACTGACGTGCTGTTGCTCTTCCTCAGGTACTGACTCCTCACCATCAGCTTCTTTCCTCAGTTCCTCCGTCTGCCTCTTTTCTGAGGCAGGATCTTGAGGACCGCTGATTTCTTCAGATGAAACTTGGAGGGCTGGTTGCTCTATTGTTGCTCCCCCATGCTCTTGGCTGATCTGTGTGATGTCTGAATCGGAAGACGAATCTAGTGGTGATTTCTTTTTGGCTGTCTTTTTTTTTGGCGTGAAGGTATTATCCTCAGAAGAGGAGCTCGGTTTTGTCTTTTTCTCAGGGGATTTCTGCTCCAGCTTATGCTGCAGATGCTTTAGAAACCGGTCCTTCATGGACTGCCAGCTGTGATTAGTGATGTGCTGACGCTCCATTTTCTGCCAGACCTGGTTGCCCTTTACTTCTTTCGGATGCTTGGCGATGAAATTTAAGATGGCCGTGTCATCTTTGAGGGAGTATCCCAGGCGTCCTATACCTTGCTGTTTCCGTGACGCAGCCCTCGTCTGGACAGGCTGTGAACTGCTGAACCTGTAGTTTTCCATGTCTAACTGCTGGTTCTGCGCAACGCAATCGTGAATGTACTGAGTGGAGATGTAAAAATGGCCGACACCTCCTACAGCAGCAGTGATGTCACCAGGATCCGCCAACAAAATGGCGTTCGGCTCCTGGGACCGACAGAGAACGCCTCCGCCGTTTGATATTAAAGGCTGAAGTTGCACTTTGCTGGGACCAGGCCTTATAAAGAAGTGCATTGGTTCACCTTTGACATTCAGGAATAAAACTCTCGATGGGGCAGAAGATTCGTTTTTAATAACTGACATCATTCAGATCTGGAAACAAAGAAGAAAACAAAACATTTTGGCCGTGATTAATATCTAAAGAAATAATACATAGATAGATATTTAGAAGGTCACACATAATACATTTTTATAATATAAATTTTAAAAATGATTCATAGTGATATATTCATTCATTCATTCATTCGCCAAACTGCCTAATCCTCCTAGGGTCACGGGGAGGCTGGAACCTCCCTCAGCCAACTCTGGGCTGTTTAAACTAGCCTGGTAATACCTTCACTAATAAGTAACCTGTTTAATCTTCATATCAACTTTTTAAAGCATCAGTGAAATTCTGGTTGCCAACATGCCTGGTGTGCATTAGAACTAAATCCAATAAAATTAGTTTGAGATATAACTTTATTTATTTATTATTATTATTATTTTTAATTGCAACATGTTAAATATATGGATTTTTGGGATTTCTTTTTACCAAATAATAAAAAGTAACAAATAATAATAATCTCATTCAAGTTATTACTACTGCTGCTGCTGCTGCTGCTGCTGTTGTTGTTGTTGTTGTTAGCTATATGATGCCACTTCTTTGCTAACTTGAAGGATTAGCATTATGCATAGCTGGCTATAGCTAAGTAAACAAAACAAATCTCAAAAAACCAATGACTACAACACTCAGTGCTAACATCAGTTCAAAGAACTAACTTCTAGTTAGCAAATAAACACAATAAACACGGCTTCTGTGACAGCTAAACAACCTTGTGTTGTTTCACAACGCAGTGAACTCTGTGGTAAGGTGTGCGAAGCAGGCGGCATAAACATTACTTCAAATTAAAAGTCATAAGACAGTGCTTGTGTTACAATAATTCTTTGATTGAAAAAACACGATATATTTACCCATAATTATAGCTATGAATAATTTACATATAAATATATTGTACTCTAACTGTATCTGTATTTATATATTAGACAATTATTCTTGTATGCTATAGAATTACGTGAATGGGGACTCTTATTATGACATGATGAGTGTTTGATAACTTCAGGGCGGTAAAAGCGTCAGATGATAAACGAAGAAACGGACAAATAAGCAAACACATTTGCAAATGAGAAATAAATGCTTTCACCGACTTGGTATTTGACGAATTAAATCCTTCTTAACGTACTTGAAAGTTTCATCATGTTGTCATAGTTACAAAAGATGGCGTAAACACTGACGTTGACATTCGTACGGGAGCGTAATGCGTGCACTTACGTAATTTGTGGCGCTGTAATGCCGAGATTTGGCCACTAGATGGCAAACGAGATTTTGTTTGTGATTTTAGTCTGATTATTATACGGTATTAAAAAGTTTTCAGAAATTCATTCATCATTCATTCATTTTCTAAGCCACTTAATCCTAATTAGGGTCACGGGGAGGCTGGTGCCCGTCTCAGCCGACTCTGGGCGAGGGCGAGGTACACCCTGGACAGCTCGCCAGGCCATCGCAGGGCCAACGCTCAGACAACCACTCACACTCACACCTAGGGGTGATTTGGAACAGCCAATTAGCCTATTGTGCATGTTTTTGGACTGTGGGAGGAAACCGGAGTACCTGGAGGAAGCCCACGCAACATGCAAACTCCACACAGAAATGCCCGAGCTGGGAATCGAACCCAGGACCTTCTTGCTGTGAGGCGGATGTGCTGACCACTTAAATTAAAAATAAATCTCAGTTTACACAAAGCTCTCAGCGCTTCGTATTAGAAAAAGTTTACTTAATTACTCATTATATTATTACTCCTCTAGGGTTAAGGGAAGGCTGGAGTCTTGTCTCAGCCGACACTGGAAGAAGGTGGGGTACAAAACCATCGCAGGGCCAAAACACAAACAACCATTCACACTCCCAGTCACGCCTAGGGGCAATCTGAAACATCCAGTTTGCCTAATGTGCATGTCTTGATCGCTGGAGAAAACTGGAGTACCCAGACTACAACCACACCAGCACGGGAGAACATGCAATCACAACACAGAAACGCCCTCGCTAAGCCCAGGACTCGAACCCAGGACATCCTTGCTGTAAGGAGGACGTGCTAACCAGTACACTGCCGGGCCGCCCAGATTACTCAATTAGAATAATAACAAGGCACAACAGACTTGAATTATTTTATTTCAACATCACTGAAGAAAAAAACAAATTCTTGTGATTTTTATGAAAAGTTGTCAGAAAATGATATCTTATAAGGTTTATATTTATATATGTTTATATAACCTTGAGTAATACGCTCTAATGACTAAGAGTGGCCCTAAAATGAATGTTAGACATCAGTAACGGTACTTGTGCTGCACATAGACGGTAACCCAAGCTCCGGATCAAACCTGGGACTCTGGAGCTCCGAGGCAGCAGTGTTACCCACTGGCCCTCTTCATGCATAAAGTCTCAATGAACAAAACATGCTAGTGTTAAACTGGACTTACAGGCTGTGTTCATGTTACTGGTTTGAATCAGTCATTAGTGTGACCAGACTGACACTTACATAGAAGTGCTCTAAACTACCACCATGTGATTTAAGACACAGGTTAATACTATAATGTAAAATGATTAGCCTAAATGCTACTTTAATAGACTTTAATAGACTTCATTTGAGCCTAATGAGATCAGTTTTGACTCATACAGGTTCCTTTAAGGTTCCACATTCGTTAATAGTTTTATGCAGCAGCATGAAGGCAGCTGTTTAAAACCCTCTTTATTTTTAGGCTGCGTTCTTAAAACCCAGCAGAGTCTATTAATCAGCGCAAATCAGAGCCTCGTTCCAAATATTCATGCCGGGGTTTTGATTACGAGCCTGTAATAACACCACGCTTTCAGCCTCACCAACTTCACAGAGTGCTTTTTCTCTACAAAACATAACAGTCCAGGGCCAAGTCCTCCAGCTGGACTAGCGATCATGTCTGGACACTGAAGCATTATAGTCACTGTGCAGACAAAGCTGGCCATTATGTGGACTTGTTGATGTTGGCCGTGTGCTCGTTGGTCTTGTGTGCAATGCACAGTGACACTGTGGTCACATGGCTTTTTATTTTTAACTTTGCAGCAACACAGGTAACTAAAGGGGCACTTATAGAATGTAAGGTACCTCTACCTACGCAGCATGGATAATGTAGTAAATCGGCCCTATATGTGTATCGGTTTTAATTACCCATGTGCTTGTTTTACGAAATGTTTTATAGTGTCACCAATAGTACGCCACCAAATTTGCAAAAAAAACTCTCTTGTTTGAAGGATTTACAAGATGGCTGGTGCTTGACCTTTCACACAGGGTCAAAGGTAACTGTCTCATTTGGAAGTCCATGTATGGTTTCCTATTACTGCTCCAAATTAATGGCTCCTCTATCAGCACTCACTTACTCAAGTTATAAGTCTTTAAAAGTTTGCGACCTTGCTCTGACCTTCACCAGTGACCTTGACAACCCAAAATCAAATCACCTCTAGAACTCGGGCAGGGTAGGAGGGACAAATGTAGGAGCAATAGGTGAGACAGCTCGGGGTTCTTCACACCAACATGAATTCAGGTCAGTTAAGAGATAGTTTAGGATTAATGTTAAACGTTATGTTTGAGTCCATCATGATGGAAACAAACACTCACTTACTCACTTACTTCGCCGAACCACCTAATCCTATTAAGGTTGTGGGAAGGCTGGTGCCTATCACTGCCGGCACTGGGCGAAGGCGGGATACTCCCCAAAACAATTCAAAAGACCATCACAGTCACACCTAGGGGCAGTCTGGAACAGCCGATTAGCTTAATGTGCATGTCTTTGGACTGTTGGAGGAAACCGGAGTACCCATGCAGAACCATCGAGAACATGCAAATTGTCCACACAGAAATGCCCGAGCCCGGAACTTGAACCCGGGACCTTCTTGCTGAGAGGAGGATGGTCTAACCACTGTGCCGCCATGATGGAGACACAGGGGTAAAAAAAAAAAAAAAAAAGAAAAATATGAAAGAAAACATGCTATTTTTGGGAGGAAAATACTTTTTCCACATTTTCCACAAACAATCTAATATATGGTTCAATTCCAGAAATGTTATTCACTCCAGGTTAAGATTAATATCCTAAAGGGAAATTAAAATGAGTTTTTAAAGGAATGGAGCAACCGTGATTTACAGTAACATTAAAATCAAGGTTATTATCCACACCGCCAACTCTCCCCATCAGAATTTTCAGCCCAGAACCTCCCTGTTTGTCGATGTAAGCCACAAATGCTAGCAAATTGGAATGGGATAGTGTATTGTGATAGTGTGGTATCGGTTAGTACCTGTGGTATGGACCCTTTAACCCTACCTGCCTCTCCATCCTCTGCCTCTTTTGCAGCTGTCTCACTGCAGAGAAGTGGTGACGCGCCTGGCTCACTCAATGCTTGATTTGCATTTTATTTCTTTCCTTTTACATCAGAGTAAAAAAAAAAAGACAGACAGAACTGGCTGTGGCGTCCGTCTCTCTAACACAACATAGACATAAGGTTAAGAGAGAGCAGCCCCGACAATGCTACACTCATTCCTCGACAAATCTCATCACAGCAGTAAAACAAACCCATAACAATGGACACAGAATTCATTGTAATCAGGATTGGAACCTTTCCACTTAAAAAGAAAGGAACCTCCAGCATGCAGTAAACAGTAATAAATTAAATAAAGGCAATGTTTGGTGTGACAACCCTTCATTTGTTTCTGAAATCATAGCCCCAGTGTGTGGTTGTATAAGGAAGTGAGCGGTTGCAGATCCAGACACTCGCCTTCTGGAGATTTTGGTCACCGTATTGCTTTTTATTTTTGTAGCACAACCCAGCATATAAATAAAATATAGATTTCGGCGGTGCCTAAAAGCAGATCTCTCAGATGATTTCCCTTACTAGAAAAGTTTTTCGGGGGGCAGTGGTGGCCTGGTGGTAGGGTGCTGGATTACTGATCCCAAGGTCAGGGGTTCAAGGTCACTGCTGTCCCCCCAGTGCAGCTAACTGGGTTATCAAATGCCAGCCATGTCTCTCACTGTCTGTGGTGAGAGGCATGTAAAGGAACCATTGCTGATTTTCCTCAAGAGTAGGTTACATTGCCGTCAGCATGTTTCTGCCCTGTGATGGCCTGGCGAGCTGTCCAGGGTGTACTCTGCCCTCTCCCAGAGCCGGCTGAGATAGGCACCAGCCTCCCCGTGACCCTAATTAGGATTAAGCGGTTCAGAGAATGAATGAATGAATGAAAAGTTTTTGGTGGGAACTCTCACACCCCATCCACGTATCCTATGTATATCAAGATGAACCCCCACCCCCCCCACCCCGCCATGTTCTCCCCGTAGTCATATCCAGTTTCCACCCGTCAAGTATTTCCTTCCCTATCACACGACCACCACCAACCAGGGAAGGGCGTAAGCATGCACATGCCCCCTCCGTGGCATGCAATGCTGCCACCCGCCTCTTTTCGAACTGCTGCGCATGTGCATTTGGGGGCGGTATAACACATTCGGAGGAAAAGCGCTATCCGCCCCTTTGTACGAACGAGCTCACAGACGCCCATGATTAGTTGGTGATGGCTGTGAGTGACAGGGAAGTGATTATATGCAATCCCTCCCTCCTGTGAGAGCTTGGCCAGTTAGATCCCATGGACGTCCTGGCACGGATGGCTATGGCAACAACCTGGATTACGAACTCGCGACCTCCAGGTTGATAGCCACGCATCTTGTCGATGTGTAACTCGGGAGGCACGTTTTTCCTTTTTTGAGGTATAAAATTTTAAAAAGAATAACACAGGGTTCCCATGTGTACAAGTACGCCGGAAGGACAGAGACATAAGGGAAAAAGTTCCAAAAGTACCTTGATGATTACATGCTTTTTTCTTATCAATGATAGCAATAAATAGATATATATAAATAATATTCAAATTAAAAATTTCTTCATAATAAATTCTATAAAGCACAGTTAACAATACAACGGCACGGTGGGGTAGAGGTTAGCATGTCCACCTCACAGTAAGAAGGTCCTGGATTCGAGTCCCGGGTTCTGTGGAGTTCTCCCTGTGCTTGTGTGGATTTTCTCCGGGTACTTCGGTTTCCTCCACAGTCCAAAGACATGCCCAGTATGCTGATCGGTGGTTTCATATTTCCCCTAGGTGTGAGTGTGCATGTGAATGGCTGTATGTGTGTTGGCCCTGCACTGGCCTGGCAAGCTGTTCAGGGTGTACCCCCCCACCCCCCGCCCCAAGGTTCGGCTGAATGAATTCAGCAACATTATTTCATTTCTTAAAGAGCAAGAAGTCACACTTTTCATTCATTTCTTATTACTACATGTAATGTGGACTATCTGCTAAATATTAAAGAGTATAAACAGCCATCACTTCACTTTCTCTTGAAGTTATTGAGACAAAAACCTGCAGCTTGTTAGCAAGAAAATGCTTTCCCATGACAAACAAAGTAAAGTAACATTTATAGCTCTTACAAAAAAAAACAACAACAATTAAACGGAATACTTCTCCCTGAAATATTAAATAAACACTTATATTAAAGATTTCCCATGTCTACATACACTTTAAACTACTGTCAATCAACACCTCCTGACCAATCAGATTCGACAATTTAACAGCTATGGAGTATAAAATAAGCCCTGCTTATTAAATTCCGCAACAAATAATTATTAATATTATCAAACAGTTCCACAGCCTAAAACTCCCATGACCTCACATCCCCTCATATATAATTCACATCTAACTGTTATTGTAAAAGTTATTACAATTAATTACATGCATTCTCTTTGTACTATGCTCTTTGCTTAAAATAACCTATTTACATCCTTCCTCGTTATCATTTTCCTCCCCGAAGGTATTTTCCGATGATGATAAAATGGGTACGGAATGTACATAAATAGCTGGGATATTTACAGGACTTGTGTAAACACGCCAGTTATTCCTTGCCGTTCAGCTTTTCCTCAAATAGAAATGTAGTTGAAGGAAGTTGAGCCAACTGCTGTGAAATCACAAATTCTTCTGTCTTAATGTCTTTATGGGCTGGTAGTAAAAATGTAACACTCTGCCAAACAACACACACTGAGAATGAGGCATTCCTGATTTAACCCTTTGATCAAACGGCACACGTTTTCATTCTTTCAACTGAGTCTGGGGTTCGTACTGGGTGTGCATTCGAGGTTTCAGTTAAGTAAAGGTAAAATGTATCTTTGTTCTGTATTAAAGTACGCAGGTGTTAATAGTGAAGCAAACTTCTTTCTTTATGAGTCGCTGAAGTGGTTTACTACAGAAAGATTGTGGAGATTTGAAACTAACATCAATACAAATACACGCCTCCAATCAGTCCCGTCAACCCCCCCGAAGAAAAAATATATTAATGGACGCCAATCCCAAGGCTATGACACTTACAAGGACACGCCATCTTCTCCCCAGTCAATCAGCATGACAGTGCTGTGGGCAGGCACAAACAGCTCCTTGTTGCTCATTGGTTGGAATAGTGTTGTGTGGCTTGCATGAAGCCACTTTCTTTGTTTCTTATCTACAGAGCCAAGGCTGTGTGTTAACACATTTTTTTTCGGCAAGTACACACAGAATGGACAGCTAGTGGACCCCGAGGAGACATTCACTCGTTTAACAAAAAGAGTATTGGATTAGAGGTGATTTGTGCAGCTTTAATCCATAATCTACAAATAATTTCCCCATCAATTCTGTATAAACTGATAATTTTGTCTACCTGTAAAAATGTGATTGTATTTTATTACATTTTTAAACTATAATAGTTGACAGACAGTACATTTTAGCCTCCCATCTAATATCGCCAGCAACCACCACTGATACTACAACCACCATGTTTTAAAGGAAGAATGGCATTAAAGTCACCATTTCAACCCAGAAACCTTGAAGTTCTTTCCAGCTGATATTTAGTCCTTTTACCTCATCACTAGCCTTTAAATTGCTCAGATTCCTTATGTGTTGAGGCCTGAAATACAGGAATGGATGGATATTACCAAATGAAACAAAGTTGCCCAGACAAAACATGAATTATCTTGGGTTCATACTTTTTTTTTTTTAATTTAGGGTTGTATATTTTATGATGGGTCGAACTGTTCTCCGAGGTATTTTCATCGCCTTTGAGGTGTTTTTTTTTATTTTATTTTACTATCCAAAGATTTATGTGCCTCCATAATCAAATCCATGACTTGTTTTGTTCTGCGGAAAACATGGACCATAAAGCTGGACCTCACAAAGAGACAGATATTTATCCTCACAAGTGATTTCTCTCCAATTTCCTAAACAGGTGTTGGGATCATGAACAAATTGAGTGGGTTGGCAAGATGATCCTTTGCGCCTGATCAAAGTTAGCGATGTAATTACATTAGGAACAAAAAAAAAAAAAACCCTTTTGCCAGGCTAGGTTAATAAAACGCCAAGCTTTTTGTGCTTTCTCAAAGGTAATAAATGATGCGATCCACCTTTTTTGTTTTCCGTCAGGCTGTAGAGTTACTCAGCAGGCTGGACGAGTTTTCTAATGAAAGGATTTTTGGGTGTGTACATGTCTGCTGAGGATCAAACACCTGCAGAAGAAACAAGTTTAAGCAAGCGGTGACGAAAAGCATCATACGGATACACCTTTATATGTGTTTCTTTAAATAAAAAAACATCTGTCATGACACTGTCTGATCAGAGATGAGATCATTCAGCTATTGTGTTATTCATTCTGTCTTTTCTCACATTCAGAGTGTAAAAAAAAGTGTAATATATCTGTAATTATACCCCGGCACTGTTGATTCATGATTTTGATTTGTTAGGAAGGGTTATGGATTAGACTGTACTATTTAAAAGGTTTATAATTATGTGTTTAAAGAAAAGGAAGAAGAAGAAGTAAGCTTGTCACATTACAGCATAGTGAAATTCGTTTCTTCTCATATCCCAGATTGTTAGGAAGCTGTGGTCAGAATGCAGGGTCAGCCATGATATGGTGTCCCCCTGGAGCAGAATGGGCAAACAGCCCAAAAGTCTTAAACTTTGCCTTAAGGAGCCTTAAACTTTGAGCCACTACTGCTAGCTATATATATATATATATATATATATATATATATATATATATATATATATATATGG
>JAQMYF010000023.1:6274757-6285603 GCA_030014195.1 Neosilurus mollespiculum | reverse complement strand
GGCTGGCGCCCATCTCAGCCGACTCGGGGCGAGGGCAGAGTACACCCTGGACAGCTCGCCAGGCCAT
Source organism: Neosilurus mollespiculum (assembly GCA_030014195.1). Taxonomy (NCBI): domain Eukaryota; kingdom Metazoa; phylum Chordata; class Actinopteri; order Siluriformes; family Plotosidae; genus Neosilurus; species Neosilurus mollespiculum. The sequence goes on along the minus strand of JAQMYF010000023.1, from coordinate 6,285,536 downwards.
CGCAGGGCAGGTTTATTTTGATATTTTTAATCAATTTAAACATGATCCCAAGTTTTCTGGATGGATAGAAAGCAATTATTGAATGAGGTGAAGTATGATGTAGTGAGTTATTCGGCCGAGGGGTTGTTAACCGCCAAGGCCAAAAGCTGAGATCAAATAATTACTTATCATATGGAAGCTGAATTCTATAACTGTTTTAATTATTTATTCAAAATATTTTAATAGTAAACAGTCACGTTACTATTTTGCAAGTGCAACTAATCAGTCAACTTATCCCATGGCAGCAATGCAATAATTCAGTTATCCTATGGCAATGATGCAATAACAAGAATTATTTGATGCTTTCCACCAATCACAAACAAGGAAATCTCTTGACTGAATAATAATGTCTTTTATCCTGAGATCCAATCAGATAGCTCCATTCTTGTGTACTATATATTAAATGTATAACTGTAATTGCCTAGAGTAAAGGCAATGTTTTTTAGACTAATTTTCATTTTCCTTCTCCTCCTCAAATATCTACTCTAATCTATGGTTACCCAAATGCATAAGTAGATAAATACTGCTGGGTAGTTTAGGTATTTAAGGTAGTTGGATGTAAACACAGCAGTCTCTTAGAAAGAGCTTGCAGGGTAAACAAAAACATATATACAGTGTATATATATATACACACACACACACACACACACTTATTTATTTATTTTTTACTTATCCCTTGCCACTAGGTTAAAAAAAAGCAATATTTACCTAAGAGAGGCTAACTTTGCTTACTCAGCAGGATTCCTAGCATAGTACATGCCAGCAGACTGCTCTGCTAAATAGCGGTGGAGGAACACGTTAGTGGAGGAAATTTAGCAGTTGCCTCGAAATAAGTGGATAATTTGCATCCCTTTAGTCATTTGGACAGCTACACACAAACATTAGGTTTCTATATGTTAATTCAAAACACGTGCCGATTCCCTGTGCTTTCCTATGCTTTATGCTAAACTCTTGCCTGTGCCACAGTCATCCTCTGGCATCGTAAACTTCTAAGGCTGCCTTTAAAGCGACCGCAGATATTCCTAAACCCACTGAAAGAAAACATGCCCACGCTGTATAGAGACTGTTTAAGAAGAACAATAGTGCTACAGTTCTTTAGTGCCTTTAAGTACTTTAGAAGCCAGCTGTAACAAACGTGGGAAGACAATTCTAATTACAGCAACAAAAGCCACAGCACAGCACGAAGTAAGACAAGTCACCCTGAAGCAGTCATTAAAGCAGGCCTGGTTCAGATTCGCACTCTTTAAACTGTTGGAAAAACATTTTGATAGAGCTTGTGGACCTTCTCATCTGTCTTGAATGGGTGAACTCTAATTCCAAGCTCCACTGCAGTGAACCTGCCAGACTCATTCTGGAGAACAAAGCTCCCTAATACACACTGGGTTTCAGGAAAAGACAGGGGTGGTTCAGATGGCTGAAAAAACAGTCCGTCGTTCCCCCAAGAGATGAAAGATCTTCGCTTCGGCACACAGCGGACACGCTTCCTGGCAGCGCCGAGCGGAATACTAAAGCTGAAGGTTTATTTCCAGATCTCCACCCCACCCCCACTCCCAAAAAAAAAAAAATCACATACGGTGACTCTGGCAGGACTAATCACTGCATGAAAGTCAAGTGGAACACCAGAGAAGTCTGGCCAACGTGAATTAGAGCTCGGTATAAGAATAGGAGCAGTGACAGCCAACGACTGCGATAGAGAGAAGGTCAGACTCATTCCTGCATCTTAAAGTGCCAGATCATTCCACTGATCTACAGGTGCTCCTAATACCAAATACCTACCAATCATTCTTGTCCAGTGATCCCAAAAAAATGTTTCTACTGCCAAAGGATGAAGTATTTAAAAGCTCACTGCAAACAGTTGCAGCTTCAGATATCTAACACACTATTAGATTATTTCCTCGACTGATAAGATGCAGGAACTTGAAAAAGGCGGATAATCACATAATGCAATCGGTATATTTTCCGCCCAAGTTCTTAACAATAATATCAGTGATTCATCCTTCAACCCTCCTCACAATGCTTTGAATATGAACTCCACAAGAAAGCTTCGCGTTTACCAAAAACACCAGAGCTTTACAGCTAAATTAAGTCTAATCTATAATTGCTTTCAAATGAGGTTACAGTTGGTCTTGTGGGAGCATAAAGTCTGAAGTGTGGTTGTACCAAGATGTCTGATAATCACAAGACACGCCCTTCCGGTAGAAAAATAAAAATAAAAATAAATGATTTAACTACACGGGCAGCATGGTGTCATGGTGGTTATCACATCCGCCTGAAAGCAAGAAGGACACGGGTTGGAGCCTTGAGCTTGGCTTGGGCGTTTCTGTGTGGACTCTGCATGTTCTCCCATGTTTGTGTGGGTTTCTTCCGGGTACTCTGGTTTTCTCTGACGGTCCAAAAACATGCACAGTAGGCTAATTGGCTGTTCCAAATTGTCCATAGGTGTGAGTATGAACGGTTGTGTGTGTGTTGGCCTTGCTTTAGCCTGGCGAGCTATCTAGGGTGTACCTCGACTTCACCCAGAGTCGGCTGAGATGTACACCATCCATTCGGCCACCCTAATTAGGAACAAGCGACTTAGAAAATGAACGAATAATCCGGATTCCTCCCACAGTCCAAATACATGCACATTAGGATAACTGGATGTTTTAAATTGTCCCTATGTGTGAGTGTTAATAGTTGTGCGTGTTGGTCTTGCAATGGACTAGTGAGCTGTTCAGGGTGTACCCCTCCTTCGCACAGACTGTACTCAGATGGGCTCCAGCCTCCATGCAACCCTAATAGGGTTAAACGGTTCAGCAAATGAATGAATGATGACACTAGCGTGTGGAAACTAGCCATATAACTTGGTAGCTTGATAGCCTAATAGAAAAAGAGTTCCTCGAAGGTTCTTTGGAAAGTTAATGCCGTTTATTTTTCTAAAAGGGTTCAACTTATAGCACTTACTAACAATGTATCATGGTTCTCTTCACTCTCACTTGGTTCAACTCTTTACATTGTGGTGGTTTCCTACCAGTTTTTGAGTCAGGCCAGGTGGAGCCCAGTCATAGGTGATTGTGTTGAAGGTAGGGTCTTTGCGAGACACCACAGGGTTGGTGATGATCATGCGGTTGCGTTTGTAGACCCTCAGGCCTTCTCCACCTTTCACTTTGGCAGACAGGTGGGCATACTTGGAGTTTGCCAACAATCTGCCCATTTTATAGTCATCCTCAAGGTCTGAGCTGGGTGCATGATCTTCTTGGCTGCAGTGACACTGAGTGCAAGCTTTTCTAAAGGAGGACAAATATGGAAATTGTTAGTATTGTAACAAAAAGGCATGCGAACTTGAGTGCTGCGGAGACAGAAAGCTAGTCGAGTTCTTTGGTTTGATAATGGATGTTTAGGGAAAAAAAAATTAAAAATCAGACATGATTTGTTACGGCGAATTCCTATTTCATGGGCTGGGAGAAGCACACTACTATTAGGACGGACCAAATCAACAAAATGCATTTTAATTGTGAACAGCTTACATAATGTGCACTTAGTAGTGCTCTGTGTATATCACATCAAGTGCTAAGCCCTTTTAAAAAAACAATACAGCGAACTTCAACTCGTCTGCCTATTTGCTGCAAATTATCTTTCAAGCTCGAGGAAATGTAAACAGAGACGCCCACAATGGCGTGCAACACGCTTGTGGTGAAGCAAGCAGAGCATTCCCCAAACATCAAGGGAAAACGAGAATGGAGGGCTAGGAAGCCATGTCCTCATTTTCTTTACATTTTTTACCAGAGAGAATAAATCACCTCCAGGAATGTGGCTGGAATCCAGAGCAGATCCCTTTACATGTCAGACACGCCGCACCCCTTCCCGCTGGCGGCTGCCCCACAGACATCTGGGAGGAAAAAAAAAAAAAAAAAGAGAGGAGAAGAAGAAGAAAATGAGTATTCAGGCTCTCCAGCACCAGCATTAAGATTATAGAAATACTGATCTCAATCAGACTTGAATTTGGTGTAGATTATGGTTTATATGCAGAAAATGATCGGCTTCCTCAGTTGGAATTTCAAAATGAGCTCCAGCTTTTATACAACCAGTCTTACTTCTTTGAATGCTATGAATTATGGGAGTGTGGAATGAAAGCCTATAACCACTAGTGTTTCCTCTTAAGTATAAGAGGGTAATAATTTTCCACCAGAATCTGTTTAGAAAGTCTAAACAGCAGACAGAATGGAGACCCTATATCTCTTTTACACTGTCCATGCAGCAGTTTATTGAACAGAGCAAGTTTCATTTCATACAGAACTCACTTAAGACACTGCAATAATTTTAAAGCGCTTTAATGATAATATACCTTCTGCTGGCTCGACTGTAAAGGAGCGGTTTGTAATTTGTTTGTAATTTACATACACTGTAATTTTACAGTAATACCGTCGGCTGCCTGCGCACCGCTTCCTCCAACAAACTTCACCCAGTAACAATATGAAATTGTTTGGCGCATCGACAAAGTGCGTGACTACCAACCCGGAGATCACAACTTCGAATCCAGGTTGATGCCGTAGCCATCCGCGACCGGGAGTCCATGGGAGCTAACTGGACGAGCTCTCACGGTACTCTTTAAAGAGTCACTCACAGCGATCACCAGCCAGCCCATGGGCGTCTGTGAGCTCATTAGTACAAAAGGGGTGGATAGCACTTGCCCTACAAGTGTGTTAGTTCGCCTCCAAATGCGCATGTACAGCAGTTCTGGTGGGTGGCATCATCACATGTCACAGAAGGGGCATGTGCATGTTCCTGCCCCTTCCTGGTTGGTGGTGGTCGTATGTGATAGGGAGGCAACACTTGACTGGTGTGAATTGGATATGACTAAAATTAAGGGGGGAGGGGAGGGAGAGGTTGATTATATATACACCTTATTAGGTAATGTTCAGGCTCTTTTCAGGGCCAGAAAACTAAGATTACACCATAAATGGTATCATGTTTTTATTATGACTATGGACGTCACAATAGTCAATTAATCGCCCTCTCATAGGACAAATGCAAATAATCACAGTAATTTTCCTGACTCATGATTAACTGCTGTAATTAACGGCAATAAGAAAAAAACTATGCTGGTTCCACTGCAGCTCACTTTCTCTCCACTTTTTGGTTATTTTTTTATTTAGGATTCATGTATATCTTAATATTTCTCACTGACTCTTAAGGTCATAGAGAGGATGGAGCCTATCTCAGCCAACACGGGACAAAAGTAGCGTACGCCCTGAACGGCTTGCCAGACCATCGCAGAGCAACACACACAGATTCACACTCACACCTAGGGGCAAACTTGGAACAGCCACATTGCCTAATGTGAGGAAGACCTGCTAACCACTATGCCATCCGTATAATCCTGTCCTGTCGCATATCAAGATCTTCATATTCTTCCACTTGATCCGGGGTCGGGTCGCGGGGGCAGCAGCCTAAATAGGGAGGGCAAGACATCCCTCTCCCCAGCCACTTCCTTCATGTTCCAGGGAGTGGTTCTAATCAGATGCCCGAGCCACCTCAAGTGCTTGTATTTGCGATCTTGTTCTTTTGGTCACTACCCAAAGCTCGTGACCATAGGTGAAGGTAGGAATGTAAATCGACTGGTAAATTGAGAACTTTGCCTTCCGGCACAGCTCCCTCTTCACCACGATGGACCAGTACAAGTTCCGCTTTACAGCAGAGGCTGCACCGATCCACCTGTCCATCTCCGGCTCCATCCTTCCCTCACTTGTGAACAAGACCCCGAGATACTTAAACTCCTCCACTTGGGGCAAGACCACATTCCAGACCCGGAGGGTGCATTCCACCCATTTCCAGCTGAGAGCCATGGCCTCGGACTTGGGGGTGCTGATTCTCATACCAGCCGCTTCACACTTAGCTACGAATCGCTCCAGCGAGAGCTGGAGGTCCCAGCTTCATGAACCCAAAAGGACAACGTCATCAACAAAAAGCAGAGACGAGATCCTATGACCACCAAACCAGAACCCCTCAACACTTCGGCTGCATCCAGAAATTCTATCTATAAATATTATGAACAGAACCGGTGATAAAGGGCAGCCTTGGCAGACTCCATCCCTCACTGGAAACAAATTCGATAAAATGTTGTTACCAATGTGGACCAAGCTCTGGCTCCGGCAATACAGAGACCGAACAGCCTGCAGCAACTCTATATTATTATTTCATAGTTAACAAAAAATTACAGTTTTTTTAATGTTTTAAAAAAAAGAATAGTTCATTTATATTTGAATTGTGCGTGTTTGCATTATTATGTTTATCATTGTAGCTATATACAAAAAAATCTTTTGCATCCTTTTTTTAAAATAAAATGATCATCAAATCGTTAATTGCGAAAGTATCTGGTGCAATTTATTACCATTCACTCATTTGCTGAGTCATTTAATCCTACTACTCGGGCCGCAGGGAGGCTGGAGCCTATCTCAGCCAACACTGAGCAAAGACATGGTACACTCTGAACAGCTCACCAGACCACTGCAGGGCCAACACACACACACCCATTCACACTCACTCACATCTACGGGCAATCTGGAGCAGCCAATTAACCTACTGTGCATGTCTTTGGCAATGCCCGAACCCGGGACTTGAACCTAGGACCTTCTTGCTATGATTCAGTTGTGCTAACTACTACACCACCATGCCTCCCTATAATTAACTGAACCTTTAATACTGAAGTAGACATGCCATAACACAGATCCACACTGGTGCAGACACACACACACTGAAAGGCAAACAGTCATAGGCTGACACATGCTGCACTGAAAGTCATCGGGTACATGATTCACCAAGTTTCACATGACTAGCCAACCAGTAAGAAGTGGCTAAAGTACATGGTACAAGTATACACTTGTTCCATTATTTTTTACAAAGGTTTTGTTACATGCTCTACAGCACATGCCTCTGAGAATGTCCTAAAACCCTATGCCATGTCGCTTTCCTACATTTTAGAAGGTCCAGTAATGTTAACTTTGTTAATAGAAAAATATTTAATGACCAGGTCTAGTGTACGTGTTGTGTGTGCAGGTTTATCAATAATCTAGGCGACACATGTCCTGAACAAATAAACTTCTTTCACACATCAGACCCGGGCTTGGCAAGCGCGTTTCTGCGTGTAGCTTGAACGTGCTTCCCGTGCTGGTTCTGGGATGGACCAGCAAGCTATTCAGATTGTCCAAAGTTGGTTAAGATAGTCTCCCAAGTGGCGCATCGACAAGATGCGTGACTATCAACCCGGATATCGTGAGTTCGAATCCAGGTTGATGCCGAAGCCATCCGTGACCAGGAGCTAATTGTCACGGATGGCATACACTAACTTCCCTGTCACTCACAGTGATCACCAGCCAGTCAGGCATCTGTGAGCTCATTCGTACGAGGGGGCGGATAGCGCTTTTCCTCCGAGTGTGTTAGGTTGCCCCAAATACGCCTCCAAAAATGAATTGAATATTTTTGTTTTTTGATTATTCCAGCTTGTTAGGAAACTGGGGACAGAGCACAGAGTCAGCCAGGACATAATGCCCCTGGAGTAGACTGGATTAAGAGCTTTACTCAAGGGCCCAACAGTCTCAGCTCGACAGTGCTGGGGCTTGAACCCCCAACCTTCTCATTAGTAACCCAACACTTTAATTGTCTAGCGGCCTCTGCCCCATTTAGACACAAGAATGGAATTTTGTGGACCCGTAACTGTTGAGCGGCAGCAAAAATAGCACCGATGTGCCAGAATGACAAAAGGCAAGTATGTTAAAGGGTGAATATGAGTGATGTAATGAGGATACGGGAATGGGAGATATGTATTCACAGCAGCTAAGAACAATGTCTCCCTCAGAGTCTATTTGTTAACAGTCACTCAGTCAACAAAATCCAACAGTCAACACTGCTATCATCACAACACAGCTAGAAGATTTAGTTAGATTGCAGAGACTGTAGCTTAAGCCGTGCACTGAAGTGCCAGGTTTAAAAAAAAAAAAAAAAATATCATAAATAGAAAGAGAACAAAACAACACTGCAGGTAACCATAGCACTAAAGCCCGGTCATAAAGCCAGACATATTTACCTCATGATTCCAGCATCCTCATGCAGCAAGTCAGTGTTACCACCTCGTATCACCTAAACCCCCAACCGACACATCGACTAACAAATGGATCCCGAACTGATATGTTATTTAGTTTAGAGGTTTGGGTTTCCACTAAAGTACACAGGTCAAGAAGCCATTCATCACCCAGAATAACTCACAAGAGCAACAAAGAAGCTAAATGGCTCCAAAATAACCCGATAACCAAGTCATTAATCATTGCTCGCATACCTAATTATAAAGCATGAATGAACCCCTCATAAACAAACTCCATGGAGGAAATTCGTTCATACTCAATGTGTCATTTAAAGAAACGCCAAACACGTCTTAAGAAGTTATCCATCACTGGTCAGGCTGTTAAAATGCTTTAAACATGATTTTATATTTGAGGATTTATCACCAAAAAGCACTTTAAAAATTCATTCATGCATTCATTCATTTTCTAATCCGCTTAATCCTAATTAAGGTCGCGGGAGCGCTGGCGCCCATCTCAGCCGACACCCCGGACACCTCGCCAACATTCATACAACCGTTCACTATGACTCTCACACCCAGGGGCAAATTGGAAGCACCGGTCAGCCTACTGTGCACATTTTTGGACTGTGGGAGGAAACCACGGTACCCGGAGGAAAGCCACCCAAGCCTGAGAATCGAACCTGGGACCTTTTTGCTGTGAGGGTTGTGGGGAGGCTGGGGCCCATCCCAGCCAACACTGGGTGAAGGCGGGGTACACCCTGAACAGCACGCCAGACCACTGGAGGGCCAACACGCATACAACCATTCACACTCACATCTAGGGGCAATTTGGAACAGCCAATTAGCCTACTGTGCATGACTTTGGACTGTCGGAGGAAACCAGAAGAAACCCATGCAAGCATGGAAAGAATATGCGAACACAGAAACACCCTTGCCGAGCCCAGGACTCAAGCCCAGGACCCGCTAACCACTATGCCACCATCTCAAGCCATAAATTCCTCACTATCCACTGCTATAGCCACAGTGTGTGCTTGACAAACAGTCTGCAAATGGGAGAATGTTGATGTTTAACTCATACATGCTGGAGTCCAGAGTGCTTTCAGAGTGCAGAGAGCAAAGAAATATGGGACGTTAGCAACAAGGCTAACGATGCAGGAGTATTAGCAGTTTAAATCTGACATTAAAACTGACTTTAAAAATTAAAATGGGAATGCATCATAAATAAAATCGGTCAAATATAAAGTAAAAAAAATTAAAAACCCACATACTACAAAATGATTGAAACAGAATGCACGTACCTAAAAAATACATTAGAGCATCGCAGTTTAAGTGGACTGATCGCAGGTGGGTGAAAGCTAAAACTAATACGGGGCACATCCTTCAGAAAGCCTAAAAATATCCCTTGACTGACTGTTTCTTTGGTTCTCCAGTAATGTTAGTGAACGACAAGCATCTCCTGCTGTTTACTGCGTGCTAGCACAAGCTAAAACATCGCTACAAAACGATATCTGTTTGTTGTTGCACTAGCTACCGTCTTTGCTATAATTCAGCATGCTAGCTCCTAAAATCCATACTGATCAATAACTCATGCATTTATCATGTCAAATCTTTTCAAATCCAGGAAAAGTCATGCAAGTTACTATTTTACAACATGTTTGATACTACACATTACTAACTTTTTTATTTTATTAGCTGTAAACTATTCACAAACAGAATGTGCTAATCATTTGTTCATAGGTGCTAGCACACATTTGAAGCCACATAGAAGCCCTGGTGCGAATGTTTGATATGAAATTCATTACAAATAAAAAGTAAAAGTAGAAAAAACTATAAAACTAAAAGTATTTATTTCACGCATTGTGAGTTCTCCTCATAATAACGCTCCGAAGAAACTACGCAGGATACATTCATGTCAGTCAGAAAACCTTCTTTCACCATCATAACGTATTGATCAGACGTAAACAGCTTTATAACTACAGTGTGCGGTTCTCCTTCATGTCCCTACTTTTTGTATTTGGTTGTCATCCTCTTATTATTTAATTGATCTGTAACTATTTTTAACTAATTTTGGAAATCGGGTTAGGAAACAGTCATGTCTGTCAGCTCTGTACATGGACTGTATACTGTCTCACATGTTCTTTGAACTTCTTTTACGGGGGAATAAGGTGATACAACATTCTACTAGAAAACAGGATGGTAACTTAATTTGACCGACATCCAAAAGGAAGATGAGGAGTGAAGTTCACATGGATTCAGCTGTCTACAGCTTCACGACTTACTCATCCTGTCAGTTCGTACAATCATGCACGTACGTTTTCAATTTTCCTGCTGTTTCAGATTATTTTTCATGTGTGTGTGATTTTTTTTCCCCCCTGGAAGTAATTCCAGACCATTCTGTTGGGTCGCTGCCCTACACTGCAGCTAAAAGTAACAGTAATAAGTTGCTAGCTAAATCCAACATACCTTCATATGTCTTCTGCATTCAGTGGACTCATTTTATATAGAAAAAAATATTTCTATTATATTTCAATTAACTTGTTCAGAAATAGTGCTTAGGCCAACATGCTGTTCCTATTTGTTGTTACTTGATTAAGGGGAGGGCGGCACGGTGGTTAGCACATCCGCCTCACAGCAAGAAGGTCCTGGGTTCGATTCCCAGCTCGGGCGTTTCTGTGTGGAGTTTG
>JAQMYF010000023.1:6252226-6268075 GCA_030014195.1 Neosilurus mollespiculum | reverse complement strand
AGACTCACTGCAGCAAGTTTAAACATTCCCTCCAAACACGACTGCAGCAGGATGGAGAATACACACACACACACACAGGACTGAATCACACAAAAATCTCTTTGTCCCTCACACACACACACACAGGACTGAACCACACAAAAATCTCTCTGTCCCTCTCACACACACACCCAGGACTGAATTACACAAAAATCTCTCTCTCCCTCACACACACACACACACATGCATACATACTCCCAGGACTGAACCACACAAAAATCTCTCTCTCCCTCACACACACACCCCCAGAACTGTACAAAACCCTCTGTCCCTCACACACACACACATAACTTATATCGTTCATTATTTATTGCACTACCTCAACCCTGTCATTATTTCATTTCGCTGCTTTGTTTATATTTATATCTAGGCCTATATTCTATTTGCACTACCTCTACTGCTGCTACTCTGTACATCATTTTATTTCCTGTTAATTTTATTTAATTTTCATATTCCTTATAATCCTTTTTCTCTCCCTCTTTCGGCGCTAAGTGTCCCATTCTTGTGTTGTCTTTTTCTTTTTTGTACTGTTGTTGCTACTGTCTGTAGCAGTCTTGCACTGTTTGCACGTAGATGCACATTTGCACTTCATGTGGCTAGGACAAAAAACACGTTTCACTATGTACTGCGTCAACTATATGTGGTTGAAATGACAACGCTTCTTGAACTTGAACCCAAACCAAAACTTGAACTGAGTGAGTGAGATTGCCCGTTACCACTCAAGTTATTGCAGCTATAAACACTCGCTCCACCACCAATCACTTCTTTTCTTACACTGACCCATTTGCTGAACTGCTTACTCCTATTAAGGTCACGGGAAGCCTGGAGCCTATCTCAGCTGACACTGGGTGAAGATGGGGTACACCCTGAACTGCTTGTCAGACCATTGTAGGGCCAACACCCACCCACCAGCATTTACACACATCCACACCTAGGGGTACCAACCAATTAGCCTGATGTGCATGTCTCTGGACTTTGGAAGGTAACTGGAGTACCTGAAGAAACCCCATGTTACTATGGGGAAAATATGCAAACTCAGCACGGAAACGCCCGAGCCTGGGAACCGAAGCTAGGTGCTTCTTGCTGTGAGAATTGAATTGAATTAAAAGGCAAAAAAACACAGATTGTCAACCTTACAGTGAAACTGGAAAGGGTAAACTCTGTCATGAAGGTGTAACTCAAGGTGTAACTGTTTTTCTTAAAGAAATGATAGCATCACCTGAGAGTATAAATGAAATGGTACAAATGAAGTTTAAAATATGCGTTAACCAGAGGATAACTTTCAGAGTTGACATGAACTGATGTCTTTCTGCATGCAGTAGAGCATAACTTAGTCACAGGTCAATGAATAAGAGGTTTTAGTTCAATTGTGAGTCATAAATTCACAGTCCCATCACAGAGCATTAAATTTAGTGACTCGAATGTGACTTGGCGAGCAGTCTGAGAAAACAACAGTAGCGTAAAAGTACCAAAATGTGAGGAGTGATGCATTTCGCTGAGGAAAAAGTGACTCCTGTTGTCCAAGACAACCATGTCATAATGTCAGCCGGCTCAGTAACATACAGAGGGAAATTCTTTTTATTTACATATACTGTTTATTACAGCAAGTCCCAGTGTGTTAACCCATCCACTGAGCTCCACGATTTAGGAGCACGCTTGGAGCGCGACTGGGGTTTAAACACGAGGCAGGGTGCATCCAAGAGAAGGAATCGTGTTTCCAAGTTCATTAAGATCCCTACAATGGTGCATCAAGGTCTGTTACACTCTCTTAAGCCCTTAAACATTCCAACATTCTGTCACGATTGGCGTCAAATTTAAATTTCCCGGTCTAGGTCGAGTCGTGATGTTCTTTTATTTTTAGTATTGGCTTCAGAAGCCGGCCAGGCCAAAATAATAAACACATTTGCTTAATTATACCTTGTTACCGAAAAATCAATCAACCGCTTCTGACCAATCAGAATAGAGAATTCAACAGCACTGTGGTAATAAACTGAAATAAATATTGTGTAGGAGTTGAAGGATGTTAGTTGCAGCCTGTTGTGTTTATAAATAGCTCGCTTAAGTGGGAATCCACTCTGTCTGGCAGCACTGACTGTGAATTTTTGTTCATGTTTATATAGACTCCTGTGATTAACCAATAACTGACCAGATTTTGATAACGCAGATAAGACAATACACAGAATCTCAAAACTAGAAGTTTAGTCTTACGGAAATGGGATAACTAAAACTACTCTACCTGCTAATCTTATCATTAGTTACAACTTTATTGTTATCTGTAACTGTATTGTTAAGTGTGAATAAACTTGAAACTAATAACCTCAAGTTTGAAACAGCCAGTTGTGGCTTCTGCAGGCTACCAAGTGAGCTACGAGGGATAATCGAATCGAAATGATCTAGTTCAAATCACTAGTCTCCTGGACATGCATTGTGCTACTTGGGGTGCAAAACAGTATTATTTCATTCCCGTATGTAGTAAATGTGGCACCATTTAGGATCCAGCTACTGATTTATGTAAAAGCTAATATTATTGGCTATTTTTCAGATTTTCTCAGGATCTGGGTCCAATAAGGCTTCTGTCCAAGCAGTCTCAGGATTTGACTAATACTCTGCTCTATGCTTAATGGCTTTTATAGGACTCTTGACTGCTTTTAATACAACATGGCACAGCAGCGTGCAGACACATTCCCAGGCTTATGAGGTGCACATTGATGTATTTTACCCTGATGAAGACTTAATACCCAACATGTGGCAATATGTAAAAGATCATTATCCGGCAGAGAAAGCAACGCAAAAGTGACTGCTTGCACTGTTTATATTAATCCTTATTTTAAAAAAACAAAACAAAACATGTCATTAAAAGTGTTCTTATTACCTGGGCTGACATTTTAGTGGTAGCACTCAAATACTTCATTGTCAGTTCACATTATCACGATACATTCCAGAATTTGTTCACTTCAAATCTGTCATGTCCCACTTCAGATCGCTCCGAAAAAGCATGTAGAAGATTTATAACGTCAAAATAACTGAACAGTGATGAGCTCGGCTCACTTCATGCCTTCATCTGATGATCAGATCTCATGTTAAAGGAAGATTTCTTTTTTTTTTTTTTTTTTTTTTTACATTTCTTGAAACTCATCTAACTAGCTGCTGCATAGGTACATACATATATAGAACTATAGTGTGTGGGTGTGTGTGTGTATATACATATATATATATAAAAATAAATACACACACATACATATGCATATATACATACATACACACACACATATACAGAGAGAGAGAGAGCGACGTGTAAATATTGTGTGAATGTAAACATAAACGGATGATGGAAAGTTCTCATGTTGATTTCATTCTAAGATTTAGAGTTAAACGTTTGAATTCACATTATACACTATATACATTATACACTCTACAGCCAGAAGATTGTGGTCACGTGACAATCACACCTGTATGTATGTGGTTCTTCCCCAAAACTAAAGTTTAACACATACAATCTTACATAATGTCTTGGTATGTCGTAGTATTACAATTTCCCTTCATTGGAGCTACGAGGCACAGACCTGTTCCAGCACGACAATGCTCCTGTGCACAAGCAAGCTCCATGAAGACATGCTTTACTAAGATTGATGAAAGAACAAAGCGAACACCTTGGAAATGAACTTGAACGCTGACGCAAACACACTCCGGCCTCGGGTGGAAATCGAGTGGCGCAAACACGGGGACAACACTGGTGTTTTGACCTCTAAAAGTGGGTCAAAAAGGCAACACTGTGGTCCATGGTTTTGAAATTTGACGTTCAATACTCAAGCGTCCCCAGGCTTTTGGTCATACGGTGTATAATTGCATACTTTTACACATTCCTTCAGACTCTATACACCAATTTCGAGCAAACAGGTTTTCTGTTCTTCTGTATGGTAAGCACATATGAAGTACTCTACATGCAGTGGCTAGAGATTAGATTAAAATACATCTAAATATTATTTTAAGTGGATCATGTGGTACCGACTTCAACCACTTATCAACAGTAAGTAAAAAGACAAAACGAGAAAATAACTTTCATAAGTGACACCTGCACGTCTGTTTTTAAGGCAACGTGACATTTTATCCAACCTTTGCCCTTTCATATGAGGCCTGTATCATATACAGGGCTGATCTAGAAGAACTCTAGACAAACGTTCATCTCAACAGTGAAATACAGGAACACACTGCCTGTCCCTTACGATACTAACAACATTCATGACTCTCCACTCCTGGTTTCTGTTTGTTTTTTCTGTCCATGCTAATATTCCAAGCGACACCCCAAACTGCTAACGTTCTCCTGATACACACTCGGGCAAGCAGAAGCACAAGGGAAGTGTGTGATTTCTACATGATGATGCGAGGCTCAGGAACAGAGTCTGTGATGGACTTGTGAGGCAGAACGTTCGCACCGTTGATGTAAAGCTCATCGCTGACGATTACGTCCTCGCCCAGAACCGACACGTTCTCCATCCGCACCTGGGGGAAAAAAAAAAAAACACAGGTCAGAATCAGTCCCAACCAGGGTCTTATTGCTTACACGATACTACATATAATAGTACAGTTCAAGTACATGATGCAGGAAAACTCAGGGCTTGCCGGGGGTGGGGGGTGGGGGGTTCGGGGGGGGGTGGTTACCACAAACTGATCCTGCAAATTATCCAGGGTGTTATCGATTAGTCTAATTGCTGTAAATGTATAAATACTGCGGTGAGCCCCGTGCGTAATGCTGCACCATGGCACTTTGGCGCAGTTGCCCTACTCCAGTTGCAGCCACGCCCTGGTGGTGGGAGGACAGTCTTCACTTTACACCCAGCTTTAACGAATGAGCTTTTTTCCCCCACACATTTAATACACAAGAAAACATCCAAGCAAATCATCCTTTAAAAACTCAAGCAACAAATTACCAACATGTCGGTAAAGGAGTAGAAAGGTGGACTGAGGCTTTAGATCAGAAGTTCTGCCACCGTGCGCTCTGTGCCACTGATCCTGTTACAGCCACTCACTCTGCTTCCTTTTGTTAGTGATCCCGCTGCTGTGGCCTCTAAATAGCCTGTTTTTTCGGGCCTTTACTTCCTCTATAACGGTTCCTTCAATCTGGGAAATTCCCATAATTTTTTTAATCATCAACAACGACGGAACAATAGCACTCCAGGCTTATTTATATGCAGACCGCATTCATGAGGTGATTTGTATTGACCATTTATGGTTAAAAAAAAAAAAAAAAAAAAAAAAAGGGAGGGGGGGGTACAGGGTGGGAATTCAGGTAAGCACGCTGATTTATAACGTAAAGTTTATTTACAGGTGTGCATACGCAGGCTTTTATGAATCTGAAGATTTTTTGGCGAACAGGTGTACTTTTAGTAAGGCTCCTACACAGTTTTATAAATGAGACCCCTGATCTGAGGTGTTTAACACTTCGGAAGCTCTTCTCCGTCCACTTTAATGCAGCCTCTGTAATATCCATCACATGTCCTGGAATCCATAACACGTGATCTTTTAAAACACTCAGATTACGAGTGTACATATTAAAAACAAAGATCAGTTGTTCCTTTACTCCACATGTAACTAACGCAATGGTCACGTCAGTCTATAAGGTCAGCTTCCATAAACACTTCTTCGCCTGGCTCACAGCCGGTCTAAAACATCGTCAGGTCACATGGCCTAATCCACAACTGTTCTAAAATAGAGACAGAAGCAATAACGCATGCAACAGGAGGCTAATATTAGCATGAGGCAGGTGCAATGCACAATCTGAGCACAATAGAGGACAAGTAAAGAGCGTCCGGTGGGTGGTGTTTCAGTGGCTGTAATTCAAGATATACATCCATAATTGTATATGAGCACATAATTGTTACACATCAGTCTCAGAAGCTCCGCCCACAGGGCACATATCTTTTCTGCGCTTCGCCGGATACAGACTTCGGAATGTTGAGGACCGATTGATGATCTGATGAGCGTAAAAAACACTTCTACATTTTCAAAACTAAAAAGATCCACGGAAACCTGCATCTTTATGTAGTTATTAGCAAGCAAACAAGATACTCATGGTGGACATTGCCAACCGCACCGCTAATACGCGGCTCCCCTATTTCTTTTTAGCAACCAGTGAGACGAGCCTTGTCATCTTGTGTGTGTAGGCTCATAAAACTGATACTCATGAGTTTATATATTCAAGTTCATGTACATAAAGTTAAAATAAAGCGTATTTGCCAAGTTCAACGTCAACTACCACAGTGCCCTCATAAAAAACATCCATCCATCCATCTGCTGAACTGTTTAATCCCACTAGGGTGGTAGGGAGGCTGGAGCCTATTTCAGCCAACTCTGGGCGAAGGCGAGGTACACCCGGAACAGCTCACCAGTCCATCCCAGGTCAACACACACAACCATACACACTCACACCTAGGGGCAATGTGCAACAGCCAATTAGCCTAAAGTGCATGTCTTAGGACTGTGGGAGGAAGCTGGAGTACCCCGACGGGAACCCTCGCAAGCCCGGTGAGAACATACAAACTCCACGCAGAAACACCCTCGCTGGGCCTGGGACTCAAACCCAGGACTGACTTCCTGCGAGACAGACATGCTAACCACTACACCACAGATCCCCCCACAAAAAGATAAATAATATAAAATAATTGACATGTTGGCAACATATACAGCATAAACAGTGCAATGGGGTCCACGTACACCCCGCTTTAGACATAATGCATGATTGCATTTTCCAAAATAGCATAAATCATAAGTAGGTTAAAAATAGCAGTAAATCTCCATGGACTGTGAGAACAGTAGCCAGGTACAGAGTTCCAGTACACGTCCTCACCCACTGTCCTACAGAAGAACTCCAACCCACGATGCACGACTCGAGCCAGGAATGTGAGCGAATGTGAGCTCCCCTCAGCACGGTGCAGCGTTTAATCCTCACGCCATCCTCCAGCACCACACCGGCGCCGATGGTCACATTGGGCCCGATAGTACAGTTCTCCCCGATCACCGCCGTAGGGTCCTGTGCAGTATAAAGTGGTTGTTTACAAGTGGACAAAAGACATAGTGTGTTTATAGACTAAAATCTGCACTAAGAAAAAGTGAATAAATAAACAGTAGTTTCTAGTGGGTACATTACTCACCACTAACACATTGCCGAGGAAGCCAGGTCCACTGCGGAGCCTCTCAGGAGCGCTCTGTCTGACAGACTGCAGATACATGCACATGCCGGTCAAGAAGTCTTTAGGCTGACCAATGTCCATCCAGAACCCTGGCGCACACACACAGTTATTATAGTTTTATAATACTCGTTCCTTTTTATTTTTTTCATTTTCATTTTAGCATTTAATCCTGCTGTTTGTTTGTTTTTTGTTTCAGGAGAGTTTTACAAATGCATAAATAGTTTCATTTTAATTTGAAGAATTTCCTTTTTTTAGTCCAGTTTTCATTAAAACTGCACACTTCTGCCACCTTCTGGAACTAGTCTGTTACTGCCTCATCTACAAACTAATAGCTCCAGAGGGAACAGACTACTGGTTGTAGACGAGGCAGTAACATACAAGCCTACAAATATTAGTTTGGGAGCCGTGGTTCATTCCAATTTAAATTTTTTATGACAAATTTCATTTTAATATTTACCATTTCAACAATTTTTCCCCCACTTCTATTCAATCATTAAGCCAAACTGATTAAATTCTATTATGTGGGGAGCTGGAGCCTACCTCAGCCAATTCTGAACAGCTTGCCAGTCCACTGCCGAGCCAACACATACAACCATTCACACTCACACCTAGGGGCAATTTGGAGCAGCCAATGGGCCTAATGCGCATGTCTTTTGACTACGGGAGGAAACTTGAGTACCCAGGGAAAACCCACACAAGCTTGACATGCAAACTTCATGCAGAAATGACCTCGCTAGGCACGGGACTCAAACCCAGGACCATCTCACTGTGAGGCAGACGTGCTAACCACTGCATGACCATGCCGCCGTTTTCACATCCACCGCAGGCTAACTGAAGGTCTCAGTGACAGAATGGTGTAACCTTGAAATTGTTTGGCGACCAGACACAAACTGAAGTACGGCATAAAATATATTAGGGTGGTATGTCCCAGGATGGTACTGCCCCTCTCTGTGACATCATCACAAAGTGTGTAGGTCATGTGACAAACTAGCAGGTCATCGTGACAGAGACAGACAGTCAAAAAGACAGAGGGGCGCAGAGTCTATTAAAGGATGTTTATAACCACCAGTTTCCCTTTTCTTGTACAAACCTGTTGATGAAGATGTTACATTACTAAGATAGATGTAAACAGATGTTTAGAGGATGTAGGTTGTTGTACCTTGTAGCTCCATGGCGTAAAGCTGTCCCTCCTCAGCCATGATGGGGAAAATCTCCTTCTCGATAGACGTAGGGCGTAACTATGGGGAAACCACAGAAAACAGTTAAACACAGCGTGGAACAGCTCAAGAAACATAATCAAATGAGAGGGTCAGGCGAGCTTTTAACCGCTAGAGGTTATTTTCTGATAAAAACAGATTTTATTTCTTTAATACCACAGCAACATGACACCTTATTCATTTAAAGAGCACCGGTATTGGTCATCCTCACAACATAATTTGTGCGTAATGTAATACAGAGCGATACAGAGCTTATTTTAACATAAATGACCATATAAAAAAAAAACTGGGTAATTTTATCCCGTGGATTACGAGCGGGAGCTAATCCACTGCGGAGAAACAATTTTTTCCTGGAAGTGACGTGAACTCATTGGGCCGGGTTGTCCAACGCAGATAAAACAAGCAGCAAACGTCATTTTAAGTGATAAAACTCCCCGCTTACTAAAGCCCCTTACCTTTTACTGATTCCTTTTGGTGAGGTGCTGCTCCCGTCCGTCATCATCCTTTGACTTTTTATGAAGGAATTCCATAGGAGCAGCGTCCGGTTTTAGACTTGAAAGTGTCGGGCTTTGGGCCAAGTAGTTCTGCCTGGAGGTCACGCCGAGAGCAGGCTTCGCAGACTACCGAATCAATGTACCAAAAGGAAACGTTTTCAGAGTAGGGCCTGTGCCGATGTTATGTTTTCCGCGATTTCTGCGTGTTTGTGCAGCCGTATGCTTTGCTCTCGGCCATATTCCTGGCGACACAGCCCAGCACTGGCCGATAATGTGTTATCTTATACTGGTGTCTGCTGCACACAGCCCAGCCAATGGGACAAAACAACAAATTAGCGTCAATACCAGGGCTGGAACAGCCAGTGAAGAAGGCATCATGTCGCTGTGCATGTCTAGTAGTGATAGTAGTGTTTCAGCACTCGCACGTACTTGACAATAAGAAAGGACTGAAATTGCCTGATGGAACCGCTGATGTCGTACGTGATCGATTTAAAGAGCTAATAGTACAAATTGACCACAGGTACCCTTTAAACAAGTGCATTCATTAATAAAATTGTGTTTTGATTTGCAACTGGAGCTACTGTAATAGAAAACAACACGACACCTCCTGACCAATCAAACTGGATAATTTACCAGCACTGTGGTGTGAAGTAACCCGAGCTGGGTTTCAGCCTGACCTGTATTCTCCTGAGCATGCTGGGGCTGAAGATATACATTCCAGCGTTGATCTTATTAGAAACGAACACCTGCGGCTTCTCGACGAAGCGGTGAATGCTGCCGGTTTCACCCTCGTACACCACCACACCGTATTTCGAAGGCTCCTCCACTTTAGTTACCTGCAACGTCAGCCATCGGATGAATAAGGGTGATTTCAGAGTGGATGGATGTGACAGCTGAACTCATAGCGACATATTTTCATGTTGTAGAGAAGTAACAAACAGCTTTGCGTGGATGATCTGAGCCACTAGATGGTGTTTTGAGCCCTTTTTAACACAGTAAAGGCTGATTATTATTAATAATTATTAAATGCTCATTTTGGCAATAATATCACTAGCATTGCGGTGTCCGATCACAGCACACACATACCATTTGAAACCCATTTAAGTGTAGAACACCTCTTTATACATAAAAGTGAGTTTAAGAATGAAATGGTCCGATCCTATTTAAAATCAACATGTGACTTACGACAATGGTGCCCTCTTTGCCGTGGCTCTTGTGGAATTTAAGCATGTCCTCAAAGGGGAAGTCACATATCACATCGCTGTTGAGCACGAAAAACGGCTCCTCGCTGTCCGTCAGCAGTTCACGTGCCAGAGCGAGAGGCCCAGCTGAATGGGAACAGAAGGGCAGATGGGTTCAGGGAAGCACGAATGCTATTCATGATTCTTTCCTCTCATTTTAAATATCCAAGGTCTGGGGAGTGGGAAGTACTCCATACTGACATCCCCAGAACATCCTAGCAGGGTCCCCGCAAGCTTCTGATGAGTCAATTGTCAAATATATACCTATAATAATCTAAAACAATACACCTTACTTGCACTTTTTTATTATCTTTTGTGTGAGCAACGCGGAAGATACTGTGATGTGCTGACTTTCGTTCCTGAGGAAATTGTGTTTGTCTGTCCACTATCCATCACTGTGCTCTCGATCCCAGCAAGTTATTACCTTTCGCATGAGCTATATATTGGTAATGTTAATATTACTAAACATTTGAGAGTTTGCGGAAATTGTACTAAAGTAAAGTGATATTACGACAGTGTTTACATTCACATAGACAGGGACTTTCCAATAGGTCTAACGCCGGGATCTAATTAGATGATTAGAAGTTCAACTTCGTCTTTAAGTTAGACAGAGCATGCGTGTGTCCAAACACTCGGAAGAGGTACCTTTTTAAATGTAAATTTCTCCTTTAATGACATAGTAACCAATTTCATGACAGTAGTAATATTATTATTAGTATTAGTGTAAACACATCATTCAGGTAACGTAAACGAACGTTAGTCCCTATTACGTATGTTTGCTCCACCATTCATTACAAATTAATGAGTGGTTGAGTTTTCCTTAGAGGTGGACAGTAACAAAGTACATTTACTTCTGTCCTGTCGTAAGTACGTGTACTTTACTTCAGTATTCATTTTCCTATAAACTCACTGACTCATTTGCCGAACCGCTTAATCCTACTGGGGTCACCGGAACCCTGAAGCCTATCTCAGCCCACCCTAAGCAAAGGCGGGTACACCCTGAACCATCTGAACCACCCTGAACATCGCAGAATAAACACAGAACGCCTGACACGGACGTGCTGTCAGATACATTTTTACTCTTCATGATTTTACTCATACACAGAACAATAAGTACTAAATGCAGGTTCAAAGCCCAGAAATCAGAATGTACCCACCTGTCCCCAGCGGCTCCTTCTCATGAGACAGAGAGATTTTTATTCCCAGCTGTAGAGGATAGAACAGAATGTTTTGAGATTATTTCCATTCCTGGTTAACCTGGATAGCTTCACAACTATTGGCACCCCTTTCAAAGCTTAGCAATAAGAGTTATGCATTCATTCATTTTCTAAACCTCTTAATTCTAATTAGGGTCGTGGGAAGGCCGGTGCCCATCTCAGCCGACTCTGGGCAAGACACATACATACAAACACAAACATACATATACACACACACACACACACACATACACCAAATACTGTATTAATTATTAGAAAACATTTTTTTCTCCATATATTAGTCTTAATTATATTAACAAGCCCAATCTAGGTGTCGTACTCTCTGTTCCTGTGCCTTCATCTCTCTCTCCAGAAGATCGGACATGTAGCTGACAGCCAGAATGACATGACGGACTCCAGCCTGTACACACCCAAAACAAACACATGTGCAATGTTAACACTCCCACGCAAGTCACTACTATTGTATAGTTTTCTACTTATAGTCAAATTTCATGAAGATTCTCTGAATCAGGGGAAAATGACACACTGTTCTCATTACAGTCCTCTATTCAGTATTTTAGGGTCTCAGTGCAGCCAGGATTGAAGATTTATTAAAGCTGCACATGTCCCATATAAACTTATCTACATCTAACACTTGTTTTTTGATCATATGTTACATCAAGACTGAAACTGGTTCCTCACGGTCAGTCAACAGCAGTATGAAGCGGCATGTGATGACTATTTTATACCACTACAAGCCAAATATACGATTAAAAAAACCATGCACAGTCTTGTGATGTAACAGTGAAGCACACTTGCACTGACCTTGACCAAGGCTTCAACCTGATGGAGGAGGATGGGTTTGTTGCAAAACTCCACCAGTGGTTTGGGGACACTAAGCGTGAGAGGACGTAATCTAGTGCCGTAGCCTCCGACAAGGATCAGAGCTTTCATGATGAACAGGTAGAAAAGAATGAAGCAGTCAAACAAGGTCTGAAGGAAGCACTATCCACAGCAGCATCAGGTACAACAGGTACAGCCACACCTGGAAAGGAGTAATAAGGATGAGTCACCAGGTTAGACATCCGAGAACGACTTTTCATGAGTGAGGGTTTGACTCTCTTTGTAAAGTAACTGCCAATATTATTAAAGAAAATCTCACACAAAAATTCTATAAGGAGTAGAGAAGGAATAACTACTACTATTGTGCCTACAAACATAAAACTTTCTTTTTAAAAAAAGACAAAAAGAAAAAGACATGTATACAAATAACATATTTGCTATGAAAGCGTATTGAAAATGTAATTTTAATACAAATAACTCAGTGCAGGTGGACCAAAACTGAGTATTCTCATACAGCAGGGGTTGAATTCCAAATAGAGTCCTGTACCCTACATTAGTGCACTACTCGGAAGGGTTCACACGCGGTATGTAGTGCACTGGATTTACTAAGATCACACAATTTGGGATTCAACCTTCGACTTCTTCGTGAACAGTGTATAAAAGTGCAGTTTCAGTGAATAACGACTAAAATAAGTGACACTTATATAAAAATAGACCAAAAATGTTACTCAAAATACGAATTAAATCCATTTTTATATATAAAACTAAGAAAAAACAGTATCTTGATACAGTACCTTGCTAGTCAGACCCTGACAGGATCTCTCTTAGCATGAGGTGATGCTAAACTGCTAAATTCAGCATCCAGTTGTAAACAGTGATTTTATCCAAATGTGCCGTTTAAATTAAAGTTTAGATATTTATTTATGTATTTATTCATTACAGAGATGTTATAAAGAAACCATTAGCTAGACAGAGAAGCATTTCTCTCTCTCTCTCTCTCTCTCTCTCTCTCTCTCTCAGCGACTCAATCTGACATAACAACTCAATAAACTTGTAGACCATCAGCTCTTCAACCTAATTAAATAATTAAAAATGATGACTGTAATTCTCTTAAAATAATATTAAGTACCTACAACACAGCCAGATTTCCGACAAAGTTCCTCCAACCTTAAACAGGGTTCTAGTCAACCATAAACACCGAGTTGCGCCCAGATGCAAGAAAGTGGGAGTGGTTTACGTGACGTCATATCCTCGTGGCAGGAGTGTACCATTTACAAAAAAGGGACCACGTTCATTCATAACTCACTCGCTTGTCTGTTTGTTTGTTTTTTCAGATTTTCAAACGTTTTTCATTTAATAGGCTCCATGAAGCTAAGGACACAAAATAATTGATACAGCACAAAGAACAGAGCACACAATCCCCTTAGATTTAGGGTGGTAATAGCAGAAACAATACTCAATATCATTTTATCTTCCATATAGATTACTATACAGGTTAGGAGCGTCTGTCCATTATTACAGCACATGTTTAAAAACATAATGCAAATAAATCCAAAAAACCATGTCAAGCTGGGTAGAGATACTTCTGGAAGAGTGCCGAACCGCTCCATCCTACCATCAGGGTGGCGGGGAGGCTGGTGCCTTTTCCCAGCCGACACTGTCCGATCCCTAAACAGCTCTCCAGACCATCGCAGGGTCAACACACACAACCATTCACACTTATAGGGTCAATGGAACAGCCAGTTAGCCTAATGTGCATGTCTTCTGACTGTCGGAGGAAACCGGAGTACCCAGAGGAAACCCCTGCAAGCACCGGGAGAACATGTGAACTCCAGAGAGAAACAACCTTGCTGAGCCTGGGACTCGACCCCAGGAGCTTCCCGCTGTGAGGCGGACGTGTTAACCACCATGCAGCCTCATTTATAAGAATAACATCTAAATTATTTTCTTTAACATTTTTGGCAAGGGGCAGTGGTGGCCCGGTGATACGGTCCTGGATTACTGATCCCAAGGTCGGGAGTTCAAGCCCCACTATCACCGGGACGTCACTGCTGTCCCCCCAGTGCAGCTAACTGGGTTATCAAAGGCCGGCCATGTCTCTCACTGTCTATGGTGTGAGGCATGTAAAAGAATCATTGCTGACTTTCGTCAAGAGTAGGCTGCATAGCCGTCAACGTGTTTCTGCCCTGCGATGGCCTGGCGAGCTGTGCAGGGTGCACTCTGCCCTTGCCCAGAGTCGGCTGAGATGGGCGCCAGCCTCCCCGCGACCCTAATTAGGATTAAGCGGTTCAGAAAATGAATGAATGAATGAAATAGGACAGTCGTAACAAGCATTTCACTACATATTGTACTGAGTATGATTTTGTACATGACAAATAAATTTGAATTTGAAAGTTTTCAGCATGTACTCTGGTTTCATCCCACAGTCCAACTGGCTAATTGGCTGCCTCAAATTGCACCTAGGTGTGAGTGCGACTGGATTTGTGTGTGTGTGTGTGTGTGTGTGTGTGGGTGTGTGGGCCCTGTGATAGACTTGTGAGCTGTTCAGGGTGTACCCCACCTTCGCCTAGTGTTAAGCGATTCTGTAAATGAGTAAGTGATGAGAGTATATCTCACTGTTATTGTTTTCTGTCTTCTTCATTATCAGTAGAGTTCATAGCTTATAGTTCTTGGGAAATTTGCTTGGGAAAAACAATAAAACTCCTTTGTTGAATTATAATGTTTAATTCAATTATAAAAGTACACCGGGGGAGAGTAGGCAGAACTCATAAGTTTAAATGTTGGACTATTTTCAGTGAAGTCTTGTTTTTAACAGGAAACCTACAGCTGTTACAAAAAAAACAAACAAAAAAACCTTACAACATACATTTCTATTAGTACCCCCTCAATATTTCCATAATGGTTTGATCCATAGTCCTAATTTGGCCACGGCCCATTCGTCTTCCTTCTTGACCAATCACAGGAGAACAACGTGTCCAGGAAGTAAAAGCACGGCGGTTCCGTCCTAATCAACACTTCTGTAAGGGTGTTTACTTCTCAACCTGTTACACGGATGCAGTTCAGGACAGAGCCACAAATGTACCATCAGATTTATTTACTCAAGTTTTTATGTTATTGTTTTTTTTGTAAACCTTGCACAGAATTATAGTTTTAAAAGACAGTGTATGAAAACCTGTTAAAAGAGATGAAATGATGATAGTAATGAGGACATTTCCTCAAAATGATTACTTAATATCTATTACGAGAACTTATAATAATTATACCATACTTTCTCATTTCATTATTTATATACATCTGAGCAATGTGTATTATTCTGAGACGGTATGTCACTAGCAGACAGTAAATCATAATAAGGGTGGTGTAGTGGTTAGCACGTCTACCTCACTGAAGGTCCTGGGTTCGAGTCCCGTACTTGGGTGTTTCCGTGTGGCGCTAACATGTTCTCCCAGTGTTTGTGTGGGCTAATTGGCTGTTCCAAATTGCCCCTAGGTGTGAGTGTGCATGGGGTTGTGTCTGTGTTGGCCCTGTGATGGTCTGGCGAGGTGTTTGGGATGAACCCAGCCTTTGCCCAGTGCCGGCTGAGATAGCTTCCAGCCTCCCTGCAACCCTAATAGTATTAAAAATAGTATTAA
>JAQMYF010000023.1:6234303-6251799 GCA_030014195.1 Neosilurus mollespiculum | reverse complement strand
TATATATATGTGTGTGTGTGTGTGTGTGTGTGTAGTGTTTTTGTTTATTATCCATACTTTTACCTCAATATACTCATATGCTCGGTGAGGGCATTTCTGTATAGAGTTTGGGTGGGTTTTTTTTCCCCCCACACACACTCCAAAAGACACACATTACACATACTCATTATTCGGTAAGTTCAGGGTGAACCCCGCCTTCACCTAGAGTTGGCTGAGTTTAAGAGGTTCGGCAAATGGATGAACGTTGTTACAGAAGGCTGTAGGAATGTCAAACTTTAACATAAATCTAACTTGTTAATTTGGTTGAATTCTAGATTGTGAAAGTGATCCTGGCTACTAAAAAATTCTAATCATTAAGAACCAACATAATTGTTGGTGGTTAGGTGATAAAAGCAACTCTGTTGTGCATTAGGCTGCATCACACAACCCACTGAATTCTTGAGTGTTTTATTCCTTATATAATGAGATTTAGGGGGTGGGTACTAAAAGGTTTATATCCTTCCACCACCCCGTCTGCTTTTTAGTATTTATTTTCTTTTTTTAAATGATGCAGGGGGAGGAGTTCAGCTCGGAGCTGCTGGTGGAGTCGGACTATATGCCTGCTTGTTATTTGAAATAAGATTTAATAATCGGGTTGCAGTCTGTATGTTCTCCCCGTGTTTATGTGGGTTTCCTCCCACAGTTCAAAAACATGCACACTAGGCTGACTGCCGGTTCAAAATTGCCCCAGGTTTGAGTGTGAATGGTTGTATGTGTGTTGGTCCTGCAGTGGTCTGGCGAGCTGTTCATTGTGTACCCAGCCTTCACCCGGAGGTGGGTGCCAGCCACCCCGCGACCTTAATTAGAATTAAGCGGCTTAGAAAACGAATGAATGAACGATCAGTCTGAATGTGCTTATGACTGGAGGGAAACAAACGAGACAAAACAACATTTTTTTGTTAAATAAATGATTTATAACTCACATTCAAAGATGTCATATATTTCTTCTTAAAAAAATATCCATCCATGCAACAACAACAACAAAGGGAGAAATACATACATTTTTTTGAGGACGGGAAGAGGGGAATAATAATTTTTTTCCTCTACGTGTACATGTAGATCTCACATCTATGGAGAGAAGAAGAACATCCACCACAGAGGAGACCGGTTTGGGATTTCATCCCGACATGATAAGACAGCAACTTTAATTTTCCTCTAGTCGTGTGAGTGTTTCTTTCTCCTGCCCTGGCACAGAACAGACTACACTGAAGAAGCCAACACGCCAAAG
Source organism: Neosilurus mollespiculum (assembly GCA_030014195.1). Classification (NCBI taxonomy): domain Eukaryota; kingdom Metazoa; phylum Chordata; class Actinopteri; order Siluriformes; family Plotosidae; genus Neosilurus; species Neosilurus mollespiculum. Next base: position 6,250,532 of record JAQMYF010000023.1, on the reverse strand, counting down.
CAGCACGGTCAGGATACGTGAAAACCTTCATATCCTGGTCAGCTCGGGAACAACGAAAGGCTGAACAAACATGAACCCTGGATTAGTATTTACACACATGTATGTGTAAGAGAGCTGATCTAAAATTTTGTAACCACAACCATGAAGCACAAACGGGACAGAAGTGTAGACCTGCCTATACATCCTGGATTGATTTTCTTTTTCATCTGTTAAGTGTCTTCACAGCAAAACGGTCGGTTATTTATTTCATGATATAGTGTGTGTACTAATGCTTAGCACTTGGAAGAATGATATAAACCTGCTTCGGTGTGCATTTTCCCTTTAACGCGGTGATGAAATGTCATGAAAACAGAAAGAACAAGTGCTGAATACACTTCCAACACGAAGACCAGAGGACAGGATGAAGACGGCGGACGTTTCTGTGGTGTCCAGAGCAAGACAGATCTAGTCTCGAATCTAGTCTGAACTTGGTATGTGATGACGACCACTCTTAAATTCTCGATTCACAATACAAAGAAGTGCTGCCTCAAGAAAGGTCAGAGGTCATGATATAACAGCGAGGCTACAGCACACTGTGCATGTACAGGACAACGCACTGCATGTGATTACGCAGTGATGACGAGCTGGATAAAGGAGGAGCCTGCGGTGTGCCAGAGTGGGAAAAGAAACCGCTGATTACCAGAAAACACGATGGCTATTGTTCCATCTACACACACCCACACACACAAACCAAGTGGTGACAGGCGAGGGGACACGACAAGCAAAAATGGAAGAGACGTCAGAGTCTCTAATTGTGTTGCTACATGTGCTGACGGACAGTTTACTCTGAATGTGTAAATAATTTAAAAACAGTCATAAAATGGCAGGTGGGGGCGTAGCGGCGGTGGTGGTGGTGGTTTTGGTGGGGTGACTCAAAGAACCATGCTGGATGGTTTTCCAGCACAATCCAGATCTACAGTGCAAAAGATAGGAAGGATCTCGTTCAGCATAACCATAACAGACAGAAATAAATGAGAGAGAAAGAGAGAGAGAGAGAGAGAGAGAGAGAGAGGGAGAGAGAGAGAGAAACAGAGGGTGTATACAGATTATACACTGTCGCACAGAGCCTAGGACTGGCAGAGCTACCATAAACCATAGAGAAATGACTAATATAAAATAAAGGAATACATTGCTAAAATGCAGTGTTGGCTCTAACTGAAGAGGATAACTGCAGAAATTATACTTTTTTTTTCCTTTTTTAAAAATAAAAAAATATATACCTAAAAGCACGTTACCGTAGCATGTGACCTCAAACCCTATTTTATTTGCACGGCGAGGCTGTGGATGGTAATAAGGTGGGAATCACCTTTCTTTTTCTGCCTTTAATTTTTATTTATTTATTTATTTATTTTTAAGGGGGAGAAGGTTAGCACTCCACCCTTATTTTACAGTAAAGCTTTCATGACTGCTCCCTTTTCTGAGCCTCTGTAGGAATACTGCAGTGGGGATTCATCCCCCAAACATTATTATCCTCCGCGCACACACACACACACACACACACACCCCCTTCACGGTCCAAACAATGTAAAGAGAACCTGACCCTGGACTTGCCCTGAGCTGTGGCTGCTTATTCCTGAACGACTTCAAAACCTCAACTGGCCACACGGTGGCGACAAATCCAAAAGACGCGCAAAATGATCCCTGTTTCGTAGAGCCGTTCCCGTCCGATCCTGAAGATGAGTCAAGACCCAGCCAGAGGTCACCCCTGCACTACATATGAAAAAGCGTCGTGCTCTGAGTGCTGATGGCTGAAAGATGTAAAGGCTGTGCCTTCTTGATTGTGGTTTGTCTTAAAAGTGTCACCATTCACACAAGATGTCTTGCCGCTGCCACCATGGAGACAGTACAAAAATAAAGTAAGGAGGATGAGGGAGGAAGTGGGGTTCGTAAGAGGGGAAAAAAAACCCCGCAGAGGTTTGGCTACTGGTTCTCTTTGCGGATTTCTTCGAGGATGTCGACGAGGCTCTCGAGTCCGAAAACGTAGCCCCGGTCGGGTCCGTCGTGCACAGTCTGGTCGTCCCGGAAGCCCTTGAAGGTGCTGTGGGCAAAGTCTATCATGCGCACGTCTACATTTGGGGTGGTAGACGGGCACCCTGCGGTGAGCTCCTTCTCAGAGGGTGTCTCGGCCCGCTCGGGTTCCCTGCCTTCATAGATGATGAGCAGAGAGCTGGAGTAGAAGCGATATGATGCCTGGCGCTCAAGCACGGCTTTGAGACTGCGCAGTTTGCTCAACATGGGCTCGAAAAGGTCCTGGCGGAGCTCGGCGCCGTTGTGCATGAACTGGTAGAGCGCGTGGCGAAAACCCTCGATCGACAGACCTCGGCCGTAGTACTTGTTGCGGCACAGGTAGTGGCCGGTGTCCATCTGGTACACCTGGGATGAAAAAGGAAAGCAAAAGGAATAAGAGCTCCAGTTTCCAAACACATTCTATTTATTTCACTACATGTTCATACCCTTGTTGTTTTGTGTTGGCGCTAACAGGATTTACAGGTTTAACATCAAAGCATTTACAGTGCATTAAATTTATATTGTATTTGCATAAAAATAAAGTGAAAGGTGCGCTACATTCTTAAGCAAACAACAAGGAGATTACATCACAAGGTAACATCAAGTTCTTCTCTCTTGTGGGGGAAGTGGTGGCCCGGTGGTAGCCGGGTGCTGGCTTACTGATCCGAAGGCAGGGGTTCAAGCCCCACTGTCCCCGAGTTGTCAGTCATTTTCACATGTATTGGCACCCCAGAGTCCTGACCTTAACCCTACTGAAAATCTATGGGATGTGCTGGAGAAGACTTTATGGAGTGGTTACATTTCTTCCTCCTCAATTCAAAAGTGTAAAATAAACCCAACACTGGGTGGAAATAAATGCCGTCATAATGCTTAAGTTTGATGAAACAATGCCATGTAGATTATGGGCTGCAATCAAGATGAAAGGCGATCCAACAAAATATTAGAGTGCGGGAGTTGTTTTTTTATTCCATTCCTACATAAATTGCCCTAAAAGTATCTAAGAAATAGAACAATTGCTCTTCTATTTTCCTACATTTATAATAATGAGTCTATTTTAACCCAGCCCTAATCACAACGCTTTTGTTTGGAGGTCGATTTCGGTGTTCCGACATCATGGCTAAGTACAGGTTCATCAATCAACATGGCTGTACAAAGCAGGGCTTTCATTTACTCCAGCTGTTTTTGTTCCAGGTCTTCGCCTGCAGGTAGCGATATCAGAGTTACACGCCGTATCAGTCTGAGTAAAACCGTTATTCCCAGCTGGACCGCTATAATGGGAGGCACTTCACTCAGGCCAGCAGGCTCATTCCTCACTTCACAACCCCTTGTCATGGCTCTAGAATTAGAAAGCAGGAAAGCCATTAATGAAAGCCACTTCCTGCTTCAAGCTGATCACAGCACCAGAGAGTACTTTCCGAGGCAGTAGATAGAAAGTTAAACGCTGCGTGTGCACATTAAACAGGATGCATGTTCTCTGTGCTAGAGACCACTATTAGAAAGTTATAAACTGAAACGCAGAATTTATTTTATTTGTTTAAAAACTACTTGAGATGTTCCTAACGATCTTGTAATCATTCAGTCAGTGGTGTGTTAGGTCATGTACATCCTACACCGACTCAGATACATCAAAAAGTCATTACACCCCAGTATTAGGCATTAAGTAAGTCCATTTGTGACAGCCTGGAGCCACACCCCATCCACCGACAGCGTGAGAGAGTATTAACATGTAAACAAAGCAAAAGAGACTGAAGGACTCTGATACTACACAAGAAAGGATACTGGACTGTCGGAGGATTCGCTTCTTTTGTGCTGAACAGATATCTGCTCTCATTGGTGGGAAGATTATACACCCTAGTCTTTCGGTGAATTCATCCTGGGAGTTCAAATTGCAGTGCTGCCCCATTTTTTCCTCCCCTAATCTTTTAGTCGTATCCAATTCCCACACGTCAAGTATTGCCTTCCCTATCACATGACCACGCCCAACCAGGGGATGCACATGCACCCTCCGTGACACGCAATGCTGCCACCCGCCTCTTTATACACACCCGCGTATTTGGGGGCGGCCTAACACACTCGGAGGGAAAGCCTAGTACAAATGAGCTCACAGACGCCCATGATTGGCAGGTGAACGCTGTAAGTGAGCTCCCATGAACTCCCGGTCACGGATGGCTGTGGCATCAATCTGGATGCGAACGTGCGATCTCCGGGTTGATCGTCACGCACCTTGTTGATGCGCCACTCGGGAGCCAAAATAATAATTCTTAAACATTTCTATGGGTACACACTGACTCAAAACACCACCTACTATCAATGCTGATGCTACTGTACTGTAGAGTCGACTGCTTGGTACTTCTCTACATCATGAAATTTATATTTTAAAAAAAAGTTAACGCCCCCTAACCAAAGATGGGTAGCCCACCTCTCCCAGCCACTCCCCAGTGACACGATTTGGATCTTTATAACCACCATAAAGTTGAAGTTAACAATATATGGCTTGTTCCCAGCTGGAGAACAAAATGTACAGATTAGTCATCATAGTAAAGAAAGAAAAATCCCAGCAAGTAACCTCTTACTGGATGAACCTCACAATACTATATACTCCAACATCCTGTACCTTTAACAATTAATTCAACTGTGAGCCTCGTAATCGGGGCGAATTTTCCATCTCCTTCAAATTAGAATCAAGACATGCACAGAAGGAGTAAAAACCAGCTGTAGGAATACTTATCCATGCAAATGAAGAATGCTTCTGGGATCATCGTTCCTGAGACCCAAGCTCATCGTCCGTCTTTTGTATTGGTAAACACTTTAAAAGGCATTTACTCCAAACAGACAAGCGAACACTTAAACAAAACAAGGCACATACAGTCGTCTTTACCTGCATCCCGCACACACGCACGCCCAGAGTGGCAGAGGTGCTCTGCTCACACTTCTTCATCTGACGGGCTGCCTTCTCCTCGGAGGCGTCGTCCCCGTGCTGCCGGGTGCCCATCTTTAGGTCCAGGATGCAGGGGCAGACGAAGTGATGTACTACGTTCTCGAGGAGCAGAAATTCTGAACAGAATCTTGAGTCAAGGAACAATTCCAGAACAACTCCATAATAACAAGAACTGTGACATATTCACATTTATTAAAAGCAAGATCTGACACCTGAAATGCAGATCGACTGGCCTTATGGGACTTTTTTAGCCAGTAACACAAATATATTAATCATTTGTAAGTAGTCAAATTAACAGTGTCCTGAAAGACCAGTTGTTAAGGCTGCTGCATTTTTACCTCCTCAAATGTAACCGGTTCTTCTTCTTGATTCTGGTTCGTCAGATTATGGCAATTTTTCTTGATAATGTTTCTATAGTAACAATTTACACAGGGCCATGAAAAACCTTTTACATATTATAAACATTAAAATCGTTGTTCAGTAAGTGCTTTTCCATAAAAATATATCTCCTCAGAATTTTTATGGCATCCATGACATGGCTAAGCTAACATAAAAAAAGTTGCTGTCAATCTGGGACATACTGTTAGGAAGTTTCAGGGTACTAACAGAAACAAAACCTCTCCGTTTTAGTGTATACTACATGGGAATGATGTGATTGGTCCAATGGGGAATAAAAAAAAAAAACATTATTCATTCAAGAGATTGGCAGAAAGCCATCAAATAATTCTTGGTATTGGATTATTTCTATTGGATAATGCTACTATATATTACCGAATTATTACATCGTTGACATTGGATAAGTTGAACGATTATTGCATGATTGGCATACACAACATAGTAACATATCTGTCTATTTTCTTTCAAAATTATTTTATTAAAAATAAAACAAATATAGGCATTCGGCTTTGGTACGATATGGATTATCAGGACTCGGAGGGTGTTACTTGCCTCAGCCACACCCCCTCGACAAAATAATTAGCAATATCACACTTCACCTCGTTCAGAATTGATTGTGGCTTGATTGATAAACTTATTATGCCAAGGGGATAATGTTTGAATCAAGACGGTGAACACAGTTTGTCAGTGTCACCTGAAGCAGGTGTTGTCATGCTTTAAAAGGGGAAAAAATAAAAGAAATAAAAAAAAAGTTTTTCTTGTGTAAACATTAATATAAATATTTGAATGAGTATAAAAACACACCGTTAGGGGGGGTGGTTTAGTACGTTTCTGTGTAGTAAACATTAAAACTCTGAATTGGCATTTATCTCCGTTCGGGGGGCATGGGGCTCACCTGACCTGCCTCTGTCATGGTTAAAATATGTAGAAATAAACTATAAAAACTTCATTGTAGTTGACTTTTTATGTTCTTGTGTAGTAATAACTGTGTAGCATAAAATTATTCGTCTCAGGCTTGGTGGATGTCCACCTCGGGTTCTAATGAACACAATCAATAATAGTTTTATAATTTTGCTACAATATTTACTTTTGTTTGTCTCAGCCTCAGTTACTAAACTGGTCCAAGGAAAACTTTAGTGTATGTATTGACTCAATACTGAGAAATCTGACCTTGATTCTTAATACGCCACAGTGCTTTGCAGCAGGAGCCATTGCTAACCCACTGCTCCAATAGCCTAGAGCTTCATTTAGAAAAGAGAACAAAACCGACACCCGTTTTGGACAGCCAGCCTATTATGTCAGATTTCTGGGGCGCTCGGAATAAATTAAAGTCACTCAACGCTAAATCCCAAAAGGCACTTTTAGACTAAGTACAGGAAATTAGCAAAAATGCAAAGTGATTACTTCAGTCAATCCCTTCCTTTCAGCACCAGTAAAACCTAAACAAGACATGAAGGAGTGAGCCGAGCAGAAAATCTAATCGCGACGTTCTGTAATTTCTCCAGCTTCATACAGGATAATATTTGCTTCAGACCTCAAGTCAAGTGACGAGAGAGCACCAGGAACACCTGGACTTGGATCTTCGAGCTAGTAGCCAAGTCTGCTGGCAACGAGCATAACTTTGTTTTTATTTTTTTCCTTTTCGTCTAATTTTCTTTGTTATTACCTTCAGTGAGACATGAGGGCAGGATATTTCAGAGGAAAACGACAATCTCTAATGGAATCTTTACCCTGATTTCAAACTCTGGAACATTAGTTTGTTATGGAAACTACTGTGACCTGATTCAGCACAAAAACAAACCCATCCAAACAAAACTTTCACCTTCAGCTGTTTGTCCTCGCCGACCCCCATAAACCCCGTCACGGGACCTGTGAACCGTTTTTTAAGAAGCAGGCTCTTGTAGCCAGCTGTGTCTGGAGATAAACTGTTACATAACCAGCTGTGTGACTACCGAATGGCATAAAATGTGGGGAAAAAGCAACCATGTTAAATTTTACAAGTGAGGAGGTTTGTAAAATGTATTTCATGAGCCAAAAGTAAATCCTACTGGATCCAGTCATAGTTTTACGTGTAAAGCCAGCACTGACGCACAACAGGTTTTAAGTGCTTAAAAAAGCGTAGCTGCATTAAACCAACACCCCGATATGCCTCACCATCTTATTTTAAAAGCAGTCATGTAAATAAGTTGTTGTCATGTTGATAAAACAACGCCGCCCACCAAGCCCTGGACATCACTAGTGTATAGTCGGAGATAGTGTTTCGGTTCGATTTTTCTTCCTTGGCGAAGCTGGATACTGTAAAGTTTCCTCTCCTTGGATTCAGAGCGCATGCGGCTTAGTTGTTGCTTGTGGCAGCGCAGGCTCCAGGGGTTGTGGCTGATCTTTTCTGAGCTCAGGCCGCTGTTGCTGTCCAGCATTTGGAACGGCACTTCGGAGCAGATCTGCAAGTCCAGGCGTGGACTCTTGAGCTCTTGCATACTGACCACACACACACACACACACAGAGACAGACAGAGAGAGAGGGAAAGGGAGAGAGAGAGAGACATGGTTACTCATCGCACAAGCTTGCTGTAGGCACAAGGTTAGGACACCGGCTAACTGAGTCACTGAATATCACGTTGCCTTAGTGACCGTGTTGAATTTCACTGAAGTCACAAAGCGTTTAATGGAGCACAGAAAAAGATGTTATGTCGACTGGAATAAGCTTAAAGAAAATTATATAACAATCGCCAAAAGTTATTGTAGTGCAGGTCATACACAACAAGCATATTGATGTTCTTGAAGCAGACTGTTATGTGAATCACTAAAATCACTGGGTTTTAGTCATTCATATAAAAATTTTCACATAAAATAAAGAGCCAAACCTTCTCTTTAAGGCATTCAGTTGGATTTCTTTCAGCTATACAGGAGAGAGGAGAGAAGTACATACACTACAGAGTATCTATAATATTCATGATTTAAGCAGGGTAGAACGGTAGTCTAGTGGATGGCACGTTCGCCTCACAATGAGAAGCTCCTGGGTTTGAGTCCCGGGGTGTTTCTGTGTAGAACTTGCATGTTCTCCCGGTGCTTGCATGGGTTTCCTCCAGGTACTCCGGTTTCCTCCCACAGTCCAAAGACATGCACATTAGCCTAACTGGCTGTTCCAGATTGCCCTAGATGTGAGTGTGAATGGTTGTGTGTGTGCTGCCCTGTGATGGTCTGGTGAGCTGTTCAGGGTGAACCCCACCTTCGCTCAGTGTCCGCTGAGTGTCACTGCGGCCCTATTACGGTTAAGAATGAGTGAGTGAACTGAATAAATACAATAACCAAATGTGAACATGGGATCATCGCACCCATACACAAGCCTTCAGCCTTCTCGCCATACTGTTGGCTACACTTTCAGGATGAGGTCAGGGCTCTGAACACGGCTACCAGCCTTCGAATGATTCATTCATGGGGGGAAAAAAATAATAAAACAAAAGAAAATCACAAATTCCTACTACAAGAGTTGGCTGAAAAGTTCATAGGTTGGCTAATAAGGAGTAACGAATTTGACCATCAGGGTTACAGCTTCTATGCCAAAGGGAACCAGGCGCTGCAAAACAGATGGAAGGAGTGTGAAGACCGCAGGGGAGACTATTGCATCATGGTCAGCCCACCCTCGTACAGAGAGTTAAAACCCTATCTGAACAGGGCGAACATATTGATTTGGTTTAATGTTTTGATAATTTGATCATAATTGATCTATATTACATCATAAAACTAATCGAGTAAGGCAATTAAACTGCGAGAAACAAAAGGCCTGGGCAGGTCTAATATAACCACTTCACATGAGCGGTGTGAGGTAATCGATTATTAGCAGCAGTGAGGGTGTGCTATGTTTATATCTTATTTAAAGTGGTTTTTCTGTGTGCTGTGCCATGTAAATTAATACCATTCTCAATCTCAGCCCTGTGCATGTTCTCACACCAGTACAACAATGCTTGGTTGAATGGTTGAATTGCCTACAGTGCTTCCCCGGGCCGATATCAAACATACTTGTCATTGCTGTCACTTTCATGGGCCGCTCTTTCCTCTTTATGGTCACTGCTAGAGCGGTGCAGGCTGCGCCGCGAGTGTTTCCGCCGCGGTTGGTCCCTCTCGGGCAGCTCTTCGTGGTCCAGGCCTTCGCTTTCCACGTATGGGTATGCCACTAGGTTAATGTAGCCGTCCATGTCGTCTTCAAAACACACCAGGACCACACCTGCGAGGACGATTCGATAATGTTCCATTATAAAAACAAAAACGAATCCCTTAATCCATTATAAAAACAAAAACAATGATTCTATAGTTCTAACCTTTAGCACCCATCTATGAGTTCAATATGGATATCTGGACACATGAGCAATGTACTGGGTTAGAATTAGGTTTAAAAATATTAAAGTAAATTCCTCTCCATTTAATCTGCTGTGTTCTGGCGATCGCTGCTCAGAATAATCTAAACTACGCTGACTGTGAGTTGAACATTTCCCATAGTCTTCCAATTCAAATTCACAACCGCAAAAGTGTATGGGTTCCAAGAAAGGAAGACTACGGTGAAGGATTTCAGCATGACTGATTGTGCTGTAAAGCTGGTTGCGTCAGCCGACGGAAAGCAGAGAAGCCTGGCTGTGGAGCGTGATAAGGGGAGGGAGCGAGAAAGAGCAGAAGGTGCTACGAGGGAACAGACCATGCATCATCCAGCTGACTGACAGCTACTGGATAGCCTTTTTAGCTCTGTGATCCCTCCTCGGTGATGTCATCCTCGTTACTGGAGCTAATGAATGAAGACAGTGCTGATGTCAGAGTTGGCCAGCCTTTATCAGGGACATCATCTGTTTATACAGCTTCCCTAGCACTGTGCTAATACAGGAAAGGGGTCGGTTTAATGGGCATTAAGGATTTAGTGTTAGCTTGGTTCTCAGAGGTCTTAAAGACGCATCCCCCCCTCCCCCACCCGCCCACCTCGCTTTCTAAAACACAGTTCATGAACTTAAACTTCACACATGCATCACAACTCATACGGTTTATTTTAAGTACTGTAGGGATTAAAGGTCCGAGTGTTTCCATGTTACAGAAACAAATCCAAGGACAGACCCTGTGTGATACACGGTTCAAATTCTTGCTTTAATGCACTAAATAATTTTGGAGTTTTCATCACCTCTTGTGGACGCTTTTAGAAATATAGATTAGTGCACATGTTCTTCCATATACAGTGCAGTAATAAATAGGCCAAAATATCTGAACAATGTATTTTTATACCACATTTCCAGAGCAAGGTTGATCCTTTATTCATATTGAAAAGTCAAATAAAACACCTAGCAACAAATTCCCAAATTAAAACAATCTCCATGTTTGGACAGTTTTTAAAGATGAGCAGCCCTCAAACTGAAACGAAGGCATCAAATCTAATCCAATTCCAAAGCAAGACGAAGCACAAATAAACATGATCATGAGTTTCACAGACCCAGACTATCGTTCTCAACTGTGAGATTTTTAGTTCATGATTTCTACTATGTATTTACCAAAACATGTACCAAAACAATTAAGTTACCAAATGTATTCACTACCAAAATATTTTATAAAATGGTTTTCTGGCACAAAATTAAGTATATTAAGTATATACACACATTTTTTCCAGAACAGACAACAAAAACCCCACAAAAAATTGCTGCAAAAATAAGAAGGGCGACACTGCTTCTAAATACAAAAAACAAAAGTAAAACTGAGGCTGATTCTCCAAGATCGCGGCTCTATATTGCTGGATTCACCATTGTGTCACCAAACTTATGTATAAAACGATAAACACCTCCAACACGCAAAATAATGAACGCCACCACCTGAAATGGAAACACCACCAAGACATAAAACGGAAACACCACCACCTGAAACAGAAAACACCACCAACACCCGAAATGGAAACACCACCAACACGCAAAACGGAAACACCACCAACACCTGAAATGGAAACACCTCCAACACGAACAACGGAAACACCACCACCTGAAACAGAAAACACCACCAACACGCAAACCGAAACACCACCACCTGAAACAAAAAAACAACACCAATACCTGAAATGGAAACACCACCAATACGCAAAATGGAAACACCACCAATACGCAAAACGGAAACACCACCAACACGCACAACGGAAACACCACCACCTGAAACAGAAAACACCACCAACAGCTGAAACGGAAACACCACCAACACCTGAAACAAACAGCTGTTCCAAGTTTTGCAGGCACTAACAAACCTAATTTAATATAATGTGAAGGAAAGAAATGTGTAATTAATAAACATTTTATAAATATAAATAAATATTAATATCAATATTATTATTACATCAATTTATAAATTATGAATAATTGACACAAAAAGCTAAAATAAAGGTATGTTAATTAACATATGCAGCTCACCTTCCAGATGATGTCAGGTTTTTTATTTTTTAATAATTAAGGTCAGATTTATTTATTTTAAATTTAATTAATTTATTTTTTGCTGCATGTAACTTCTGTCTGTTCATGTAGGCCTAACACATTACAGCTTCCAGACATGGTAAAGGTGGTGCTGTGTGCACAAAGTCATATATGCAAATAGAAGGAGGCCATTCGAGTAACGGAGATCAATGTGCAAGATGTTTAATAAAACTTGCAGCTCATTTCCTATAACACAGCTTGCACCGAGATTATTATTCTTTTAATGAAATTAAATGTACCTACAGTACGTATGGTTAAAAATACTATAAAAAGTAAACAAAAGATAGAAAGTTGGAGTTCGTGCAACGTTATAAAGAAATGAGCTGCGTACTTTGATTCATGAGCATCGTGCAGAAGCAGCCACTGTCCAAGACGCTGACTGTTGTGCTTTTCTTCAGCAAAACTGTCTGAGGAAATGATCTCTAATGTAATACACCACGGATGTCAAACTCCTTTTCATTGAGGGGGACATCCCTAAATTTCGAGGTCATCAAGGGCCAAATAATCACTATATCTATACAATCTATTCAAAATGGGCAACCATGAAATCTGCATATCCATATTATTTGTTTATGCATTTGTCCTCTTTTCCTTTATTCGCTTTCCTTTTCTAACAATGCTTCACGGTAACAAGCTAACTTACAATCTTTCCTGAGTCATGAATAGCTAGCTGTTTACTTGAAATATGTTGGTTCCACCTAGTGGATGGATGACGAATTACATTTCATGGTATTGGTCGATGCAAAGAATGTTTGATAATACTTTTATACTTTAAAAGTTGTCATGGGCCACATAAAATGAGTTGGAGGGCCAGATTTGAGTTTGACACCTGGGTAATACAACCCGTTTTTCTCGCATAATTTCCGAGCCGTCAAGTGTTGCCTCCCCATCATATACGACCACCACCAACCAGGGAGGGGCGTAAGCATGCACATGCCCCCTCGATGACATGCAATGCTGCATGTGCATTTGGAGGTGGCCTAACACACTCGGAGGGGAGGCGATATCCGCCCCGTTTGTACGAATAAGCTCTCAGATGCCCGTGGATTGGCAGGTGATTGCTGTGAGTGACAGGGAAGCGTATGCCATCCCTTCCTCAAGTTAGAGCTTGGCTAATTAGCTCCCATGGACACCCGGTCACGGATGTCAGATGCCACACACTGATTTCTTTAAGTGTAACATAGAGAATGTTTTTGTGAGTAATTCTGTGCCAAGAAGAAAAAAAAAGATGCCAGGAAATCTAAAAATAAAAAATCCATGACAAAGTTTCCACACAAAAAAAGAGCATGACACTACTGCAAAATTCCATATATAATCACAGAAAAATAGACAAACAGTTGATGTACTAAAACAAAATCATCATTTATTCCAATGTACAAACAATAAGCTAGCAAAATGATTTACTTGCAATTCTGATACCTTACTTGCAAATTAAAATTGCAGTTATTAAACCACACTGGAAATGTTTCACACTGCAGTAAACTCAGCTGTAGTGTCAGAAATATCATATTTCTCCCTTAGGAAACTGCACACACTATTGCATGAGGTCACGGCATGAGGTTTACGCCCTTCTACTTCATCCTAAAACATGACCTTTCATTATCAAAAGCAGAAGAGCTCATGCCTGGCGCGAGCACATGAGCGATGCTTCAGCCATTGTTCGCATCACTGTTGTTGTTCCTCTAACCACAACCCCTGTTTACCTATTAATAGCTCTTTACACCCTTTTACACATACCTCTACGGTTTGCAGGCAATTCTTCCAAGCGTGCCATCATGAACAAACAATGTTGAGCCTGTAGCCCTCAGAGCTGGCCCTATTTTTAAATCGACTGCGTGGCCGCCCACTGCAAGGGGCAAATTCTCACGAATGGAAAAAAGCGTGAGCTGCAGCCTTACTCGTGCGCGGACCAAAATAGATACCGGGAGTTTAAGACGTATGTATGTGTTTATTTACTCCACTCTGTGCATGAGCCGAGAGTTACTTCATGAGGAAGGCACGGCGGATATCTAACGCGGTAACGTCGGAGTGGAGAGGAGACGCAAACCAGGTGTTAAATTGGCTTAGAGAGACGAGCCCTGAGCAATGTCACGCACACTTCCATATTGAGGACAAACAATTGGCATGTAGGAGCTCAACAAATCCAGGAATATAATGAAGCCAGAAGGTACTGGCCTGGGTTTAGTTCGAACACAAACAGCGATAAACTAATATTAGTGTCAAGAAGTGAGTTGTAAATGAATCAGAAAACATGACGCACGAAAACTGGGGTTTAAATATAAAGCAAAACATCTGTTTGTGTTTAAATATCACATCCCATTAGCACTATCAGAACAAATACTACGTTCAATTTACACAGTATCTGTTTTAAATAACAAAAAATATCAGCATTTCAATGTTTAAAACCCTTGGGTGCATGTTTAATCAGGTAAATTATCTAAATTAGCCTTATGTCAAATACAGGAAAATAAATCTAAATAAATACATTATTTATGGCATGATAGGTTTTTGTATAAATATGCAATCAATATACTCCTTAAATATAACAAAGACAAGTGATGGCATCATAATTCAAGTTGTAGTTTGAGAATTTCTAACCAGAATCTGTTTTCCGAGTTAATTTTAAATATCTATAACTATCCTACTGGCCATTTATCACTGTACTGCATATCCACCAATTGTGACCCACTCCAGCATACGGATCAAGACGTAAGGTCATGTTTTGAATAAGAGCCAAAGTAAGTAGAAAATGGCGTACATGGACGAAAAATACATCCATGGCGATGTTCAAATATCCATAAACACAATCTACCCATGCTAAAATACATGTGTAAGAAAAGGTTCCACGCCCAAGTTGGTATAAAACAATGGGAATATCCACTTATGTTACTGATTTTCAAACGGATTTTGTGATTGCTCGGGTTATTTCCTTATTATCCACATTCGGTACCAGAATAATAACAGAATCCTGAAGGATTCCCCGAATCATATAACAATGACAACCAATGAGAAGCCTCAAAACAGACATGACTCTGTATAAATAGAACACATCTGTTGCTAGGAGGATGCTAGGAAGATCGCGCTGATTGGTCGAGAGCCGGGTTCATTTAGTTGATGGATGTTAGATGAGTTTCAGATGCAGACATTCAGAAACTGGTTCTGTGACTGTAATTGCTATTTTCTCAAAAGTAATGTTTCCTGATTAGCCACAAATAAAGTGATGTAACTCAGTCAACTTTCATGCTATAATCACGTATTACACCTCATTTTAAAGCGTATTCAATTCTTTTCCAAATATATCAATATCTCAGAATGTCAAATGTTCTACTTAATCCGTACTATGCTGGAGAGCATCACAATTATGCACAAATTATGAATATTCACCTCCAAGAGACTTATTTTTATTGCCTTTATTAGCTGTAATGATGCGCCACATTAATCCGTCGTGAGGGTGACACTACACCCGAACATCTTTGTAAAACACTTGGTTACGTAAGCTCTGGCTAAGCCTGGCAGCTAATTCGGATGAATTTCCCTCCTGTTAGAGCGATCAGTTATCGTATACTACTTTGTGATAATGAATGTCAAAACATCTCCTCGCAGCACACCTGGCCCTTGTGTTATGTTTGCTGCAGTTGCTAATGCAAAGCAGCACGGGCAGCTTTAATAATTCCCGATGAGGAAGCGGTCTAAAATCAGGATTGATGGCTGTGTCTCCTCCACTGTGTTGACTGCGACAACAGTGCCCTTGATCCTATCTGCCTGTTGAGTATCCTGTTTGAAAGGAAGCCCTTTGTATGCGAGACTGTGGCGTATTCGTGGACTGAATTATCAGAGGCATGCAAAAACAAACTTTAATCTGGAGTGTTACCTTTGTATTCTGGTGTAAACTCCTTCATCTCAGGAGGCAGAGACTCATAAAAGCGCTGCTCGCGGCTGATGAGTGGTTTACAGACGGTGTGGTCGTCGTAGCGCATCATGCTAGTATGGCCACCCACCTGGTGGACAAAGGGCTCGAGAGTCACCCCTCCACCACGGCCGTGCCCTTGTCCCTGGCCTATGTCCAGTGCATTATGGTGTTTGCCCGTCTCCATGTTCTGCTGGACGCACATGGCGCTGACCGGCCGCGTGGTGCTGGGAACATGGGCTCGTGCACGCAAGCCAGGCGAGCACGGGGCACACGGGGGCGGCGGCTGGGAGCGCACACTGCCGCCGGGAGGAGGAGGAGCCAGCCCGCCGGCCACACCCACCAACCAATTGATCCTGGCGCCAAGAGTGTTGGGACAAGGCCTTACCACGGCCTCCTAAAAGAGAAAGGGACTGAGAGTTAGTTTGTGTAAAAGCAAAGTTTCTAAACCACGGGTCGC
>JAQMYF010000023.1:6205575-6234203 GCA_030014195.1 Neosilurus mollespiculum | reverse complement strand
CCATGCATTCATAAAACATCACCATGCCAACACAACACAACACACACATACACAAAAAACAGATTGCCCGAGATCCAACAAATAAACCACAGCCAAATACATAAAAGGTTCATATAAACATAAAATTGTATACGCGTGTCAAGTCGTTGTAACAGACAGCACACAGCAGGCCACTCAGACCAGAACCCTCATTACACGAAGCTGCTGCTCATCAAAAGCACAGGCTGTCCATCAACCCAGACGTCTGGCATCAAAGCAACCCAGTACCGCTTCGGATCCAATCAGGACAAGCCTTTTAATCAGAACGAAAATGTAATCATTCCCAGCCGGGTGATCTGCACATGCAACTTTCATCAATGGTTATAAAAAGAACTGGAGACACTATACGAGCACTCCGCAGCGGAAAAAAAAGTTTCTTGGCACAAATTCAGTTGAGTGGAACGTGTAGAGAAGATGGAGCTCAGCTCACACAACCGTATGCTATAAAACGTCATCACTAAGCTTCTAAGTTTAGCCTTTTTATTATACAGGCAATTTTAAATGTGACTCAAAAATCTTTATTGTCCAGCTGGTCATATTTTAACTAACAAACTTATCGAGCATCAGAAAACGCGAGAGCATTAAAACGGCTGAGAAACTGAAACTGGACAATCACTTATCACTTAGAAATTTTACATCCGGTCTGACAACCTTCATCAAACAGGGGCGATTAATGGCTGGGGCTGATCAAGCCATACATGGAAGTGTATTTACAAATTTCCAGTTAAGCCTCGGTGGCAATGTTGGTGGCTTTAACAGCAATGAGGACAAGCTGACCTCACACCTGGCTCCTCTACTCCATATGGCATTCAATGTACAACCGACACGGTGCTGCTCAACCTGGCATTCTTCCTCCTATCAGGGCGCCGTGCGCTCAGTTTCCTCGACCCACACTACAGTCCGAGATGTTTACCAGTTGCAACTATGAAGCAACTTCTAAAGGTTGTAAAGGAAGCTTCCTGTAAAATCATTAACTCGGGACGGTGACTGTATTAAAGGCCGGCTGGCTATAACGACTTTAGTAAACAAACAGGACTTATACAAGTTAGTTCCTTGGCTCTGGGAGGTTAATGTATAAAGGATGTAATGATTTCAAAATAATGATTACAGAAAAACACAAGCACTGACCTCGGGAAACACGTTCAACCATCACCAAGGACTATATCATTATATATCGAGGCACATCTACCTTAGTACACATTCATGAGCAAGGCAAAAGTCTAGAATTATTCATTCATTCATTTCATAAGCTGTTTAATCCTAATTAGGGCCACGGGGAGGCTGGCGCTCATCTCAGCCGACTCTGGGCGAAGGTGGGGTACACCCTGAACAGCTCACCAGACAATTGTTGGGCCAACACACACATACAACTATTCACACTCTCACCTGGGGGCAATTTGGAACAGCCAATTAGCCTACCGTGCATGTTTTTGGATTGTGGGACAAAACCGGAGTACGTGAAGGAAACCCAAGCAAGCACGGAAAAAACATGCAAACTCCACACAGAAACACCTGAGGCCAAGAATCTAACTACATTTTGTGAGGCGTACATGCTAACCACTACACCACCGTGCCACCATGCCGATGAAAAAATGATTCCTAGCACCCGTTATAAATACCTGAATATGACAAAAATACTCAATGGAAGGTAGAGGTGGGATTAAGTCTCAGTGATGGATGGTTTGTTCATCCATATCTGACCACAGTGTGTGAAACGGAGTGAGATACTTCAGTTTCCAGTCTATCAGACAGGATGTTAAAAGAAACTTCCACACATTCATGCATCGTCATGAGAGTGGGCGTTCCAAAGACTTGAGGTAAAACGATCGAACGCGGTCATGCAGATGAGGGTTGCACACATCCATGCGACGAATAAAAGAGCGGAAAGATTGGAGGTGGTGGTGGTGATGGTGGTGGGGTTGTGTTTGCACCCACAGGTGAGTAAAACTGAACATTAAAACTGGCAAGTGTGAAGAGAATACGTTCAAATCTCTTCAGATCTCTTTACTCTATTCATCTAAGTGACAGACATGATCGTCATCCTCCACCCAATCAATAAAACGTTACACGTAAGCCAATAAAAAAACAGCTGCACAAAACAAAACCACACCGTCTTAGAACCCCCCAACACACACACAGATCTTATCAAGGTCATACAGCACAACACAATCTAATTGGCATAATGCTGAAATTAGATTGAACAGAAGAGCTAAAAGAAACGAAAGGTGACTTTGACTCTAATCAGAATTCTTTGCACGGTTAAACCATTACTATCGAAAAGAAAAAGAGCTTACCGACTGATGTAACCGGGGTTGGCGTTTTTAAAAACAATGCACCCCTCCATTAAAACATCACAAACACAGAGAGTTGCGGGGAGGCTGGCGCCGACTCTGGGCGAAGGCGGGGTACACCCTCAACAGTTCGCCAGACCATTGCAGGGCTAACACACATAGTACCGTTCACACTCTCACTCACACGGCAATTAGCCCAGTGTGCATGTTTTTAGGCTGTGGGAGGAAAACAGAGTACACGGAGGAAACCCACACAAGCACAGGGAGGACATGCAAACTCCACACCAAAACCCGAGGCCGGGACACAAACCCAGGCCTTCTTGCTGTGAAGCAGATGTGCTAAGGCTAGAATTAATGTGGTGGAACTATCTGTAGTTCGGAGCCATCGTATAGAGGCACGTTGTGCTACAAATACAAACAGTAGCTTGGACCTGACCTTGTCCTGGACTACTAAATTTGTCCAACCAAAATGATCACGGAAACATAGGGCAGGGTGCAATATACAGTCAAAAGTATGTGGGCACTTGGTGATTACACTCATAATGTCCTGTTATACTAACCTCTGCTCTTCTGGAAAGGCTTTCCATTGGATGTTAGATCCCCCCAACATGTGGGATATGTAACATGTAGCTGTTCAGTACAATTTTAAGGTGTTTCCCATCTTTAAATTGCAAGCGTGGCAGGTATTTTTTGGCATAACAGCGACCTTACTTTGGCCATATCGTGAGAGCTGCTAAATGGATGCCCACCATGAAAAGATAACCAAAACATCTGCACAATGTTAAAAATGCCTGGAGAGCGTTAACCAATAGTTAACCTACATCTTCGATCAGTTACTTTCTATCCTCAAATGGCTCTCGACTTCCTCCACAGCGAATGTCAAGGGGACACAGAGCCACGTTTCCAGGCTCTAAAGGAATGCACTTGAAAGTTGGAATGATTGGAGTGCAAACTTGGGGCTGACCTTCGTTTACAGTCCTGACTTACAGTCAACCACAGAAAAAAATTCTTGACCTCTCCGTTAAGCCAGGGTCATGGTGTCTGGATTTAGCATAATGCTTCTAAATCCTGTTCTTGGAGTACCAGTGGCTGAATGGGTCCTAATACTTTTCCTTGCTCAAGGACGCCTGTCCCAACCAATAAGCTAATTAATGAACCCTTCCTAAGGCGTATGGCGCTATGCGTCCAGCATATGTTCCTATATTTATATCTATATTCCAGTCTACAGAAATAAGTCAAGTGAATCAAGCTCTACGGTTTGGTCCACACCGGCAAGGACAAATTTTGGTTAAAAAAAAATTGCTTTTAAGCCCGTTGTACCTTTCAAGTGATTTTCACTTCCTGTCTCCAAAGCTGATGAAATACCCTTTTCACACTGTGGAAAATACCCTTTTCACACTGTGTAAGGGATAAGCTTATAGAAAAGTTTGGCTTATGACTGTCATGAATGAAATCATGTCAAGGTCATAGGTCATACACAAGAGCTCATGCCAAACATGCCATATTCAAGGGGTTAACAGTGAGGCCAAACCAAGATAACAGTAGTCAAACTAGTGTGACTTAGGTTTGAATCAAAAGTGTATTACAACAGAGAAAAGGTAACAAGATACAGGACTGGGAGTACTACAGGTTTTGGTAACCATAACACGAAGTTAGAAAGTTGTTGACATAACTAACCAATGACAGATTAGAAATTTTCATAATCAGTGGGCGGAGACCAAAGGCCGAGGTTCCCCTCGACTTAGAATTCACAATAGTGGTTGCATTTCTCTGCTACGCGCTATCTCTTGGCAACAGTGTGGAAAAAACATTTTTGGAATCACAGACAGTAAAGAGGACTAGCGGTACTAATGGAACTAAGCAAAATGCTTCCAGAAAGGCACTAATAAAAACGCTTATCTCTTGCACTAAAGAATAGCTTTAAATATTTCAACAAACATAACATAAATTACGATCCTGTCTGTCTCCCACATTTGCCTTATATAGCATCTGCATTGCCTTATGACTCAGGTTTTATTTTTTAAAAAAGATTTTTGCTGGAGGAAAGAGCACTGTGATGACGTACAGTAATTCACGTTAATTCACTTTATATGATGAATCACAAAGTGAAAATCAAGGCTTGGTCAAAGCTTTCGCTTCACTGTGTGACAGGAAAACCTCTGACAACAAATCAATAGACAAGAGACACACAAACCACAAACAAACCAAAACAAAACAAACAAACACCCCCCTCCCCCCCCTCCCCCCACACACACACACACAAACAATCAAGGCAGTTTTAAAACATCATCTGCAGCCAGTGGATAATGTTTCAATGGACAAATTTCACTACATCATCACAGAATCTAAAAGGACCAGATCCAGAAAAACTTACAGTTCAACAGATTTGGTTGTCGTACTGCCTTAAAAAAAGAGAGAAGCACTAAAAGAGCGCAAACCTCCACCAAGCCCAGCCATCCAACATAGGTGCCACAATGTCAAATATGGTCATATCTTGCAATGTTAAAGAATTCCTAGACATAGAATTGACAAAAATCTAGATTATGTCCAAAATCTAACACAGTCTTCCTTGTCCAAAACCCCACCTCTGGTAGAAAAGAAAAAAAAAAAAAAAAACACAGTACCTGGGCCTACTGTACAGTGACACTTCCAAATAACTGTCATATCTCACAATGTTAATTTAAAAATATAATACTTTATAAAATTCCCGGATCCAGAATTCAATCCTGATCATCTCCAAAATTTAATGGTGTTGTCCAAAGCCACGCCTCTGGTGCCTTATATTACTGGTTCAGGTCTAATACATTTTTGGTACACCAAACATGTATTTTAAAAAATAATAATAATTAATTATTTCATAATATTAAATAGCCATCAGAGATAGCAAAAAACCCCTCAGCCAAATTTATAAGGTCAAGGTCATTGTGACGAGGTCAGAGGTCAAATAGAATAACTGACATGCCTAAGCACACATACACACCGAGTAGGAAAAAAAAAATGATCTGCTCAGCAATTCTTGAGAAACAGCCCGGATAAAACAGAGACAGCGACGAGAACGGGTACGGCAATGCGGACACAGGCAATAATACCCCGACAGCCCAATGGCTGAGAGGAAAAAATAGTGATTATCTATTTATTTCAGAAGCAACTCTGCTGCATTTTGTCTGTCAGCCTTCAATGAAGTTCCATTTCAATTTCTCAGCAATTCCAAATTCACGGAGGCCATTTACAGTGAACAATCTGACAGGGATTCTTAGCTCGGATATCTTGTCAAGCGCACGTGCTTCATTATTCCTTCCGAAAGCCTCTGATCTGAACCCCGGACTGAAATGTACACCTTACGATGTAAATGCAAATCGTATTCAGGAGGCATGCAAATTCGACAAACCTACAGCTAAAAGAACAATCGATGGTCATTAAAAGCAGACGTGATGGAAACTTCAATAAAATGGATTATCCGTTAGACTAAAAGCATTCATTTAAAACACAATGAGAAACACAAAAGCACAGCGAGCATTGTGCGGAGCCCATGTGCTGACATCGGGGTCGCTCCATTCCATTCTATAGTCCATAATCCACGCTCTTGTATTAATTAGCTGCTAATTAGAATCACTGATATTCATTACAACATGCAGAGACTCGTACACGTGCTCAACAATGCGTGGTGATGCCTGGGGCAAATGAAAGGGCGACAGGGACCTTGTTCATTTCCCAAATCTAATCAGACAAACACACATACGCTTCAACACAAGCTCACTGGGCTCTCACATGCAAAAAGGGGCCATGGAATATCACACAAGGCTACGGGCCAGCTCTCTGTCACACCCTTAGTTTGAGAATGATGTTTTCAACTCCGTACAATCACACCGAGCTACTACTTTACTCTAAAATCTCCTATATACAGCACTCTGACAGCAATACTTAGGACAATATTTATTGATGCTCAGTTTAAAAAAAACCTCATATGAATTCTGAAAAACACGTTTAGAAAAGAGGTGAAGGGAGCAGATGGGATTTCACACACCGGAGCGAGGCAAATGCTCTTGGGTACATTCTCCAAACTTGACCTAAAAACATCTCCTTTGTAGATTGCTGGAAAAATGTTGCTCACATAAAGGAAAAGGCTGACTATAAATATTTGAACTCCTGGCACAAGAAGCGAATTCTGCTCTCCTTACACAGGGCTTCAGAGGCAGAGTTTTCACTCGAATGGTAAAGCAGGTCTTTTAAGACCACAACCAGGAGTTAAAACGCAAACAGTTTTGCTCGGCTTGAGGGTTCTCAACTTTTTCAAGATAGACCTGTTGGCCATACCAGTGAGTGATCAGCGCAAGAGGAGAACCATTCCCCACCCCACCCCCAAAACTGCCACCGCCGCCCAGACTCATATCTATCAACACTTCCATCTGTGATATCTTCATCACACTCCATGTGGTGAACTGTACACTTTGCTGCTCCATGGGGAGCCGAAAAAGACTGGATCAACTAAGTGCTAGCCCTGGAGTACAGGAAAGCTGTTATCTGAGAGAAGTGCGGTTCAAACACAGGAACATTTACTTAAAGGTGCATTAGTCAGTATTAGTCATACTTTAGTGGTTAAGTAGACGAGGTACAAAAATTATGGAATAATTATTTTATACAGACATTGCTACATAAGCAAAGGTTCCTGGGATGGAGCTGGACCCAAACCACTTCCTCCTACAAGTCTAACCCAAACTCCAACTCCAAACCTTCCAGTCTAAAAACAGAGATGTGTCCACCTTGTTCAGCAGGAAGGACTACTAGCCCAAAACCTACCTCCAATTCCTACCATGCATTCAAAACCATGGCTCCACAAACTGCCCAGTAGGCCATTCAAATGCTTGACAAATAAGTCAGTAAACTTTAAACAGAAGAAATTCCCTTCATGCTGATTCACCGCTCTGAGAACACTCAAGAGTACCGTCACAATCCTGAGAGCGATCCTGAAAGTGACGACAGGGGCCTGACAAAATTTCACTCCCATGGCTCTCCTCTTGCCCTCCAGAGCTGCTTGATGGAGTCTTGTGACTCACCACTACAGATGGACAGATGGTCCAACATGGATATCTTTCAGATCGCACTTTCCAGAAGCAGATCCAAATACTGTCTCTGTTTCTTTAGAGGATAAACTCACCTGGACACTCTAGACTTGTAACTAATATTACCTTGCTAATACCTCTGTAAGGTTAGATAGGTCAAATATATGGCAAGAGATTATATTTCACTTTAAAGAAAACTGGTCGCCTTAACCTTGCACGAGCACCGAACACATTAAACCCCACAACAATCGACCTCAGTATAAACTTATCACAGCGAACTCCCTCCATGGACTAACTTGGGTCAGATAAAAATTGCACAGTGCTCGTGTGGTGCCCCAAGTAAAATCATTCAACCCACCCAAAGATAGGCCCTCCTCCATACACAGTAAAGGACTCTGGCGTTCTTCTTTTGTTTTTTTTTCCTTATAGGGAAACATTCATTTCTTTACTTAAAAATATTGTTGATGTGGGCGCAAAAAAAAAAAAAAAACACTTGAGGGTATCCTTTTTGTTCAATTTATCAATTGAATTAACAGATTTTTAAAAATTGTGTGATCAATTTCCTTTAAAGAACTCATGGAATACTTCTTTAGCTGAAAATATGGTGATATGTACCAGCACATATTTCAAAAAATCAAGTCAAAGTGAGAGACTACAAATGTGAAATGGGAGAATGGGGCGGGGATTCTGTCAGTTAATACCGGAGAGTTCAGAACACCTAAACCTGGGTTTACACTGGGGCCACGATGTCAACAATCTCCACAAACTGAGAGAATCGTCATGAGAGTTTGGGGTCGTGGAGTCAAATCGTGATGATCATGAGGGAACTTGGAAGAATCGTGATGATCATGACAAAATCTTTTACCAGCAAAAATTTTGCCACAATTATTACGATTTTTTATGATTTGATGCCAGCCATGATAGAATGTGGGAACCATAGTAGAGTATATTAGAGCTTAACAGACCATAACAGAGTGTCACATGCCTAGATTCACCATCGTAGCAGACCTTGATGAACTTAAAATCATAGAGGCTCCACAATTCCACTCATATGCTGACCAGGACATCTGACAGTATTATTGGGTCCTAAATTCCTACATAAAATGTACTAAAGTTTAAATTAAAATTATACCTAACATATTTTACAGACTACATCGTAAAAAATAAATAAATAAATAAATAAATATTTAATTAAAAAAAAAAATAAAAATAAAAAATTTGATCACAGCGGCTTAATAGGGAACACGCCTACATTTGCAGGGAGTAAAATATATACGAACAACCTTGTGAACTCTGCGGGAGAAATGAGCCTCTACGGTTTGTTCAGGCAGCACCCACTCGAGAGCATGACTCATTGTCCTTGCATCACAATCTACCGAGGGAAGAACAGAATGGCGCACAGGAATGGAAGTAGGAGGCGGTGTAAATGTATAGATGTCATCCCCATCACCAAGCAGTGAATACCTTTCAGATTAATAGCCCTAAATACGAACCCTGATTACGCAGCTATGGGGGAAATTACAGGCGACAGCAGCACTTTGAAAATGATTCACTTCTTCAGATAAAGAACCTGATCAATGACGATACAGCGCAGCATCACCTTTGTGCACGGAAAAAGAAAACATACGTACATGTGCTTTGAAACCCTTATAACTCCTTTTGATAACAGAAGCGCCGCTCTCTCAAATGGCTCAGTAAAATGAAAACCAGTTGAGGTGGTGAAACATTTCTTTTTTTCTCCCCTCTGAATAGCACATGGAGCTCTCAGTCAAGCACTGGCCACACGTGTCGTTCGCACAGTTCGTAAACATAAGGGGCCTGGCGAGCGATCAGCACTACAATAGAAACATGGCCACATGTGATTTCAGTTTAAGACACCACCTTCATTAGAACATAAAATGCTTCAAAATGCATAATTTATGCACAGGAAGGACTACTCAGCATTACACGGGACCACATGCTTATTTACACGTAGAGCACTGACGTCCTTAACCCTAAACAGAATTCATGTGTGAGTCATCATATTCCTTCAAACATCTGGCACAACAGCTTTCCAGGCTCGGCATTAAAACAAACAAGTGCATGTTGGTCAGGAGCCAGGATGTTACACGTGTGTAGGGAACTCGGCGTCTCCCATTTTCACTCTATATAAATAGAAATGATAAAAACAGGCTTAGTGCAAATATTTCATTGGTGACGCGCTCCGGCATAATACGGATTAAGTCGAAAAGTCGTGTTTTGAATAAGAGCCAACGTAAGTTGAAAATGGCATACCTGGACGAAAACGCGATATCGCCATTCCACATTCCACATGACCAAGTTCAAATATCCATAAATACAATCTACCCATGTTAAAATACTGGCGTAAGAAAGGGTCTTATGTCCATGTTGTTGTAAACCAATTGAAATATCTACTTATTTTGCCGATTTTTTAACCGCTTTTGTGATTGCTCAGGGTATTTCCTTATTATCTATATTCACTACCAGAATAATCTCCCTACTTACAGAGTCCCAGAAGGAATCCCCGAATCATATAAACGTGAATTAATGAGAAGCCTCAAAACAGACATGACTCGGTGTAAATAGAACTCATCCGTGGCTAGGAAGTCGCTAGGAAGATTGTGCTGATTGGTCGAGAGCCAGATTTATTTGGTTGATGGATGTTCGGGGGTTTCAAATGCAGACATTCAGAAACTGGGTCTGTGACTGTAATTGCTAGTGTAATTGAGTGTAATTGAGTTTAAAAAAATAGATTTTCTGAGTTTTTTTATTTTAATTTTTGATATTGATTCTTTTTATTCAAAGATCAATCTTTTATTACACCCCCTTAGTTCTCTAAGAGTCCCTTTCATATTCATATTCAAGCAAAACAGGTACTGTAGATGAAATATCCCTCAATGAATCGATATTGAATCGAATCGGGACCTTGTGAATCGATATCGAATCCATTCGGGAAATCAGTGGCAATACCCAGCCCTATCTTTTTTTTTGTGCACAAATTTATTGGCGCTATGACAAAAGGGACTGATGTAAGTTTGGGTGAGGTGAGTTTGAAAGCTGAATACCTGCAGTTATGTATAAAACATGCCTTGTACATTTGTCATGAAGAAAACAGGTCAGGTCTGAAAGTCAAACTGTACCATGTTCATACGAAAGTGATTCCACTACTGAGAGAAAAAAAGCTGAATGTTCCTGTTATACTCAGATACTGTGGTGATCTATAAATTGAGCAGTGGTGGCTTATTGGTCAAGGCTCTGGATTACTGATCAGAAGGTTGGCGGTTCAAGCCCTAGAACCACCAAGATGCCACTGTTGGGTCCTTGATCAAGGCCCCTTCAACCTCACCTGCTTAATTGTATGAATGACATAATGGAGTCTGGACTCTGGATAAATGCCATAAATGAAAATGTAGTATGATACACATGGCTATATAACAGAGTCCCATGGATCCAGCGGACTACTGTAAGGAAACCATAAAATCCATGTGTTAATCATCACAGTCAAAGGAGATCACAGGGCATGCCATGATAGACCTAGGAAACGGATTTGACCTTGAGAATCACCTACAAGACAGAAAAACTTTTCCCCCTATTGTCTTTTACTCTTACTTAACAAAAGGTTTTACCTTTTGATTTTGTTTACACTGAATATAATTATAACTGTATTGCAATTCAGACAGACAGACAGACAGACAGACAGACAGACAGACAGACAGACCACGTGCTCATTTTGAGACCCCCCACCTCCACTCAGACACCACCTTACCTCGTCAGGCCTGAGGAGAACCCACAGTACATGGGTTCATGGTCAACAATGCTCTCTGCTTTAGTTCCAAAAGTTTGGTATTTATACAATGATAGCTTTTTGTGTGGTGAGGCAACTTCGGATTGGTCAGTTCAAAGGAAATGCTACATGTAGTTCACACAGGATAGACTAGTTAGATTGTAGTCTCCAAAAGAGGCGGGGCTAGTTACAACGCACTCATTGTATGCAGGGTCTGTGATTTCTTTCTACATGTGCTCCTTGGTTTACAGAAATAAAAGAAAAGAGTGTGTGTGCCCACTTTTACCTAACACATGGTCAAAACTCCAGACAAGGCTCTACGGCGGTATTTTCCATCGCAAACAGGTGAATTCAGCACAACACATCCACAGTTGTCCTAGGAATCTTCCCAGGTTTCTACTGTAGACCTGTTGCGCACCATACGTGGCAGGGGCTTCAAAGGAAAGAAGTATTTTCGTAGAAATATAATCAGTTCATAGTGTTACATTTAGGACACAAAAAGCAACAGAACAGTAAGTCGCTCGTTTGATTCTTGATATCTGGGGGCACTTCCATGAAAACTGGCACATGACCAGGCATTTTCAGTTATAGATTCTGAAACATTTACGCATAACACAAACACAAGATTTCTATGCCCAAGACCACATGAGCTGTTTTAGCCACCTACATGTACCATGGTGGGTGAATTCTGAGACAATGGGGTGGGAGGTTTCTTGTCTTTGACTCACTACAGATGCCTATCCATAGTCCATGGACTTCCATGATGTTGTTTTGTCGTTTGTGTGATTTTTAGGATTGATTTCCGGGTTTGATACATGTTCTTGTTTCATGTACCTCTAGAAAGGTTGGGAATGTAGGAAGATTACTGGAAAGTTTTCTCAGATTTCCCAAAATGTTTTGCTTGAAATGCATGAAAGGGTGGAACTTGATGTAAAATCATTAATAATTGAATAACTGAACCTTTTCTAAAGCAAATCAGTAAAATTTATTTTTATCTCTAAGACATGTTAATGAATCAGACATAACGTCCACCCCGTAGGATTTTTCACAACCCCGAAGCCAGTGCTGTAAGTGCCTCACTTCTTGCTCTCTACTGCAGTCAGTATATTAGCAAGCCTACTCCCCCTGTATACCTTACTTCACAATCATGTATCACTGGTAGTTTTCAGAGAATTTTGAAATAAATTTTGATGAGTCCCTGCCCAAAACATGCAGCATGGACTCATACAACAAAATAGCTCAGATACATCCAGCAAAAAAAAAAACTTCATTGCAATGTGTGGACGAAAACTGTGACTTTTTTGTTCGTTATGCTTCATGCCCTGCTATCGCTAAAGCATCAACTCAAAGTGTAAACAGTAGGGCTTACAATAAAGATCATGCATTAAAAGTACAGATTCCTGTTTTTCTTACTTTGTGGACTGAGAATCGCACACCAAATTACCATTCCGCGTGTAACCAGTGGTCCACACCCGTTACATACGGAAGCGACCCATTTTTCACTGATGAGGGGTGCGGTTCCATGTTACGACGTTCACTGCACAATCGAGTTCCTCCTGAAATGTATTTACTTCACACGTAGTCAAGTGGAAATTAATTTATTCACCAAAAACAAATGGGATGAATTGGGTCCACACATGAATGAAGTTAAAGATGAATTTGGTTTCCATACAGATTTATTCCTTTTTTTTACTAATAAAAGGGAAGTTATGTGCATGACGTAGTAAGACGGACATGACGTGGTTCTCTCACTGTCTTTGTAATGATGGTTCATGAATTTATGGTCAATATAGAGGGAAATAAGCTGGACTACACTGAAATTTGGGGATTGTGAATGTCACACTTTATGGTACCACTTTCAGAGAATGACCCACAACCAAGAAAACAGATGTGAGATCCAGACGATTTTAAAGGCAACACCATGAACTAGAAATTGTATCTAGAAATGATTTGAGGCAGGCATTATTAAGTGACTGCATTTTTCCCAGTCAATCATCTGCACTATTTTTAACTTAAACTATTGTTAACACTGTTGTAACAAACAAACAAACAATCAATTAATCAATCAATCAACACGACATGACACACAGCTTGTGTGCTGGTGAAAACCATGACACCATGGGCAGTGACAAACAGTACTGTCTGGCTCGTTCTTTTTCTGATGGCAAAACCCCTAACCACTAAGTTTCATATGACGTTTTAAAGTATCATCAGAGATGGTAAGGATTTTGCAAACAAGCAGCAAGTTTCTATTCATATGGCACTCTTTACAGAAATAAGGAAATGGATCTGACACATACAAGTTTCTCACTGTCTACTAACTTCCAAGAACCCATCCATCCTACAGAACTCCTGCTGAAACTAAAACAACCTCCTGCATGTAATATATCAGTGCACTTGCTCTTACACTATTGTTTATTCATGACTGTCCTTCCTACTAGACGTCCTGCAGCACTTGTATCGCTGTCGTGTCCTTTATAAGCTCCATGGATTGTATGTGTCCCTCACGTGCAAGTTGGCAATATAATAAATATATTTTGAGCCTTAACCCTAATCCCTAATTAGACCTAATGAAATTTCTTTACGACAAACAACAAGTCAGATATAATAAATCCCACTGTGCTAAAAATATGCTTGCATACACTTGGTGTCTCGGTACGCACCAAACACTCTCGCTAAACCGTGTGTTCGAATGGCATCCTCAGCATGCGCTGTACAAGAGACAGGCCCTGCAGAACATCAGTCGAGTCCACCAGTAATGACTAGTCAGAGAAGAAGCATGACACAAACAACATTAATCTCTGCTTTGGGTCTTAAAATTTTCCAATGTGCTTTAATGTGCACAGCATACGGCAAATAGGATTTAGAACTTGCTGCACCTAGCTTTATGTCAGAGTACAGCTTAAAGGCTATTTCTATCAGCTGGATATGAGAGAGAGTGAGAGAGAGAGAGAGAGAGAGCGAGCAAGAGATGTTCTTTACCAAGTGCCAGGTGGAAAGGGAAACGTAGGAAAAAGTTTTCCAGGAGTCCGAGGCTGTGCATTCCTTAGAATTAAAACTTTCTTTCCCTCTATACGTGTCTTATAGATTCATAAGAGCCTTTTCACACTCTTCTAGAGCACTGGGGATACATAAAATTAGGGTTATTCTTCCAAAATCTGTACATACTATGTAAAATTTCATATAGGAATAAATACACAGCAGTATGGAGAACCTTCAAATAAAAAACAGTGAACAAAAAGTATCTGCTCGTCTTGAAAATATACACGGAAGTTAAATTTTGGACAAATTTGAGTTTCCCCACTTGAAAAATTCTCAGGATTCCGACTGGAATAATTTTCAAAAGGAGGATGTTTGTCATGAAACTTTTTTTCCATTCAAAATTAGATAAGTGTAAAATCATTTAACTAAATCATGCATTGGTGGTAATATCCCCGATTTGTTCTGCACAGGGCAGATCTGAATACATGCAAGGAAGTGTTCCTCCAAAATGTCCACTCCGCCTTCTCCATCTCTTTTGATGATAAAAAAATTTACCTTTTTTTCCAATCAGATGCACTTTTTATAAAGTACATCTAGGTATGTAACTTTAAAGCAAAACATATCTGAACCAGATTCTGCAATGTTGATTACACAACCATGTGAACATGTGTCTGTCCAAAAGTGTCCACTCCGAAATCCAGGTTTAGGCCATCAGTAAATTAACACAAAAGATATTTCTACCAATTAAAGCTCAGAAAAAATATCTATTTGGTATATATTTTATATACTACACATCTGGAATCGTACAGGCTGCTGATTTGGATACAAGCCCACACTGAAAGTGTGTCAAAAAGTTTGTCCACTCTGAACCCTTTTGTTAGCAGTTTGTACCCTTTTGTCCTATATTTGTTGTCCTCCCTGAATTTATAGACTTATTTCTACTAGTAAAAAGTCACTGATTATGTTATTCAACTTTCAAACTATTTCTAATAGACTCAAGTGATTTTGAAACCCAGATTATATATGTATAATATATAATTATTGGTACACTGACTGAATAAACAAACAAATATTTAATTAATCACAGAATAAAATAGCAAATTTGCTTTATAATCACCTAGTAACATCATTTAAAAATAATATTCAGTGAATAAAGTGTTTCAGGATTTTTAATCACAGCTTACTGATATACACCGGCATTTGTTGGAGTGGACATTATTTGGACATCTCACAGTGTTTACAATATTTACAACTTGAACGTGGGCATGTTTACGATTTATTTTAATGATCACTAAAACCTGCATGTGCATGCATCTACTAATCTTACTGAGTCGCTTTCTCTAGCAAAATTTTATGCTTTGCTTTCCTTACTTTTGCTATTTCTTGCTTTTTCTTACTTTTGGTGATTGTGTAAGGTGTGGGTTTTGTGTCTTTACACGTGCATGGGCTTGCTGGGTTCGGAGTAAGAATAACTGGACTCTTACTACTATTGACGATGACAGTTTTTAAAGAAAGTTTATTGTTTTGGACGTGCATACTTTCAAAGGCCATAACTTCCAAAAAAATTACGTTACAGCCAAAATTTAAAAAGATTTTACAACCTTGAACATTTAAGAAAATTACTACTTTATAAAACTAGCAAATTGAAAACCTTTATTCTTGCCCCCTTTGTGACTGATTGCCCTGAGACTGTGAAAATGCCCCTGACACAGAGCTCCGTGAATGAACAGTGCGTGCCAGTGCTCAAGCTAATTACGAAAGGTGTCCTTGAGAATCATAAAAAAGTGTCCCAATTTAAGGAGCTCACAATAGTTTTATATACACGCCATCTACATCGAATCCATTTGCATCTTATGTGGAAGATGCAAATGAGCCGAACCACAAACAATGGTGGAATGCCCATGCAGGTCATGTTACCGCATGCTATTTGCAGATCGAAGCAATAAACAACACAGAGATCGCTGAAAGGACACTTCAGTAAAGTTTAAATCACCCAAAATATCACATCTTTTGGCTCAGACTCAAAAAAAATTAAATAAAATAAAATAAAAATAAAAAAAATGTGAAATCAACAGAACAAATTTAATTGGATAAAAAAAGGAAATCACCACAGGTATTAAATTCAACTCAGTTATGATAAGCAACAACAGTCCGTGGCCGGAGGGGTGTTAGGTGGGAATAGCCAGTTCCAACGGCACTTTTAACTAGAATGGGTGTCCATACATATGAAAATTACAATGCAAGGCAGAAATGAAGTAATATGTAAAATGTTAGTGAAAATAAGTCATCAAATCAAAACAGGCTTTTCCAAAAAAATGGGAAAACTATTAAAAGCAGCAGCAGCAGCAGCAGCAGATTTCCCTCCCTCCTTTCAGCACTTACGAAGTGTGTGGTTAAATCCAGCTGCAGGCTTTCCCAAACATTGCACTCCCGATCCTCTGGTGAGGATGCAGTGAGACGCTGTACTCTCCAGTCCAGTGCTTTGCCAACACTGGCTACTGCTTCTTGTTTAAAAAATAAGGAGGGTAATTGAAGGCTTGCTGCGATCGAGGGTAAGCGTAAGAGACGGCTGCCAGGAGAGATCCTATAACGCTGGTGCTAAATTATCTTAAAGATCCATCCCTACAACACAAACTTAAGTCCCTTGCAGCGTAGGCCACTCCTCGGTCCTCAGTGAACAGTCAAAGTACCGCTCAGAGTTCCAGCGGGCGCACTGGCTGCTCAAAAAGAATAACAGAGGGAGTGGTTTCGACAAAAAAGGGGGGGGCAGGAGCTCAGACTGAATGAATTCGTAAGACGTACACAAGTAGGACCTGGATGAGCCCTTTAAGCCTCTTTCCTGTTGTGACCGTTCTGTTTGCAGGCAGGGATGTTAGATTAGTGTCCGTCGGCCACTTTGGAGCTCCTCTCTGATTACCAGCTATGCAGCATTATAGAGCTAAATATAGTCCTGACAATCAAGGGATGAAGTACAAATCGGGGTGCCCTCAAAACGGTCAACGGGAGAAACGGTCAGTCAGGAGGGGCAGAGTGCATATTTTTTTAACCATTTAGCATTTTCCATTTGCAAAACACACAAGCAAACACTTTCAAAAACAAAAAAAATCCAAGGAAGTTTTAGTGCTGTTACAATAAAACAACTTTTGACTGTTTACAGCATTTAAAAAAAATTAAATAAGCAACCACTATTAACAGGAATCCCCATTTAGGGTAGTCTCTTAATTTTATTCCTTACTAATACGTGTACTTTTTTTATACTTTGCAGAACCTTTCTTTGTTTGACACAATAATTAAACCCCTACACTGACAATATAACCTTTTTAATCAACTACTGCAGAACTTATTAGTGGTACCTGGTTGACATTTTGGGTTCAATTCTAATTTGGAGTAGAGTTTAACTTCCCAACCCAACCCAAGACAAAAAAAAAAAAAAAGAAAAAATGAACATTGTTATATACTAGTCGCAGTCAACTCTGGGTGAAGGCGGGGTACACCCTGAACAGCTCGCCAGTCCACTGCAGGGCCAATACACATACACAACCATTCACACTCACACCTAGGGGCAATGTGGAACACCCAATTAGCCTAATCGACTATAGGAAGTAACCGGAGTACTTGGAGGAAACCCATGCATGCATGGGGAGAACATGCAAACTCCACACAGAAACGCTCTCGCCGAGCCCGGGACTCAAACCCAGGACCTTCTTGCTGTAAGGCAAACATGCTAACCACTACGCCACCATGTCACCCTCTGATAATATATGTGATAAATATTACTTAAAAGCTGGGGTTAGTAATCTGGAAAGCTAGCAAAATTTGAAAGTAGCATTTCTTCAGAAGCCTCAGACAGTGATTGGTCGGCATTTTTAAAGATTACAGGGTTCTTTTTTTTCAGACATTTTTTCTATCGTGTCATAAGTTAAAGATTGCTCTCTGGGTGTGAAGACCATTTCGCCCAATTAAAGTTTGTGTGCAGAGCTAAAACTTTATCAACCTTAGCTTTAATTTGGAAATGCACACAATATTCTACCGAGCGCAAATGTTGACATGTTTGGTGATGCAACTTTTTCATGTTGCCCTGGAGATACAACTCTAAGAAGTTAATACACAGTGATCACACAAGTATTGTCCAAGTACACTGCCACAATAATATAGACAGATTCACAAATAGCAAAATATTTCATGCATCAAAAACAATGTTGGTACTTTCCAAATTTCTTCGGCAATACAGCATTCCCATGTGGGAGTGAGTCTGACACTCATACAGCGTGATATCACAAATCCCAGCTTCGAGATCTCCGCTACCACTGCTTTCATTGGTGGGGTGTGTTTCTGCGTACATAAAAGATTGTCAAGCTTGATTATGTGGTTTCTGACAGTAACAACACCATGTGGACCGGGGTAGCTTTCCCTTTACTTGCAGAAAAGAACTGCAGGCGCAGAACCTGAGATTGAGGTGAAAGGTCACCGTCAAACGGGACAACGATCCTAAGCATATTGCTAAAATTAAACTGGAAGAGGGCCCGATTCCAAGAACCTGAAGCTGCTCAAGCCAGACACCAGACATCAATCTGAAGGAGCATCTGTGGCAAAGACCTGATCATTTCTACACATCAACGGTCTCTGCCCGATTGGACAGCCTCTGAGTGCGAGTGGTTTTGCCAAGAAGAACAGACAAAAGCATCAGAATCCAGATGTGGAAGGCTGATAAGGACGTTTCATGAAATACTTGCGGCTGCAACCTCAGACAGAAGCGATTTTTGACCAAGTATTGACCAACAAGCGTGATAAGGAGCCTGTCCAGGGAATACTGAACTTGAGATGGGAATACAGCCTTGATATATTGCCAGACCACACTATTGTGCACACACTCATTCGCACATAAGTGTAGCTTAGACTGAAATAAGGAATGCAGAGGAAACTCATACACACAAAGGGTGAACAACTGAAACTGATCGGAGACGGTAACGCAAGCTTAAGGCCATGAGGAAGCAAGGGTAGCCTTTGTACCACCAATCACTTTATCCATCAATTACAAAATCTCCATCAGCATTGTGTAGGAAGCAGAAGCCAATCTCTGCTGACCTTGGGAGATAGACAGGGTACAGACCCTTAACAGGTCCCAAATCTATTGCAGGGTTAACAAAGAGTCAAACAACCATTCGCACCTATGAGCAACTGAGAGTTCCCAGGTGAACTAATGTGCAACTAATTGGTTTCCTCCAACAGTCAGGACTGTGAGCCGACAGTGCTAACCACGGAGTGAGGTGATACCCCTTTATCTCCAGGACAAAAAAAGAAGGCAAACCTGAACTGAAAAACCAGATCAGTTCACTGTGCAACTATATTCGGAGTTAGAAGAAATATGTTTACAAACTATAAAAGAAGAGGTCATTCACGTTTATGAAAAAAGCGCTCATGAGACGAACACCGTCGGGTGTGCAGTAAAGGTGTTGCTCAATCCATTTAACATCAATCAGCTGTTACCTCACGAGGCAACATTCATGTATGACTCCTAAACAAAACACAAAAAACATGTACTAAGTGGAAAACATCATGGGATCAATCACCACTGACGTTACCCACTTCCCTGGCTTACATCCTCACCACAGTTTGTCAGGAAGATTTAGAGAAGCTGATCCCCCCCAAAAGCCAATCTATTTCCGAAAGGCATTTTCGTTCCAAACGCCCAAACATGCAATCACGCATTCTTGTGGATACGTAGAGGAGACTCTTAATGAGTTCCTGCAAAACATTTGTTTCATGTTAGAACTCCAGACAGAACTATGAGGACGGGAACCCCGTTCTGTATAAACTTACACATTTTTAAAATAAATAAATAAACAAACAAAGTGAGGACAAACACTAAGGCGATGCAAACGAAGAAGACTTTACATTATGCATCACTGTTGGCTTCAATCATCTGCTCATTGTTGGTGGCAAATATTTGGTCTAAATGCTGGGCTTGGAGGTATGTAGTCATGTTTGAGAGAGTGACACAGCTGCGATTCTTTGGCACAAATGACAAAGGTTTTTATGTTACGTTCCTGTAGAACCAGTCCCAGGGTTATTGGCACTCTCAGTCTAGCTGGGTAATGGAAAAATTCCTTTGTGTCTCGAGTCTCAGGAAGCATTACAGAAGACGACTCAGAGCTTGTACTAGATCAGTCATGTTCATGTGTGCTTCAAGGTGGACTGATTACACCAATGGGTGCCCACCCTGGTCTTGAAGACCCACTGTCCTGCTCATTTTAGTGTTAGTTGAAGCAGATGCACTGAACACAAGGAAAACACTAAAACCTGGTTCAGAAACAGGTTTGGCAACCTCTAGATTACATAATTAAAGCAGCACTCCACCTGATGTGTTCTTAGGGGTCCAACATCACTTTGGAACCGCTATTGTGTCTACTTTATTATTCGTTTGTTTGCTGTTTGTTTTTTTAACGGCGATTGCGGACTGTCCTAACGCATTATTGCCACTCTTTGTTCTGGACTTCTCTGCTTCCCAGCTGTAATTAATTCTCCTCCATTATTCTTTCACAATTTTTTTCCTTTTATGGTAAAACACTCTTCTTCTTTGTAACATCAACACATATTCTAACCCGTCTCTGGGACATCATATTCCATCTTTATCGCCATCACTCCTCTTCATTACTCCTTCAACACCGCCAGTGCTCTTCATGAGTCTTGGACTCCAGGAATCGCTTCTTGCAGCTATATTTCATAACATTCCACAAATACTTTGCCTGTATAATGCTGCGGATCCCTCATCAAAATTACACCACGTCATGAACTTGATATAAATCAACAAACAGATTTTATGCTGCCTCACCACTGAACAGACACAATAACAATAGCGGTGGCCAAGAAGCCAACAAGATCATGGCTGCTATCAAGTGACTGTTTTGACAGCTATGCATGAGCATGACGCCAAAGTGAATCGTAGCCAAGGCCCGAACCACGAAGGTCATCCTGCCCACTAAAGGAGAACGAATGAAAACAGAGGTCTATGGGAAATGCCTAATGCACGCCCCTGGCCTTAATAGACAGGCAGCTACAGTCCTGCCAAGGATCATGTTCATGATAGTCGGCAGTAAGGCGGTAAGAAAAAAGGCGGGTGGAGTGTTGAGGTGCTGACACCAGTGACAGGATGAACATTCTCAGCATACTAGTCACCGGGACGGTATAGAGTTCACCGAGTTCCACTTTCACCATCCATGTCACGGCCCATGGCACAAAGGTTTGTGCAGCGTGGACGTGATGATGGACAGGATGTAAAGGCTCGCAGTTTAACCCAGCAGGATAATCAGTGACTAATGTGGAGCCGTACATCTCGTTAAAAATGCTTATTTCTTCAACATGTTTGAGTTTGAAACATTAGAGAAAACACAGCTGGGTATTACATTACCTAATGTAATACTGTCCAATAATGTGATTTTAAGTCACATTATTTTACAGTTTCCTGCACTTCCTGCTATACAAGTTGATGTGGATAAAACTGTGGTGAAATTCTTCGGCAGCTTGTCTGATAACAAGACAGACTGACTGTTAGTACTCCATAATTTCTCATGAACGACATACAACATCCTGAAGTAGGTTATTCCACTTACACCACAGGAACTTGCCGACAAAACAATTCATTCCTTTTATGAAGGAAAACTGTTTGACTGTGTGACATCTTCACAGTAAACCCACCCCGTTAACAATCAAAAAAGAGAATACCCAATCGACTCGATCCGTTCAGACCTGATTATAATAATGAGGGCCCAGTGTGGGTGATTTTTTTTGTCTCTGGGGTGATCTGTCTGATATTGACAACGTATTAAAACTCTAAAGTACAACGTACTTCTAAAAATCTGTCCCAGGGTTCCGCGATGCTGGGTTCCCATTTTACAGACTCTTCTCTGTGGTTTGATTTCCATCTAAATCAAGCCAGGTCTGTGCTTTTCTTCATTACTCTTTGAGAATGTCACAGACTGAATGACATACTGCTTTGCCAAACTTAGCGCTTGTCTGACAATTTTAGTCCTGCATGTCTGATTTTCTATGCAAATGTCACTTTGGGGGCGCTGGGGGATTTTACTGTAGCTATTTGGGTGCAGCCTAAGAGTGTGGGTGCAACTTGACTTACTCAAATATTCAACACTTCCCAAGATCATAAATACCATTTTTTTTTTTTTTAGAAAATACAACTTTCTAGAAAGTCCCTCCTCCTGTATTAATAAAACTGCACGTTTTTTCCCTCAAGGAGATGTGTAAACAAATTCAGTGCAAACATCCCTCAGAAAAACAAATCCGATCCAAATAGGGCTAAAGGTGGAACATCCTCCAGAAGAACGCCTGCATGTGTGTAGTTTAAACAACTCAGAGAAAAATAAAGCCACCTTCTGGCCAATCAGAGCGGAGGATTCAGTAGCACTACGGTATAAAGTCACAACAGTTAGCTATCGGTGACTTTTTAGATGGTTTATTTATCTTTTATGTGCTTCCTACAAAATATTTATGTAGCCTTTCAAAAAGTGAAACAAAAGGGTCCAGGAAGAACGCAGCCCGGGCTCAGGGTTTCCCCCGTCTCACTCTGAGCTCCATTCCTCTGAGGTCTTCACAGTGGATCATTGCATTGTCATTGCGAGTTTAGGGCAGCTGGCCAGTTTCTAAATCCATTTGGAGACACTCAGTCTGTCCTGTTACCCTTTAGTTGGTCATGGTAAAAGATTCTAAAGTGAGAACAAGTTTTAAAAATAAACACCAATTAGGCTACGCTGAATTAACCAGGCTATATCCGCTCCTGGTGTTAGTAGGTCAAAGTAGTATGTAGTACAATACCCAGGAGCAATTCACTTTCAGCACAAAAAAACAGGGGAAAAGGCTTCTGAATGCCATTCAGTGCTTGTGGATCGTAAAATTAACCGTCAGGAGAATTTGCTCAAATATATTGATATTTAATATATGCTGCTAGTGATTTATCTTCACTATAATTAAAGACAATGGTCACATATATCGTTCCCCAGTCCCAGTCTGGTCTCTTGCCAATTTCCTCCCTGCTCTCTCCTACTGAAGTCAGTTCCATGTCTGGTCTGTAAAAGCTTCAAAAAGTCCCAGGAACTTGAAACATCAACTAATTAACCCGGAGTTGTCTTCTCATCTTCTCAAGCAGTTTCTTCCTGTTTATACTATGACGTTAAATCCACATGGCCTTGCAGTCCATCAGCAGTTTAGATCAGTTAATATAAAGACAAAATATTTGGTTATAATAATAACACTGACTGTACTAATCTCTATTTTAAAAAGATCATCATTAACATTCATGTTTTCCCTCACATAACTGACTTTAGCTGGCTAATTGCAACTAAAAATGCCACTGTTGCTGTGAGACATTTTCTCATGAATATTCAAAGTATAACTATAAAAGTCAGCTTTAAGTACTGAAACTTTTTACCACATTCCTACAATTTGTACGTACTCTTACAGAATAAACGAAAGACACACTTTCATGCGAGTGCCCATGTTTTCTTCCTACTTTGCATGTTGGATATTCTGAACCGATGGCATTTTATAACTTGCAAATGACCACTTTCGAGGCAGTATGAACGCAGTACAAGAGGACTACTAACGCAAAGGATGAAGGCACGACTCCTTAGAGGTACCTCAAGCAAGTAAACGTGTTTTTCCTGTTCTCGGGCACATTATAGCAAATACAAACTAGAGATACACTGGTTGTAATTTTCCGGGCAGATTTCCATTTATGTTTTTTCTGTAAATGTGACCTGCTGATACCAATTTTTAACAGCTATATTTACAACTCCTTATATTTATAACTCCTTTAATTCTTTATAGTTCTTGGAAAACATTAGGTCAAAATGGGAATAATTCAATTTGGCCCAGTTTCAGAAAATGACCCAAATGCAAAATTGTATTATAATAATAATAAATAATAATAATTATTAAATATTACTAAATATTGCCAATACTACTACTAATAATAATAATTATTATTTAGGAAAAAGTAGGTTATGTAACTTGCCTGGGTTCTGAGCGACCTCCAAGTGTGGTTTTAGCAGTGTCCACTGTCTGCTCATTTGTCCAGAGCTGTTTAGTGCAGTGATGGGTTACTGATCGGAAGGTCAGCGGTTCAATCCCCACTATCACCACTGTTGGGCGCTTAAGCAAGGCCCTTAACCCTCAACTGCTCAGTTGTATATAAAAAAAAAAAAAAAAAAAGATAATTGTAAGTCGCTCTGGATGAGAGCGTCTGCCAAATGCTGTAAATGTAAATGATGACTGGAATACGCTTGCTCTGCAAATATCCCTTGTTAGCTACTTCAAACTAAATTAGGTTTAATTAGGTTTGCTGTTCCTAACGTTTTCGTGGTGGCTCCTTAGCCTTACATGTATTATAGATTGCAATGATGATGTTTTCATCACGTATTGATGTATTATAGATCGCAATGATGATGACGGATGTTTTCAGTCACGGTTAAAAACTTCCACACTAACGATTTTGGCCTGTGGCTTTTTAAGCGTGCGTGCCACTGTGACATTATATGCATACATAAGAATATGATGTTTTATGTGGCTGCTTGACTGTGACATCACATACGTGTAAACAACTGTGTCAGTTAGTCCGAATATAAATCCTGACCACACCTGTGCTCCAATTTCCCCCAACTTGGTGGGGACACTACCCTACCCGAGTCCCAGAGATGACTTGATTTTGGTGATAGAAGTTTAAGAGATAGATCACTTATAAATTCAAAATGGGGGCGAATTGATGTGCCACTACTATGGAACACTAATATTAAACCATAACTGGTTTTATAACTTTGACCTTGAGTGACTTCAAAAGGTCAAACCCCAAACACCTTGAGAGAGAGGACATTTAAACCACAGAGTTTTCCGCTAATTAGGTCACATAAATAAATATAAGTAATAGAATAAGTGTAAAACCAGGACCTTTTTAGGGTCTATTTGCCTATTTTACCTTGCGGCGGTGGTGGTTCCCCTAGATCCCCTAGAGCCCCACTGACACATTACCAGGGAAACCAGAAAGGTGGATATCATCAAAGATTATACATCTTTCTTTGTAAAATAACAACACTGCCTTTAACATGTTTATTAGCATATTATCTGAAGCATCTGCTATATACACCATGGAAAAGAGCTGTTACTACAGAAATACTACTATTATTAGTTTTACGACTACCGCCCATGCTGACTCACCAAATTCAGGAATTCACAGTTTCATCAGACCAACACACTACAGTGCAATACAAGAAAATCTACTTCAATGTCATCCCTTAAAATTAAATCTTCCGTGCATGAAGATGAAAATAAATACCACCTTCTCTTCACACACACCTTTTAAAATAAATTTATATCGAAGTTGTAGGAGGTTCCACTAAAATAAGGATCATCACACTGCACAAACATCACTAAATCAAACATAGTTAAACACTGCCGACTTTATTCACACATCGGGATTTAAAATAAAATGAAACAATAACATCAAGCTACATCCTGGACCAGAGCCAACTAAAATCAGCTAGTGTTAATAATTAAGAAGTTGATCCGCATCAACAAGATAAATGACTCTGGATTTGTTTTAGAAATTAGGATTTCTCTGCATT
Organism: Neosilurus mollespiculum; assembly: GCA_030014195.1. NCBI lineage: Eukaryota > Metazoa > Chordata > Actinopteri > Siluriformes > Plotosidae > Neosilurus > Neosilurus mollespiculum. The sequence goes on along the minus strand of JAQMYF010000023.1, from coordinate 6,208,420 downwards.
TCTTTGTTTTTGTGTCTTACCTCATGACCAAATGATGCATGGAGTAGTGGTGGCTTAGTGGTTAAGGAAATGGGTTACTGATCTGAAGGTCAGCACCGAAGGTGTATCACCCTTAACCCTCAATTGTATAAAAAATTATAAATTGTAAGTCGCTCTGGATAAGAGTGTCTGCCAAATGCTGTAAATGTAAAGAGTTCATCTTTATAGCATCGATTCACGGATAGACACACACACGATTGCTGAGGTTTCCAGTCATTAGAACAAACAGAACAAAAAGAGAGAAACAGAGATGTATCTGTGTTGTTGTTTATTGTTTTTTTAACGGCGAATGTGGACTGTTCTAGTGCATTATCACCACTCTTTGGACTGGGGTTCTCTGGTTTGGCTTACAGACTAATTCACGGTTTACAAAATAATAATAATAATAATAATAATAATAATAACCACCCTCGGATTCTTTTTTTCCAGTCCTGTGACTTTCAAAAACATTAGTAGATATCTGATGACGTTATCATTTTCTGGCCTACTCAGCATTTTGCTCTCTGCTTTTCTTATTGTTTACGCTTCATTAGAACGTGTTTAACAGTGTCACATTCGTCACAAACCCCACTTTGTGTTAAAGGTTGTCAGGATTCTTCCACTGATCTCAGAATCATCCTCACAGAATGTGTGGATCAATCAATAAGTGATGTCACATAGACAGACTGGAGGCGACTGACAGATGTGATGATGCCACAGAGAGACATCACTATGTGGTGGGACAGTCCCACAGTAACTTGAAGGAACATGTTAGTACAGTAAATAACATGAGGTCCAATGAGAGGGAAGGATGACAAAAAAATAAGAACAACAAAAAAGAAAGAAAGAAAGAAAAAAAGGGGGGATAGACACATGATTTATTTTTTAAAGTACTACTTTAAATCTAGTAATACAACACACCAAATAACTTTCATATCCTGTTTACATTAACATTTACTAGTGTACAGAAGCTAATTAGCTCCATGTGAAAGGTTGCAAAGTATCAGCTAGCTGTGCTATTCCTTTAAAAAAAGAATTATACACATGCTAATTAGGCTCCTACTGAAACAGATATAATCCAAAAGAATTTTAAATTGTTAAATTAAATTTCAATACTCGATAATACGAGCAAACTAATCCAGGAAATGCAAGAGAAAACAAATCAAGCCAAGTTGCTAAGTAACGAATCATAACCTGCTAGCATTAGCAAAAACAAACTATTAGCATGCTAGTAATATCTGCATATACTTACTGTCTGAAGCTCTTGTTCGTGCTGCTTGACTCTCGTAGTCTGGATTTAAATTTTATAAAATCAACCAGATCACCCAAAAAAATTATAATCATAAATAAATAAATAAAATAAACCCAGGTTTACTGTAGAGCTTGGTCCGAATGAAGTGGCATGAAGTCCGGTAGTTTGCTAAGGATTATGTCTATGGCTAATTCTAAACAAGCTAATCGTTACCAGCGTTATGAAACATGTACCTCTAACTAAAGCTCAATTAAACAGATAACCATAGATGAGATAAGATAGAATAAGTAAATAACTTCAGTTGTAACGGTTTGTTTTTCTTGTTATCTCTTAGCGACACTATGTAGCATGATTAGCTAGCTGTTCTGAAAGGAAAAAAATGACTGTCAGTTTCCGCTGAAACGAAACATTACTGTAATTAGTTAAATATATATTACTAGAATAAACTTACAGGAAAAATCCCTATTTCAGAGTCTCATTAGCTAATTAGCGAATTCGTTTTCCTATTCATAATAACCCGGTTAGCTAATTTACTTAGCTAACAACTACAAAGGTTTATATTCAGCCAGCTGGCTTTGTTTTTGTTTTTGTTTTGCTCACCGCCTACAACCAGAGAAGTGACAGCTGTCATAACCAGAGCTGTCACACAGAATAAGGATTAGCTTAAACATTAGCCACAGCTAAAAAAATAGCTAACAAGTGCCTCAGTTCTTTCCTCCAGACCCTCCTGGTTGTCATGCACTAGCCTCAGATTCTCAGACGCTACCAGGCTATTTCATCAATATTTCAAAATGCCAGCAATAATAGCTGTTTGTTTCCCCCTAAACACCCCCAGGATAACATCCAGCGTTGGTCAAAAATAAAAGAACTAAACAAATAAAGCTCTAAAAGCACACAGCAACCCTGGAGCTCCAGGAGTCCTGACAGTGAAAGCTACATGGCCCCTTCCTGCAGCAGTGTGGAAAGAGCAGCACGGGCTCCCTGTTCCAGTGTCCCCGGTGTTCCTCGACGTTCACTCCACATACATTGTAAAAGCCTCTGCTGCCCCCTGCTGGAGCATTTCTCCCCTCAAACAACAGCTGCCCTCCTGCCTCCCATCTTTCAAACACCACTTCTGCATTTCAGCTCTCAAACATAATCTCTGCCCACTGCCAGGGCATTTCTTCTCTAAAATGCCACCGCTGTCCTTTTGACTTCCTTTCGCTGGGGCATTTCATCTCTTCAACACCACCGCTTCCCTCCTGCCCTACTAACTTTGTTAGGGGATTTCATCTCATCAAACTTTACTGCCTGCGTGCTCCCTGTGGCCTGTGTCCGCATGGGCATTTCATCTCTCCGGCACCAATGTTGCCAATGTCATCTATCACATGTCACCTTCCATCTGCCATCATTCATTCATTCATTTTCTGAACCACTTAATCCTAATTAGGGTCACTGGGAGGCTGGCGCCCATCTCAGCTGACTCTGGGCGAGGGCAGAGCACATCCTGGACACCATCGCAGGAACACGCTGACGGCTATGCAGCCTACTCTTGACGAAAATCAGCAATGGTTCTTTTACATGCCTCTCACCATA
>JAQMYF010000023.1:6188716-6203691 GCA_030014195.1 Neosilurus mollespiculum | reverse complement strand
TGCACTGGGGGGACAGCAGTGACATCCTGCTGATAGTGGGGCTTGAACCCCCGACCTTGGGATCAGTAATCCAGCACTCTACCACCAGGCCACCACTGCCCCCCTGCTGAGGCGTTCCATGTTTTATATGCCCCTGCTTTCCACTGCTTGCCCCCTGTCCTCTCCTGGGATATTCCCTCCCTCATACACCACCACTGTCGTCTTGCTCTTCTTCAGGGTATTTTATCTCTCATATGCCATCAAATAACAGCGGAGCATCTACAGTCAGTTTTATAGTGCAGTTATGTAGTGATATCATCATCATGTAAAGCTTAGCTTTTTTTTTTCCAGAAAATGCCAGATAATAATTACCTAATTTCCTTGCCGAACCGCTTAATCTTGCTAGGGTCAGGGGGAGGCTGGCGCTGAAACTCTGGGAGAAGGCGGGGTACACCTTGAACAGCTTGTTAGTCCATCGCAGGGCCAACACACAGCCATTCACACTCACACTTAGGGGCAATTTGGAACAACCAGTTAGCCTGGTGTGCATGTCTTTGGACTGTTCGGGAGGACTCGAACCCAAGCTCTTCTTGCTGTGAGGAAAAGGTGCTAACCATTATGTCACCGTGTCATTCATGAATAATAATAATAATAATAATAACAACAACAAATGAAATATGTTTATATTAAAATGGTGTCTAGTTTTATCTTTGTGCCTCTGTTAACAATAAACAAAGAAACTTGAACAATTAATAATACTTTTGCTGTGTGTAAAAAATGCATTTTTTTGTAGAAAATGACAGCTATGAATATACAGCTATACTGCAACCACTACACACATATGCACACACAAACACAAACACACACACACACACACACACACACACACAAAAGCTATTATGTTATTATAATATTATAACAATGTTATATAATAATGTTACTTGTGTTCCCAAAAATGGCAATGACAAAAAATAAATAAAAAGGCTTCATCTTAAAGCACATACAGTGTCTGGAAAATCTTATATATGGTTAGAAGTTAATGTTGATGTATCAAGTATGACTGACATTTTTATTCCACTTTTGTTTCCAGAGTTCAGTGCATCATTCATTCATTCATTCATTCATTCGTTCATTCATTTCATTTATTAATTATACATAAAATGCACACATATTATACATATAAAAATAGATAATTATAATGCTATACATATAATAAATAATTATACATATGAAAAATCATTTAAACAAGTATACATTACATTACAGTGAGTACAATCACAGTGCATCAAACAAAAACCATGCCAGGGGTACTGAATATAAACGTGTTCCACTGTTTTAATATTACTTTTTTTGTGGAAAACAACAGCAACAGCAAAATGTAGGCTATTATTTGACTTATTAAATTTTGGTTTCTTGCAGGACATTTTGGGTGTATGAAAATAAAATGTGAACAAGATGACTAGTAAATTATTCAAATAAAATTGTGAGCCAAGATTATTATCATAATCAGTGAAACTAAAGAAAACATGTCTCCAACAGAAGAGAAATTTAAAGAGAAATTGGGGAATATATGATCAGAAATACAGTGTGACAGTTTATCCACAGTTTATAACCGCAGAATGTGAGAACAGGACCAACATTAATATACAAGCATCTCTCTGTGCTCTTCACAAAAGGTGCGGTTCACCGTAGTTTTCTTTTTTCAGTCTTTGTAAATCAAATGTCACCTAACGTGAAGCTGTGGCTTGCCGAGACATGACATAATACAAAAAGTGACGTGGTTAGTGTGAAAAAATAAATAAATAAATAAAAGCCCAGATGAGCCCAGATCGGGTCAGATGAGCAAATTGGTGGATTTGGAGCCATCAGGTCATACATCATGTGACACACCATCGGGACATCACTCACTTACTCATTCTACGATCTGCCTCATCTTATTAGGGTCACGGACAGGCCGCAGCCTATCTCAGCCGACACTGGGCGAAGGTGGGATACATCTTGACCATTCCAAACCATTGCAAGGGCCAACACACATACAACCACTCACACACACACACACACACACTCATACTCACACCTAGAGGGCAAGTTGGAGTTAGCTGATGTGCATGTCTTTGGACTGTGCGAGGAAACTGGAGTATCCAGAGGAAACCCACACAAGCAAACTGAAAAGAAATGACAGACACAATGAGAGAAATTTAGTTTATTGGGATCTTATTGTGGCGGCACAGTGGGGCGTTTCTGTGTGGAGTTTGCATGTTCTCCCCGTGCTTGAGTACATTTCCTCCGGGTACTCCATTTTCCTCCCACAGTGCAAAAAAACCATGCACAGTAGGCTAACTGGCTGTTCCAAATCACCCCTATGTGTGAGTGTGAATGGTTGTGTGAGTGTTGGCCCTGCGATGGCCTGGTGAGCTGTCTAGGGTGTACCCCGCCCTTGCCCAGAGTCGGCTGAGATGGGCTCCAGCCTCCCAGCGACCCTAATCAGGATCAAGCGGCTTAGAAAATGAATGAACGAATGATCTTATTGTATTTTACTTTTAGAGCTTTCTTATTGTGATATCATAGAAATCACTTGTATGTAGGCTCATTCTGAATGCCACATCATCCACTTTCCTACTAACTCTTTTAAGTATCTTGACTGATTGTAGAGAACTTTTTAAAAAGACCTGTAAAAAGAACTCTACAAATAAATACCCTTTACAGGATTACATCCTGAAACTAATAGTTCTAACCAGGAAAACAAAAATAGTGCTAATCACGCCCCCACAGTGATTCGCCCCATCCAATCAGCGCAGAGCTTCCGGTTTTCCGGTTAGTGACGTGAACAAAACTGTCCAATCCGGCTTTTGACTGAACTATCCCTTGCTCACTTCATGGTAATAAGTGTACTACTAACAAGTGTGCACCGGCAGAGTCACGTAGCCTATTTAGTGCCCTTGGTATAGAAGGCGAGTGCTATTCAGGATTGAACCGGAGGAACAGTTAGCCAAACACCGGTGTAGGCGGTTGGTTGTTGTAGCAACCGGAGGAGCGACACGACGGCTTAATAACACTGTTTATAAACAGAACCGTGTGTTTTGGGAAGCCCAGGGTGTGCAGAATTAAGTCATGAATTTGGGGTGAGTGCAGTTTTTCCTTAGGGTTTGCTGTACGGTTGTTTTAAACCCATTTGCTAGCTTGTTGTGAGAGAAACAACAACAACAACAACAGCAGCAGCGTCGCGTGCACAGTTTAGTTCTCTTGTATATGATGAATCATCTTACTGCTTATTTATTGTGGTATGTTTTGAATGTGGTTAGTAGTTAACAGATGGTGGTTATGAGTTACTAAACCAGCAATAAGATTACAGTGGATCAGATTAGATAGAGCTCATATAGCTTCATACTGTTGGGGAATTAAAGCAGACCCTGTACCTGAAGATCTACCTTCCTGAAGACTTAGGCTCCACCCCTAACTATACACACCTGACCATCTGATTATTGCCTTAAGAAGTTCTTGAGCAGCTCAAAGGGGTGTGTTGGATTTTGTAGGAAGGTAGATCTCAATGAGCAGGGTTGGAGAGCCCTGGTTTAAACAAACTACAACATTTAGACTTTTAGAACTTTTAGAAGGTAGCACACGTCCGACCCACAGACCCGGCTTAGAGTCCCGGGTGTTTCTGTGTGGGGTTTGCATGTTCTCCCCGAGCTTGTATGGGTTTCCTCTGAGTACCCTGGTTTCTTCCAACAGTCCAAAGACATGCAGTTTTAAATTGCCCCCAGGTGTGAGTGTGGATGGTCGTGTGTGTTGGCCTTGCGAGGATGTGCCGAGTTGTTCGGGGTCATCCAGTGGGGTCAGTCCAGCCTTCAGTCAGTGTCGGGTTAGATCCCGTCTTAGATCCAGTCTCCCCGTGACCCTGGTAGGATTAAGTGGTTTGGAAAGTGAGAACTTGTATAAAGTCAAAATTAGATTTGCTTCATAAAAATAAATGTGCATTTATATGTTTGACATTTTTTGTCATGATATTTTATTTACTTTTCATTTTAAATGTTGAATTAATATAATTAGTTATTATTATTATGATTATTATGACTATTTTTTTGTTTCGCAAGTCCCTTACATCACTCTCTAGATCTATTTGAGTTGCATTTTAAATATAAAAAAAAAACTTATTGTAATTTTTTTTACTGTTATAATTATATAGTCGTCGTCATCTTATTATTATTTATTCATTCATTTTCTGAACCGCTTAATCCTAATTAGGGTCGGGGGGGGGCTGGCGACCATCTCATCCGACTCTGGGCGAAGGCAGAGTACACCCTGGACAGCTCGCCAGGCCATCGCAGGGCAGAAACATGCTGACGGCTATGCAGCTACTCTTAACGAAAATCAGCAATGGTTCCTTTACATGCCTCCCACCACAGACAGTGAGAGACTTAGCCGGCATTTGATAACCCAGTTAGCTGCACTGGGGGGACAGCAGTGACAACCCGCTGATAGTGGGGCTTTAACCCCTGACCTTGTGATCAGTAATCCAGCACCCTACCACCAGGCCATATTATAGACATAAATGTTTCAGTGATTAACTAAAATTCTTTGCCAAGGAACTAATTGTTAAATTTAAAACTTGCCTAACAATTTTGTCCTATTTTTCTTTTTTTCTGATTACTTGGGTGTGGTGGCATGGTGCTGTAATGGTTAGCATGTTTGCCTCGCATCAAGAAGTTCGTTCATTTGTGTGGAGTTCTCCTGGTGCTTGCGTGGGTTTCCTCCGGGTATTCCGGTTTCCTTCCACAGTCCAAAGACATGCACAATAGGCGGATTGGCTGTTCCAGATTGCCCCAGATGTGAGTGTGAATGTGTGTGTGTGTGTGTGTGTGTGTGTTAGCCCTGCGATAGTCTGCAGATGAGCTGTTCACGGTGTTCCCTGGCTTCGCCCAGAGTCAACTGAGGTAGACACCAGCATTCCCGTGACTGTAGTAGGTTTAAGCGGTTTGGCGAGTGAGTGAGAGAGGACTTGGGTATGAGATTGGTATGAATAATTATCAATTTTCCTTTTTTCTGACCTGTAAAGTTTGGGATTAGGAGCACTGACCCTTGGTTGCTGTATCTGATGTACGTTTTCCAGATGTACCAATTTAATATTAGCCCGAAACACTGAATTTTCAATCTGAGCACCTTCTGTATTTAATGCCATGTATATGCTGATGTGTTGTTGACTGACATGACCGATTTTGTATTTAAGCACAGGACACAAAGTTCAGCCCTAATTCAGTTCAGTTTTATTTGTATAGCACTTTTAACAATACAGGGAAAACATTAAGCCCTGTGTTGCTCCATAGCGCCATTTAAATGTTTTTTTTATTGCCGAGTTTTACTTTTAAATGTTTTTTTTATTGTATTTATTTATTTCTGCGATGTCTTGATTACAGATGTTCTTTGTCATATCCAGATGAGATTATTCACAGAACTAAGGGTGAATATTGAAAGTAAACTTAGTTTCTTTGTTGTTTTTTCTTACAGTGATGGCCTGATGTTTGAAATTGAGAATGGGAAGCCCAAGCTAGTGTTCTCCCACTATGGTAAAAATAAGTGCATTGTACTTTTCAAACGTGTGCACACTTACTTAAATATTTTATGGATTGTGCATTTTCCTCTTTCCACAACAGGTGAGTCAAAGGCCTCCGATAAGGTGGGATTTTGCCAAGTAAGTCTCCGGTTCAGGGTTTCATAACCCCACACAAAAAAAAGCATATGAAGAACATATGTAGAATTCATACTGTCCATATAACATTTGTGTTAATCGCAGGTCCCGCAGAAGAACAGACTGGCGAAAGCCACATCCACCTGCAAACAGGGTCCTAAAGAAAAGGAAAGATGGCAGAGAGACAATAAGTGCAGGGACTCTGGAGGTGTCAGTCACGCTGAACACAGCAGCCATAAGACCAGAACAAAGAGCGGGACGGGTCACTGCAGCGTCATCGGTGTGGTCAGGGTGCAGCCAGAGAGCAAAACCAAGTCCATCCACGACCTGCCCAATGTCATGGAGAAGAACGTCAAGGAGAGCCTAGTGTGTTTAACTCCAGAACAACTTCAGCAGATCCTCAACAGCATCAAGGCATCAGGGCAGAGCGTCCAAGACGACTCTCGAGCTCCCATCCAGAATGGTGAGTGACTTGGTTAGTTTTTTTTTATATTGTACTGAGTGTGGCATTGTGTAATCTGACTCTGTCTCAAACAGGACCTGCTACTAAAGAAGAAGAAACTACAACAGTGACCAAGGACCAACCAGTAAAGTCACAAGGACAAGAAAATGAGTGAGTATAGAAAGGCAAAGTCAAAGATATGTAGACAGCCTTCTATCTCGTAAGACAATGGTATAATAGTGCCATTGTAAAAAGTCGGTCCTGCGGAGAGCAGCGTTTGGAATGCCTCCAGTCCTCGCATGACAGTCCTTTCCCCACAAGTTACAGGTGAACTTGGAGTGCGGGTTGGGGACCTGGGATCCTTCTTTGTTCTCTCTGTTTCCTCCGTTGTCTTCTTTTCTCTGACTGCTGATAAAGATGTTCTTCACCCTTATTTGAGACCTTCAAATATTGCGTGCCACCAGCAGCCGTGATCTTCAGCAAGTAGCTCTATAGTAAAGGAAGAAAAAAATCACTGATGTTAAAGGATCAGTCCTTATATTCCTAGAATATTCCAGTGCTTAGAAGTGCAAGTGAAAGCATACCATCAGCTATGGGTGGCAAGGCACTGTCAAAAGATTTTGACAGGCACAAGTCAGGAGACCTTTATACAAAATGTCTTTTTTTTAGTTTAGGAAAATCTATAATCAAGAAGTGGAATATGTTTGGTATTACTAGGACCCTTCCCCAATCAGGCTGTCCTTCCAAACTGGATGAAACCGGAGAGGCTACACTGAAGTATTTACAGGAATATTTGGCAAAGAATGTGCAAGTGGCAACAATATCTTAAATGCTAAGCAAATGTGGCTTGTATAGGAGGGTTGCAAGAAAAGAAGCCACCCTTTTCTCGATTGAGCTTAACCAAAATGCACATTGATGATTCTGAGGCTAGATTGAGCCCAAATATCAAACTATGTGGCCTCAATGCCAAATGGTATGTTTGACAGAAAGCCAGTAAAGCTTATCATCCAAAGAACACCATATCCACAGTAAAGCACGGCATTGGGAGCATCCTGCTGCTGCGGTGTTTCTCTGCAGCAGGGACTTGTCAAAATATAAGGAAATATATATGAATGGGGCAAAATGCCATCAAAATTTTGAGGAAAACCTGCTGCCCTCTTCCAAAAGGTTGTCAGTGGGAAGAAGGTTCACCTTCGAAAGTGAGAGTGACCCAAAGCACACAAGCCAAGTTGGCCATACAGAGACTGAAAGAGAAAAAGCTGGATGTCCTTGCATGGCCTAGTCAGAGCCCTGACCTAAACCCTATTAAAGTCTGTAGAATGACTTGAAGATTGAAGTCACCAGTTCTGTGAAGAAAGGTGGGCAAATACTGCACAGTGGTAGAAAAAGTATTCCAACAGGTTCACAGCTGGAAAGGTGGTTCCAGCAAGTATCGACACGGGAGGTTGTTCCTTTATCCATCTCAATGATTCTAATTTTTTTTGGGTACTGTTGCTATTGCAGCTTTCTTTTTTTTTTTTATACCCGCTGTATGTAATAAATATCCATGACAGTGTACATGTCTGACATTTTCTGTCGCCTTGAAACAGAACCCTGAGCGATTGCAAGCCAGCAGGCCTGTTCAGTGCTTTTGGAGAACGGGAGCAGAAGAGAGACATGCTCCAGGCTAAAAAAGCGCAGTGGAGAAGAGAGCTAGGTATGAAAGAAGTGGGGTAGTGTCTGATTGCACAATCTGTACTAGCAGCCTTTGTTTAGAGACTGACAAGTCATTTAATATTAATCGTGGCTTGGTAGAGAAAGCTGGAGGCTCAAGCGATAAAGACGGACTGCTTTCTGTCGGAGTGGTGTAGATGGTGTGATGTGGTTCAGTACGTGTTTTCTGTTCATGTACGGTACAGATGAGCAGATGGCTCTTAAAAAGCAGCAGAAAGACAGAGCAGAGGTTCTGGCTCATTGTGAGCAACGTAGAGGCATGGAAGCTGCACCCAGATCAAGTGGCCAGCTATTGGGGGTAAGCCATGAATTTCATTCTTTCAGTGAACACGTGGTCATAATTCTATATGTATTTATAGTAGTTATCCACTGAATATTCATTTTCTTTACACCACAGCACTGTTAAATTCTCAAATCTGATTGGTTTTGGATAATTGTTTGATCCTGATCACAGGTTTATATACATGCCCAATTTAATATCCTTATTGTTTCTGTAGAAACGGATCATTCATAAGGACTTGTATATCAGTTGTGATGTTAGTGGTAAATAATAAATTATAAAAAATATATATATAATAAAAAATAAATGCTCCAAACTTCCTTCCACACTAAGCGCGTTCGAAGTGGCTCATTTCACACTTGAAGCCGTGTGCTTTATTTATGGGCTCCAGTGTATAAGTAATATGTCTCTGGGCGTTTTTATTTTAAATTAAATAGAGTTGATTACTTACTCTTTTCCGTTCAAGCTTGTTAACAGCTTCTGAATGTCATGGGGTTACTGAGGACACCTGTTGCAGTGCTGGTTGCAGGACTACTGTCAAGCCTGCAGCCATTTCACACTGAGGCACTGGAGTTGGAAATAACGGAATGAATGCTGGGCGCTTTCCAGTCTGCCCGTGTTCGTTTAACTTCCTAATCCATTCATCATGCGTTTCTTTCTCGTCTGGGTCAGACAGAAAACTGAATAAACTAACACCATCCTGTGATGTTTTGCTGAAACCTGCCGCTGTACACCTTCGAGGCACGAGCATTGAACCACGACTTGAGCTATTAATACGTTTAATTTCTTAAGAATTCATATACTGAAATCCTCGTGCTTATTCTGTGCACCTTAGGATTGGAAATACTAGCATGCCAATGACTGCCAAGGCTGAGTGCATGCCCTCGATTTTGTCACGAACAAAATGTCGGAACTTCTCAAAACTGACTCACAGCACCAAATTTAAAATTAGTGATAATCTCGCAGTGATATTTTGACTGATATTTGCACGAGTCACTTAAAAGAAAGCAATGAAAGTAATGACACAAGTTGACACAAGGTGCTATCTTGAGACGGGGACTTTAATTTTGACCGCATTCCATTTTTTTTCGTCCAGGAACTAACACCCGTGTCTTTATATTACTGTGATTAAAAAAATCATAAAGGGGGGGACTTTTAAATTGGCGGAAATCTATTTTTCCATCTGAGGGCTAACACCCATGTGCAGGCCACACAACACTATTCCAGCCAGTCAGCAAGATGGGGAGTTTGTGCGCATGCGCAGCAGAAATGCACACTGTTGCTGATTGGCTATAAGGAGAGATGAGGGTGTTGTAATTTTTTTTGGCAATATTCATTGTGTAGGTCTGCCCCTTTTAATTAAGGTGTTATTGATACTTGGAGTATAACATGATCATTCAGAAATAGTTCTGAATTATTATGATGAAATGAGTTACACTGTGCAGCTCAGGGATTCCTTCTGTATGTATTTTATCATGTTGCTAACTTGTTTATGTGACTTTTGGTTTTGTTAGCAGTACAATTATAGCCATCTAATGCAATTTTGTCTAAATAGGTGCAAGAGGACCGAATAAAACAGACCGGCACAGAAATCACAAATAACCAGCCACCAGCTCCACAGACACTCAGCAACTCGAAAGCTCTTCCTTCAGCTATCCGCTCGGCCTTTGTACTAGGGGTACTGCTTAATTTATATCCCTGTGAGAGACATCAATCAAAAGTGCATTATCACATTGTCTATGTAAAGTCTAGCTTTTAGATCCAGATGTGCAGTTAATTATATTAAAGTTATATATTAAATGTTGGACGTCATGCCGTAAATGAAAATTATTTAGTTCTAGAACTTTTACTGGGATTTATATCCAGAGATTTTTAGGTCAGATCAATAATTCTTACTTTAGGAGTCTGGCCTAGTCCTCGAATGCCATCCTAAACCCTGTCCAAATACGTCTTTTGTTGGATTTGGTCTCTGGTTAGGAAGCCGTGCCACTGGAGGAGGCATTCAGTAAAGAGAAGAAAGAGCAGCAGACACGCTGGCTGCAGGAACTGGAGCAGCAGAGGGAGGAAATCAAACTGCGCAGGAAGTTGGAGAAACAGAGCCAGAACCAGGTACATCATTGTGGACACAACATGGTGCGTGTATGGAGAGTGCAGGATAAAACTTGCTGATAAAGAGACATTAGACAGCACTTCCCTGTATCTGCATGACTGTCTTGATGCAAAATGAGTGAATAATTGCATCAATGAACGCATCTACAGGTGTTCCTATTAAAGTCCGAAGTTTCTTCTCTTAGGCAGAGGATCACGAGCGCTGGGCCATGCATTTTGACTCGTTTCAGCAGCGGCACGTCCCAGTACAGCCTCCCTCCACTGCGGAGCTCGATATGGGCAGCTCCCTCTCACATCACCGTGCCCCCTCTCAGGCTCTCTCCACAGCCTGGGACTCCATGAGCACATATGGAGGGGACAGTATTGGCAGAGCAAGCGTGGACAATACTCGTGTCATTCAGCCAAAGTCCAGGTGAGCAACGAACATATAAATAATCAGATTTATGTGATATTATGGACACTTGGAGATGAGTCATGGAAACAGCATTGTAGAATAATTCATGCAGGATTAAAGTGCTTAGTGGATTTAAGGAAACCAGGATTGTTGTCTAATAATTAGGAATAACTGTACCAGACTGACATTGGGCGCAATGAAAAAAAACTCTTCAATGTATAGTAGCTGGTAGAGAAATGGCAGATTTATTAGCAGACTGCAAAGCAAGTGTAACATTGTTAAATTATTTTGATTTTTATATGATCAGCGACTCATTTTTATAGAGCGGTATATTTTTGTGTACTATATACTGACTGGTTTGCTGTCATGGGTTGAAATAGCATTTATTCACTGATGGAGAGGTGGATATCACTGAATGGTCTCTGAGATGCAAAATCGAACAAGATAATTTTGATATACTGTGTTAATCCTGCGAGGGAAATTTGGCTCTGCATTTAACCCAGCCGAAGGGAGCACACACACACACACACACACACGTAAACAGTGAGGACACACTCACTCTAAGCAGTGGGCTGCCACACACTGTAGCACCCAGAGAGCAGTTGGGGGTTAGGTGCCTTGCTCAAGGGCACTTCAGCCATGAAGGTGGAGGAAGGGAAGATGCTGCTCAGTTCCCCACCGCCACACATTTTCCCAGCTGGTTCAGGAATCTTTAGGTCCCAAAAACACTTCTCTAACCATTAGGTCATGGCTGCCCCCATATCCACCTCGCCCTCTGCAAATATTTGCTTTAGTATATACTACATGGAAACGTACATTAACCAGAACTAAACCACTAAACCGAGATTTTTTTATGACTTTCTTTTGTATTTTTTTAATGATTCAAGCATTATCCCGAGGTATATCATTTATAATCCAGAGATAGGGAACTGATCAGATTGCACTGCTATTGTGTAGCACATACTAATAGACATTATCCATCCATTGAATCAAAACAGAAGAAAAAACTTGGGGGTTTTGCCATCACTGATTCCTGAAATCCTGCGATTTCAACAAAATGCTGCAAAACAAAACAAACCCCCCCCCCCCACCATTTTGTTTTAAAAAAGTAAAAAGCATTTAAAAGATGCCAATGTAAACAAACTAACAAGTTTTACATTTGTTTTCTATTGTAATATTGGGGGATCTTACCACAGCTGTGCTGTGAAACCAATGCCACAGATAAATCTAAGTAATCATTTTTTTCTACAGCTACCTGCGTAGCATGACGGCACTGCTGGATCCAGCACAGCTGGAGGAGAGAGAGAGGAGGCGGGTGAAACAGCTCGAACATCAGGTAGGTTTTAATGTAGAAACTAAACCTTTCTTCACAAGCAGGTGATTCCTGCAACGGATTTAACAACAACATTTTTATAGTGAACAGATGTTAAAGGTGCACATTCACCAGTGAGTAGCCTGTGTGTTTTATCTTCCATTATCAGCTTATTTGGGTTAAATACATAGTCCGTATCTATTGTTCACCTGTTTTACATCTTGTTTTGGTTCGGTGAGTTTACAATAACAAGACCGCGGTGGAATGATCTTGCACACAGTGTCTGAGAGAAAAAAAAACAACTCTTACTACATTTTACACTCTTTCTTGCTCTCTCTCTCACACACTCACACACACATCAGATA
This sequence comes from Neosilurus mollespiculum, assembly GCA_030014195.1. NCBI lineage: Eukaryota > Metazoa > Chordata > Actinopteri > Siluriformes > Plotosidae > Neosilurus > Neosilurus mollespiculum. Next base: position 6,191,411 of record JAQMYF010000023.1, on the reverse strand, counting down.
AAAGGTAAGGTAAAGTCTGTTGGACTTTTAAACCAGAGTCTGCTGGCTCATCACTGAAGCAATTAGGAGTTCATTAGACCTTCCCAGTATTATTACTGGTACCCATTTACACTGCTGTGTGGACAGAAGCACACTTGTGGTTAAGACCTTCCCCAGGGGTCTTAGCACGGTGGGGGTCTAACAGGGATTCCCACACCGATTACATCCTACATAGTATTTGAATTCATTTGTAACGTACTGTTTTTTTTTTTTTTCACTATATGCGTTCCCCGTACCTATTTTGACCTGATTACAGCGGGGCAGCCATGTTGAATTCCGCGCCCTCACTCACCTCCAGTTGGAGTTGTTTACTAACATTGTCATGCCTGGTGCAGGGGTCATTGAGACTCACGCACAGGAATATGAAGAATAGTTCAGAAATGTCATCAAAATAACACCGTATTCCATATTTATTTAATATAATACAAAAGTATGAAGTGACTGGGCCCCTCTATGTGCATATTTGTAGTGTAAACAAACACACATTATAAAACCACTACATTAATTAGGTAACGTTATGTACAAGTTTTATTAATGTTGTTGCAATTTTTTCCCGCATTATGATCGGTACCAGCGAGAAATTGAGGCTCAGGTAGAGGAGCGGAGGCGACAGAAAGAGAAAGACGAAGCCATGCGTCGGGCCATGGAGCAGGAGGAAGAGCACAGAATCGCTAAAGAAAGGGAACGTCTGCAGCAGGAGTACCTGAGAGACACTCAGCTACAGAAACAAAAAGAGGTACTTTTATTATTTATTTATTGCACAATCCTTCTTATAGATAGGCAAACCCCTAGATACTTTTTGGGGCCACTGTGCAAGAAAAAGACCCCAAATATGAATAAAAGATTAAATGGCAACTGGGTTATTGATTTTGTTTACTGTCATGAAGAGTGCCAATAATTCTTGAATGGGTTATAATGTTAAATTTTTGTTGTTCCATGTAATACTTTCATTAAAACTAAAATACCAATGATAGGTCATTCAATAGAGTTCACCTCATAGCATGAAGGACCTGGGTACGATTCCCGGGCTTGGGGCGTGGGTTTCCTCCAGGTACTCCGGTTTCCTCTGACAGTCCAAAAACATGCACAGTAGGCTGATTGGCAGTTCAAAAATTTCCCCTAGGTGTGAATGTGAATGTGTGTGGCCCCTGCAATGGTCCGGCGAGCTGTTCAGGGTGTACCCCGCCTTCGCCCAGAGTCGGCTGAGATGGGCACCAGCGTCCCTGCGACCCTAATTAGGATCAAGCGGCTTAAAAAAAAAAAAAAAAAAAAAGAATGAATGGTTACCAATGATAACATTTATCCGTTATGTTGATATTCTGAGAAAGATTTGATTTATTGTACTTTAGGAGTTACAGTCACGCAAAACAGAGAAACTGTATCTGAGCGTGCAGAAGGCGTCAGAGGAAGCACAGAAGGACAAACACCTCCAGAGAATTAAAGACCTGAAGAAGAAAGGCCATGATGTCTCTAATCTGCTGCGGAGTGAAACCATCTCACAGGGTAGAGAAGCAGAAGACTTACATTCTCCTCTCACACGCTAAAAACCAGCTAGCATACTCACTCGTTGTTCTAACTATTACAGCATTCACTGATTCACAAGGTTCAGAAAGCTTGGCTACAGTAGACACCATAACAGAAGCTACACAGACAACCAGGAAAGACATCGCGGTCCAGACAGGTAAGGTACACCCAAAGTACGCCTATAAAGCGACTTGATTGGGTCAGTAATCAAATATTTATCGATTATATATCGAAGGCGAAGTGGATAACACTAACTGGCATACAGGACTATTCAATTCAGCGACATTCACCGGGCCTGAGGAGAACCTTTGATTTGGTATATACTACATGGAAACATAAGCAAAAAAAAAAAAAAAAAAAAAGAGGACACTAAAATAAATTTTTTTTTTTTTTAAAACTTTTTTTTTTTTTTTTAAATCATGAGATGCTGGTGAGCTCCGTCTGCATGCGCAGACAGCGAGTGCGAGCTGTGTAATGGCATCTCTAATATATACTGAATAGAAAACACACTAAAACAAGACTTTTATAGTTTTTCATATTTTAACCATTTACAGAGGGCGGAAGAGTGGTGTAGTGGTTAACACGTCCACCTCACAGCAAGATGGTCCTGGGTTTGAGTCCTGGGATGGGGTGTTTCGGTGTTCTGCCTGCGCTTGCGCGGGTTTCATCCGGGTATTCCGGCTTCCTCCCGCAGTCCTGCTCTTAATTGCTCCTAGATGTGAATGTGCGTGAATGGTTGTGTGTGTGTTGCAAGCTGTTCAGGGTGTTCCCAGCCTTCGCCCAGTGTCAGCTGAGAAAGTCTGCAGCTTAGGTCATGGCGTGGTCACGTGATCTGCTACGTCAGAAACGGGTCACGTAGGTTTGTTTACAACATGCAAGCACGTCAGCCTCTGAGTCCTCGTCAGTTTCCAGTCAATTTGACGACATTTGGAGTGATGTCAGTATACCTGACATTGATGAACATGATTTAGGGAATGTTTTATTCGCATAGGAACCCATGGGGGAAAGTTTGGGGTCATCTTCCAGTGTAGAGGACGGAGATGACAGGGAGGAGTGTCTCGGAAGCACTGCATGGTGAACATTGTCTGAGATCAGATTTCAGCCCCATGTTGTGTAACTTAATTAAACATAT
>JAQMYF010000023.1:6142239-6155136 GCA_030014195.1 Neosilurus mollespiculum | reverse complement strand
TTCCTAACACAGTTTAATAACTACATTTGTAAACTTCCGGCCAGAACAGACTGAGTGACTCATGTCATCACTTCCGGGATTTGGTACATTCCCTTTCCGTAAGAAGGCAGTCGTTTGTAAATGTGTTTTCTGAAAATGTATTTTTGTTTTGCTAAAATGTATTTTTGTTTTCTTAAAATGTATTTTTGTTTTCTTAAAATGTATTTTTGTTTTGCACTTTCCAGCCACTGTATATATGTGATATTATAATAATAATAATAACAACAACAACAACAAAACCAATATTTATTATTAGTAATAGTACTATTAACAACAAAAACAACAACAATTATAATAAAGAAGATGAAGAACAAGAAAATTGGCCTCTAAATCAGAAAAGAGATATCAGTAAAATGCTGTATTTCGTTAGTAGTGATGTTGGTAATAATATTCGTATAGGTGCGCCCACTGGTCCTGTTGTGTGGTTGTGTGGATCGAAGCTGCTCTCCTGAGGGAGTCGAGTGAAACCAGAGCTCTGACTCCTCATGGGGAAAAAAAACCTGGCAGTGAAGATGAGCCCAGATGAGCAGCACGGCCATTAGTTTTTTCCTCCTGCTGATTCTGGTTGCATCGCCGCCACAAAGAATTTCCCAGAGGGCCTTTCATGATGCAGGTCACCTGAGTGCTGAAGGTGAAGTGGTCTAGGCACAGCTGTTCGAGTTCTTCACATCTTATAAGCTGCTGTAGTGGATATACTCCAGTACAGTATTGGGTTATCAAAACAAAAATGTTTGTATAAAAGAAATGAATTGTTTTAATAGATGAGTTACCGTAGCAGCCTGAACTGCTGTGTGTCAGCAGTGCGTTTCTTCAAGTCACTTAAATTTATAAAAAAACAAACAAAAAAAACCCAGCTGAACACATAATGTTAAGACCTCACCCTACTGAGGCTAAGCTTCACACAATTATTCCCTGTGGCACTAATTAACTTTATACACACACACACACACACACACACACACACACACACACACACACACACACACACCAGACAACAATACAGTCTGATGCAAGCTCCCCTCTTATTATTTCCAATATATTTATATATATATATAAGGTCTTGGGTACATTCTGGGGGACATTTATTAAAAATTTAAAAACAATAAAAACAATCAAATTTCATCTCAATTTACAAAGTTAGGACTCTAAAGAAAACAATAGTGTTCATTAAAAGATAATATTATCCACAGAATAAATTCTAAAGCCACTTTAAATTAATGTCACGTAACATTGACGGACACATCACGTCACCTGTGTCCACTGAGCATGTCCAAAAGTAATAAATATTCATGACACTCGGTCTTTTTTCCACTGATGTTTGAACTACTTTATAAATGAACGTAACATGGAATTGGTTTGACAGACATTTCACCTGTGTTTTATTGATGTTGCTAGAACTACCTGTATGGATTTTTAGTACAATTCCAATACTAGTGCAACCAATGCAACCTTCTTTCCAGTTTACTAAAACCAAGTCCAGATATTTGCCAGTATTTACATCATCTTTTCACACTTCAAACATAATTTGACTTACACTTTATACGGTAATTAAGTTGGACATACAATTGCATGGAAATATTTTAAGAAATTTTGATTTTTAACATTACACGTGCAAATGGGTCCAAGTGCAAAAAAAGACACACACACACACACACACATGAGTGTATCATGTCCATTAGCACACAGATGTGCAGGAGTTAAATATAGAGTAGTTTGCCAAGTTTACACTCTGTTTAAACAACAAACATCCCTCTCCTATCCCAGCTCTGTGTGCAGTCTTCAAACCGGTTCATCTCTTCATATATCGAACCACAACCATCATTTTAGGTACAAAGGTCAAATAATGATAAACTACATTAATATTAAGGCAACAAATCACAGCTAACAACTCAAAACTGTTCTTTTTATGGCCATGATATAATGATATTTTCTTGGCCACCTGGGGGCAACAAAAGCTTATTTCATTACAGGGAGTCATTTCAATGATTCCCCTCTCTCTCTCTCTCTCTCTCTCTCTCTCTCTCTCTCTCTCTCTCGAGGGAGAGAGAGAGAGAGAGAGAGAGAGAGAGAGAGAATTTGATAATTGAGCAATTATAACTTACAAACCACAAACCATGTGTTTGTGGAAAGCTGTGGTTAGTGATGACCACTGGAAGATGTCTTCACTTGGTTCTTACATAATTCTTACATTTCAAAACATTAAAAAATAAAACCGATCAGCCCTAACATTAACACCACCTGACTGGTATGCAGCTAGGCAGCCCCATACATAGAAAACTGTAATGCACCGTCTTCGGACACCTTTCCATCATAGCCAGTGTATCCACAATGTGTACTACCGTAGCTCTTCTGTGGGATCACACCAGACGTACTAGCCATCGCTCCCCACACTCATCAGTGAGACTTGGGCATCCATGACACACTTGCCAGTTCACTGGTTGTCCCTCCTTGGACCACCTTTGGCCTTTTTGTAGGTGCTTACCTACAATGTCCCACAAGGCCTGCTGTTTTGCACTTTAGCCATCACAATGTGGCTCTTGTAAAAGTCACTCAGATGTTTAGGATTGCTCACAACACGTCAGCTGTCTAATACATTCCATTCTGCAAATGAGTGATTGAGTGCTATACAAAAAACTAAATACCATGAAGCGGCACTTTGGTGCAGTGGTCACTCAGGGGTTCGCTTCACAGCAAGAAGGTCCTGGGTTCGATTCCCAGGCTTGGGATATTTCTGTGAGGAGTTTGCATGTTCTCCCCATGCTTGCGTGGGTTTCCTCCTGGTACTCCAGTTTCCTTTCACAGTCTAAATACATGTACAGTAGGCTGATTGGCGGTTCCAAATCACCCCTAGGTGTGAGTGTGGGTGTGAACGGTTGTATGTGGGTGTTACCCTGCAATGGCCTGGCGAGCTGTCCAGGGTGTACCCCGCCCTCACCCAGAGTGGGCTGAGATGGGCACCAGCCTCCCCGCGAGTCTAATTAGGATTAAGCAGCTTAGAAAATGAATGAATGAATAAACACCACGATTGGCCAATCAGAAATAAGTATTAAAATAAGCAGATTATTACTTTTTACATAAATCCTTAAAATAGTACCAGCTGCCTAGTTATGCAGCATGTACAAAAAGACAAAAAACATTTTTAACTGGATTGCAGATGAACTGTAATTCTCCACATATGAGTTACACAGTCGTCAGTTCTGCAAAAGGGGCCAGTATGCTTTAAGAAACTGTAATCACCTTACCTGGCTCTCTATCATTAGTTCATCTTTAAATATTTAGCTGTTGTCAGGGCCTCGGAACGAGGAATATTTCTGTGTGCGTTCATTCATTATTCAGTGGCTGATTAACAGTGACACATTTCTGTTTCTTTTTTTTAACCAGGATTTCTTTTAATAGCTGGAACATTTTGGGAAGGTGGACAGTTTTGTACAAAACAGGCTGAACTTGGGTTTAACCTGCATTTCATGTTTGTAATTAATATCTGATCATGTTAAATTTCCAAGGTCATGTGCTGGGGTCATGTCATGAAAGTGGGACAGGAATGTGAATAATAAAACTATTTTGAGAATTAAAGGTGCACCATGAATTGAATATAGTACGGTGGTGTAGTGGTTAACACGTCCATCTCACAGCAAGAAGGTCCTGGGTTCGAGTCCTGGGCTCGGCTTGGGTGTTTCTATGTGTTTGCATGTTTTCCCTGTGCTTGTGTGGGTTTCTTCTGGGTGCTTCAGTTTCCTCCTACAGGCCAAAAGGCTTGGCTGTCCCAAATTGCCCCTAGGTGTGATTGGGTGTTGGCCCTGTGATGGTCTGGTGAGCTGTCCAGGATGTACTCTGGCTTTGCCCAGTGTTCACTGATAAGCTTCAGCCTCCCCCCGACCCTAATATGAATGAATATAGTATGCGATATAATATTCGTAAGAATATGTTTTCATTGTAACTAATTAATTACCTATGAATCAGTTTTCGTAAGCTCAGAAAAAGCTGTTTATGTTTTTATTAGGAAAGCGTCCTTTTCCACTGATCTGCCATGTTGAGAAGCTACAGAAGCCCAAAACTAACAAATATCTAAAGAGTACATTCGGTGTTTTGCATTTTTACCTGTCGCGTGAGCCACGCGGAAGGTACTGTGACGCGCTGAGTTTCATTCCTCAGGAAATTGTGTGTGTTTGTCTGTCCACAGTCCACGAGTGTGCGGTCGGTCCTGGTACGTTATTACCTTTTGCGTGAGCTATATATTGTTCATCTTATTATTACTAGACATTTGAGAGCTTACTGCAATTGTTCTGAAGTAACGATAAGAACTTTCCAATATGTCTAACGCTGAGATCTAATTCGATAATTACAAATTCAACGTCATCTTCAAGACAGACAGAACATGTGTATGTCTGAACACTCTGAAGAGGTACGTTTTAAAATTTGAATTTCTCCACTAATGATATAGTAACTAATGCCATGACAGTAGTAATGTTATTAGAGGTATTAGTGTAAACACGTAACCTAACGTTAGGCTCTATTATACAACCACATGGATCTGACATTATATATAGCAGTGCCAGGTGAAAGGTCAGTGAATGCATGTGTTCGCTCCACCAGTCATTATGAGTGGCAGCATGAATCCAGAAGGAAGCACCGGAAGGAAGATGAAGAACAAGATAAAAGAAAGGAGAGGAAATTGTTTGCGGGCTCTGGCTAACAGGTTTGAGGGTTTACATAAACAAAACAAAACAAAACAAAAGAATAACGTTTCTTGAATCATGAAAGAGGAAATGGTGCATGAATGGAAGTACTAGGAAGGACACTACAGGCACCTGACGACCATTTTTTTGTTCTAATACACATAAGGGAAAAGAAAGGCTAAGGGGAGGGGCTTTCAATTGGTTGCAATCAACTGAATCCTACATAAAAGACCTTCAAGAGTATAGAAAAAAGTTTCACTCAACAGTTATTGCATGTCATATTTTCTGAAATGAGATAATTAAAAAAAAATTTGGAGTCTCCAGTGTCAGTCACTTTATCAGACATAAAAACTTAGTCTAATAGTCTAATTTTTTACATCTGAATTTTTTGTATTCATCACTTGACTTGTGCGGCTCCACAACTTTCTCCTTGAGATCTTTTGACAGTTCCTTGCCACCCATAGTTGATTGCTTTCATTTACTTTTCCAAGCACTGGGATGGTCTAGAAACAGCTGTTTTTATGCAGATCTAATCAACACCCTTACAAATCATCAAAAGTGGAAGAAAATTAGCCTGGTGCACGATGGAAAAAGTGATTAGTTACACCTTATCAAGGGGCTCTCATTTCTGATTCTGTTCATTTGATTGTTTTGAACTGTTGCTATTACATCCTTCACTTGGCTGTTATAAGTTGCATGTAAACACAGCTGGAAATGTTTTTTGGGTGTCTTCATTCCAGGCCACAAAAAAAGGGGTGATTCTTTTTCATACTTTCTGTAATATAAGTGATAGTTGTTGACAAATTGCTGTGGTGTAAGATGAATAAACCACTTCAGGACATGCTGTTATTTAAAAATAACCTGTTTTGCATCATCATATCACTACTTTCGCAAAATAGCACATATGAAAGTTTTTTATTCCTTATATAACCTAAATCATATACCATATACTCGTCATCATCGCTTAGTCCGGGGTCGGGTCGCGGGGGAGCAGCCTGAGCAGTGAGATCCAGACGTCGCTCTCCCCAGCCACTTCCCTCCAGCTCTTTTAGGGGGACACTGAGGCGTTCCCAGACCAGACGCAGGACACAATACCTCCGGGAGGACACCCCGGGGTCGACCATACACTGAACATTTCTAATATCAGAAGATAATGAAAAGTGATCAAAGAAACCAAAGTGTTTAAAATCATTTATTTGATACTCGTTAAGACACTTTCCAGCTTTCCATCAGTATACACACGGACTGCGCTAACACAATCACCACGTGTTCACTCCCCTATCCCCCCATATGGCTTTACTTCCATTCTCTCCATCCATGGCCTTAAATTCCACTGACCATATCCTTAAACACCATCGTACTATAGACCCTATTTCTCTCACTTGCAGTAACACTTCCTGTTTCATGAGCACGTGAAATCAAAAGAACAGCGTAGTTAGGTCAAGTGAAAAATAGGATATAAATAACCACACTACTACATAAATTTTAATACATTTCTTAAAAAAAAAAAAGAAAAAGGAAATAATAATAATAATTAAAAATAAACAATAAAAAAAAAAATGATACTGCATTTTGAATCTTTTCTATAGTGGCGATGTCGAATCCTCTAATGTGGGGTAAAACAAATGAGACCCCACAGCTAACCTCGCACAGGATTAAAACACTTTTTTGGCAATGCTTGTAATAGAGTGTGATGCAATACACTGACACACACACACACAACACCTGGGGAAAAGACACGAGTTATGCTGAACACCATGGCACGAGTGATTACGACTTCACACCAAGTGAAATCGGCGGCTGCATTTTCACAAAACTGACCTTTATTTTTCTTGTTTTTTCTGGATACCTTCAGCCCCACAGGCTAATATATATATATATATATAAATTTTTACATTTTGAATCAAAGTGCTTTAATGGAATTGGCCTCCATTGTCTATCTGGATGCATCTTGTTGAATTAATAGCTGGTCTTTGAATGGAACAGCATGATGGTGATGGCCTTTAGCTCATGATCATACAAAAAGCTTTTTTTTCTTTTTTTGTACATGTGGACATGGCATCTCTTTGCTCTGACGTCAGAATGGGTCGAAATACACGAAGTGTAGAAACACATTCATCACAAAGCTGTACGGTTTTGGAATTTTTTTTAGCATGGAAAGCATCCACAACCCCAAGAGCTTCGGAGAGCGATATAGGTCTGGAATAAGTGTATAAACATCAGTTTAACCTTTGAAACACTGCGAGCCACCAGGACTCCTTGATTGTCGTGAAAACATTCCTCTGGTCGTTTTGTCTGGGTGGTTAACGCAGGCGTAACACAGTACGTGAACATAAATATAATACAGCGGGGAATCTTTCCTCTCCTCAGAGGGCTGCTTGTAGTGCGCTTTGAGGAATGACAAATGAGTGAGTCCTCCTCACCTAAGTCCTGTTCAGACGACAGGAAACCTGGCACAGTTTCACAGTTGGGAGTGCGACGTAGAGAGTACGCGCCACGGAGAGAGAGAGAGAGAGAGAGAGAGAGAGAGAGAGAGAGAGTGTGAGAGAGCACGAGAGTGAAAGAGAGACATGAAAATAAAGTAGTGGCATGACACCAGTAGTGCTCTCTCTACTCTGCGGCATCTACTGAAGTACACACAGCTTCTCCAAAACTGACAACACTGTACAGGTTGGCTTGGTGAGTGGAGATGATGGAGTGCAGACGTCCAATCACGGCATGATGACACCACAGCATTCAAACGTCTACGCGTGTGTGCTCCATCAGCTGTGTTCCAGTCTGAGTGCCGGGATCACTAGTGTCCATGCTACAATCTGAGGAGTCGCTGTCACTTTGGTCCATGTGCTCCTCAATTTTATCCCGGGCGGGAGAAGTGTGATGGGAGGGCTGAGAGCCGATGGCTACTTTAGCCTGTCGGATGCAGTTCAGCCACTGCTGCTTGTTGAAAGCATCGCTGGCTTGGAAGGAGTGGGACTGGAGCTGACCTCCGCTGCGGAACGTCACCCGGAAAAAGTTCTTGGCTGGTAGGGGAGGGAACGGAGATGTTTGTTAGAAAGGGGGTTTGGAGAAAACCATCAGTGTGTACTTTAAACACAGAAGTCAAGAAGGATTTTGTCCAACAAAAAAAAACAATTAAATTTTAGACGAATTGCTTATCAGCCCTGATCTGGTCGAGGGTAATATAGTTTAAACTACAGTAAAAAAAAATTATATGGTTAAATAAAATAAATGAATAAATTAATAAAAACCAGAACAATAAACTAAATAAAATATTTAATGAACAATGCAAAATAAAACCAGCTCTGTTGCTTTCCTCAGTTTACACTGCAGTTGCTACCCCACTTAAATAAAAGATAAAAACGTAACAAAATGGTTCCAGAAGGTGGCAGTAATGAGTAGTACAGTGAAATTCATTCATTCATTCATTCATTTTCTGAACCGCTTAATCATAGTTAGGGTCACGGGAAGGCTGGCGCCCATCTCAGCCTACTCTGGGCGAGGGCAGAGTACACCCTGGACAGCTCGCCAGGCCATCGCAGGGCAGTAAAGTAAAATCTAAAAATAAAAATAAAACCAGTCAAAATAAAATCATTCATGCACGAAATTAGAAAAAGGGCGGCAATGCTAGCAAGCACTAATTTAAAACTGTTTATGCCAACAACACATACACATTTTCTAAGCCACTTTATTTTAATTAGGGTTGCGGCGCCCATCTCAGCCGATTCTGGGCGAAGGCGGGGTACACCCTGAACAGCTCACCAGACCATTGCAGGCCCAACACACACACAACCATTCACACTCACAACTAGGGGTGATTTGGAACAGCCAATTAGTCTACAGTGCATGTTTTTGAACTGTGGGAGGAAACCAGGAGGAAACACATGCAAGCACGAGGACAACATGCAAACTCCACACAGAAACGCCCCAAGCCCAGGAATCGAAACCAGGCCTTCTTGCTGTGAGGTGGATGTGCTAACCACTGGGCCACTGTGCCAACACCACAGTTCTGCCAAATTGTAATGAGAGCACAGAAGTGAAAGGGGCCACTACTTTTTATGTGACTTTAGATACATCTAAGTGGCACGGTGGTGTAATGGTTAGCACATCCGCCTCACAGCAAGAAGGTCATGGGTTCGGGTTCCAGGCTCGTCAAGGGCATTTCTGTGTGGAGTTTGCATGCTCTCTCCATGCTTGTGTGAGTTTCCTCTGGGTACACTCGGTTTCCTCCCACAGTCCAAAGACATGCACATTGGGCTAATTGGCTGTTCCAAAAGGTATGAGGGTGAGTGTGAATGGTTGTGTATATTGGCCCTGTGATGGACTAGCGAGCTGTTCAGGGTGTACCCTGCCTTCCCCCAGAGTCAGTGGAGATAGGCTCCAGCCTCTCTGCAACCCTAGTAGAAGTGGTTCGGCAAACGAATGAATTGGGGGGAAAAAAGAAAATAAAAATGTAGAATGTATTACAACCCTGATCGCTGTCGCTATGTTTAAATCATGGCTGGCTGATTCAAGCTCTAAGATTATATATCTAACCAAGACAAGGTGCTGGAACAGGTATATGGTCATGATTTTTGGGGAAACATTTTTGTGCATATTTATATTGCTATCAGAAAACATAAGCTGAGTGCATGTCATCTAAAGTGTATCCAAACATCTATGAGTGTAATCACACCGATTAAACCAAAAAGAAGTCACTACAGAACCAAAGGTTTAGGGGGTGGAGCTAGATCTGGTCCCGCTCCTTATCCCCTCAACCCAAATACAACCCCCCAACCTTCCCAAAAAAAAAAAAAAAAAAAAAAAAAAAAAAAAAAAAAAATCAGATCGGTAATCAGGTCCAACTCCACTCCATGGACTTTTTGTTCTGTAGCAGGGGTACCTGGGTCATTTTTTTGATAACATCCAATAGGACTGTCTTCTGGCATTCATTAACCGCAATGTTCCCAAAACAAAAATATTACATAATTTAAGTGAAAACATTTAATTGGTAAAAAGCAGACATTTGTTGGCTCCAGAACCGTTTCACCATAACTGCGGTCTACAGCCGTTATTATTGCAATTATTATTTATAGTGAGTACGTTTTTATAAGAAAACAATGACTACTAAGACGGAATATGTGACTCACTTCTCTCGTTGTTGCTGAAAGCCCCTCTGATGGAGCCTCCCAGGCGGATCTCTCCGTCCTGCAGGTCCTCCCACTCGAGATCCCGCACTGGGATGGGTTGCCGGTAGAGCTGATAGCAGAGCTGCTCGTTATGAGTGATGGCCCGCGTGATCACCAACACGTCCTGGAACAGGAAGACGTGTAGCTTCTGCGTGGAGGAAGAAAGCGAGGACTGTTACTGAAGCACAAGTAAAACTTCCTAATAGTACTCGCAGTCTTGTTCTCTTCTCGGTCTCGATAGACGGAAGAAGCTCAATGTCAAAGAAATACGACAGATATATTATTATATATTATATCTCCAGATATTATAAATGCTTGATATTTTCCCACCATCAAAAGCATGTCATGATTAGCCTCGCTACATAAAATACTTATCATCTCCAGAAGAGGATACTCCATGTGCGTATGTCTGAGGCGAAGTTCAGGAAGACTCTAATAAGTGTTTTTGGGATGTAACGCTGAAAATTACGCAACCCCCTAGTTATCAACAACATTTTGCACAACACTGAAGCGGATTTGTTTACTGACAATATCTCCATTCTGATAAATACTCTTCATGCTATTTTGGTCCATTCTGATCCCATGAGCTTGAGTGTAATACGCACTGAGTTTGTAGGCGGCTCTGACACTTGACCATGAAAAGATGTGGCCAGGTGTGCGTGTGAGCGTATTTGGATAAGGGAAACTGATACGCATGCCAGCTCTGACGCACAGCAGGGGGGTTTCAGAGGAAATAAAGAATATGCCGAAAGGAAACTGGACTTGCATGATACCTTATACAACCTTAGCATCATGTGCCGTGACCTGATGGACGTCTTGATCTTTTCTTACAAACTATTAGACACTTGTATGTTTAAAGTAAAAACATTTACCATAATAACTAGTATTAAAGATATACTCGAGAATAAGCCGGTCGAGTTTGGGTCTACGTAGTACTCGTACTACACTTAAATTGGTTCACTGTTTAAAACCCAGTCATGACTCTGGCCATGAAAGGCGAAGCCGGCCTGTCTACTCCTGGACCGCATTTTGATTAACGGCCTGCAGTTTAGCTTTTCCTGTGATTAGCGTAGTTCTCAAGCGCTGCCCTGTTATTTCTGTGAGCTGACACAATTAAGATGGCAGTCTCTTATTAAAAAAAAAAAACAACAACAAAAAAACTGAAAGAAAGAAAGCCTTCAGATCAAACGTGAAGCCGAAACACGATGAGTGACAGGCGACAGCCTGGAACAGGCGCTTCCAATTAGCATGTAGGAAGAGTAAACACAGCGGGTGCTAATTAGGTTATGTAGCGAGCGATGGCGAGATCTCCCACAAGCCCTAGGTACATTCTTCATTGTTCAACCTTTACAACGTGTGCGCTGCTTTGAAGACAGACCACAACCTTTTTAATAAATAAACTCCCATCTTTCATCCAGTACCGCCTGGTAATAGCAAAAAATAATCACTCGATACTGAAATCACAAATATTTATCATCATTATTAAGACGATTTAGAAATAAAACCGGCTAGTTTGTCAAATGTGTAAATATTTTTGTCAATCTTGGAAATGAATATGAACCAAATAGACAGTTTCCAGAAATCTTAACCGTGCATGATCCCGATCCTGTTTACATGTGCATACTTCATTAGTCCTGTTGCAGGATTAGATCCTGATGTTGTAACAGATTCTGATCTGACACACATTTTCATCATTTTATACGTCTGTGAATCCATCAAAGCCCTCTCTATATACAGCACTACGTATAATACGCAAAGTCTCATTTAGTCCATCAAGGACAGGCGGCTTTACAGAAATTAAACACGCCCTTCAGAATGATCGTCCCTGATGCAGCGGCAGAAAATGAAACAACAAAGCAATCCTATTTCAATCTGGCTAACCAGACAGCATTTGACTTCCAGTGTAAACAGATACAATCTTGTCAGGATGCGATCCATACGCCGTAGTTGAAACAGGGTCTGTGATTCGGAGTATAACACTCACAGCTCCTCTGTTGTTCTTCAGCTCTCCATGGCAGCTGAGAATGCGGGAGCTCTCGATCAGCAGGTCTCGTTGGCTCTCCTCCAGGTACAGCAGACGCTCTTTATAATAGCGGCATTCTGACTCGCCCGTCGTGATGTTAATCTCTGCCACGATGCTCTGGATCATGTTGATCTGAGATGGGGAACATAAACTGGGTCAGTTGGTGGCTATAAAGAAGCAGAAAAACAAATCATGTAATGCTTTTATTACTCTACTTTTACCTTTAATTCACTTGCTTTTGCTCATAATTAAAGGTGTGCTCATTGACTGACTCCAGTACAATTTCTTTGAACAAAGAATATCCTCTAACAGTCCTTTAAAAAACTAATTTTGCATGTGTGCTGAAAAAGAGTTCATACACAGCCCTAGCTATGTACATGAAAAACAAAGTTCACAGCAAGCCACCCGACACTATTCCAGCCAATCAGCAACAGGGTGTATTTCTGCTTGTGAACAACACAAACACTGCCTGTTGCTAATTAGCTGGAAATGAGATGGGGTGTGGTTGTTAGCGTCATTGTCTTCGCAATGTGTGTCGTTCAATTTAGTGGGTGGAGCTTATGAAGGAGCACTAAAAGGGAGTGCATTTGTTTGGCTACTAAAGGCTTTCTCTTGTGATTTAGATTTTATTTAAATATGCCATACAAAAATGCCCAAACTACTTGTCTAGATTTGTTAAAAAGACGAGAAGTCGAGATTTTGCAAATGGACTGCAATATGGATCTTGTTGGGTTGAACAGTTTTCAAAAGATTGAGATTGTGTTGCAAACCCCTAACAGACTTAATGTATGAACCAGTCTCATGTTTAACAGTCTTCGTAAAACAAGTTTACATCTTTATAAGTGATTATGTCTATGATACTTAGGCTATTTTCTTCAAACAACCATGGCACGACCCCTTTAAGTTCAAAATATATTTCCATATTCCTTCATATTTAACATTCACATTTCTTCAGATTTTTTTTCTTCTGCCTCTTTAAATAAAAAAAAAGAAC